>CM031607.1:50539426-50561926 GCA_018398815.1 Conus ventricosus | reverse complement strand
CACAAGGCGAGGGAGAGATTTTAGCAAGCCACGGAGGGGAGAAGGAAGATGAACGTTGCACTCAATCGGATTACAAGATGTCAGGCGTTTTTTTTCACCGCTTCCAAAAGCCATCCTGTCATTCCTCATCTGTCCCCGTTTCTTCAGCACCAGCTGGAGGGAGAACCGCAGAGAAAATGGGTTGCGTGGAGGGAAGGAAAGAGGCGAGCGGGAGGGCGGTGAGCATTGGGGGTGGGGGGGGGGGGTTGGGAGGGAGGGTCAGGGGCTGGCTGGAGGGTTGAGGGTGGGCAGTGAGAGTCGTTCAATAGGAATTGAGGTCAGCGGAAACGATGGAGAACGGGGAATACCCGCCTCGGTCTCCTCTCCTCTCTTTCGCTGCACCCACACACACACGAGCACAGCACAGACCAGCACGACACACACCACACTCCCTCTCTCTCGTCAACACACACGACAACAGCAACACGACACACCACACACCCACACCACACCGCGCGCGCGCACGCACGCCGCACGCACACACACACACACACACCACACCCACACACACCACACACCACACACACCCCCACCCACTCCCCTCTCCGCTCACACACACACACACACACACCACACACACACACACACACACACCACACACCCACACACACACTCCTCCCCTCCTCACACACACACACACACACACACACACACACACACACACACACACACACACACACACACACACACAACACACACACCCCAGCTCTGCGCCACACACACACACACACACAGAGACGAAGGAAGGCAAGAAGAAGCAGGGATGGAACAGGGGATGCCGGGAGAGAGGAGAGAGAGAGTGGAGAGAGAGTGGAGAGGAGATGAGAGGGGAGGGATGGGAGAGAGAGTGTGTGTGGTGTGTGTGCGTGTGTGTGTGTGTGTGTGTGTGTGTGGAGGTGGGGGAGAGGGGGGGGGGGGGGGGGGAAGAAAGAAAAGAAGAGGAAGGATGAGAAGAAGAAGAAGAAGAGGAGGAGTGGAGAGTGTGACGGACAGCAGAGGGAGGGACAGCGGGACAGCGAACCTCATCATCAGTTTTGAGGACAATGAAAATAGGAGCGCGGCAACAGCATCCATTCTTAGGGAAAGAAAGCAGCATCAGATGAGTCACTCCCTTCACGCCCCGAGGGAAGGCACAAGGAGGACAGTGACAACAGCAACAACAACAAACTCGCACCGCCACCACAACAGCCGCAAGCACCACAAAGGATCGATCATCGAGAACAACTGCCTCCACACCCACCAACGTCATTTTGTCCCATCTGTATTGAGAGGACTATGACGGAGTGAAGCTCCATAAGGTCCTTTGCGATCGGCTGAACAACAATCAACATGAACTGAACAACGTGTCAAGCAACCCAGATCATGGCTGACCATCATCACCGCCATGTCTGGAGCTACAACAACGTCGGCAGCAACTACAACGGCTTTTAAGTTTTGGGATGAAGTGTAAAAACGCGCCCCCCCCCTTGCATTTTGGGCAATTTGAAGGTTCCCTTTTCCGAACCAAATAACAGCATCGACAGGAAATCCAACAGGGTTGAATCCCCTGGCATTTTCCAGGGGCAGGGCCAACCAGCGACATCCACCCACAATGAAAAAGGACAGTCTCCATACAACATCCACCCAAATGATAAAGGACTTAATCCATGCACAACATCCACCCCAATGATAAAGGACATCATCCATCCCCGACATCCCCCCACAATGAAAAAGGACATCACCCTGCACAGACAGCCCCACCCAAGAAAAGGACAGTCATCCATGCACAACATCCACCCAATGATAAAGGAAGTCATCCATCACAACATCCACCCACAATAAAAAGGGACGTCTCCATCACGAAAAGTCCCCCACAATGAAAAGGGACAGTCATCCATCCCACAGACAGTCCACCCACAATATAAAGGACTCATCCTGCACAGCAGTCCACCCACAAGATAAGGCATATTTCCATCCCAAAGAACCCAAAATGAAAAAGGAATTAAAATACAAAGTCCCCCCCAAAAATGAAAAGGACATATCCTAAAAAAAAAGAAAAGGAAGAAAAGAAGAAGAAAAAGAAAAGGAATCTCCTTAAAAATTTTGGCTTTTTATAGGGCAAAGGGAAACCAAAAAAAAACCCCTTTCCCAAAAATTTAAAAAAAAACTTTTTATTGGGGGGGGGGGGGGAAAGTAAAGTACAAAGGTTAAAAAAAAGATAAAACGGTAAACAAAAAAGTTGGGGGTTTTTTTGGGGGGGGGGGGGGGGGGGGGGGTAAAAAAAAGAAGGGAAAAGAAAAAAAGAGAAAAAAAGCTACAAATTTGTTCCTTTTTACTGCGTTACAAGGCTAACAAAAAAAAAAATTTGCAAATGTTAATACCAAAAAATAGGGGGGTTCCCATTTGGTTGTGTGAATTCCCCAATTTTAAAAAAATACATATCTTCTTACGTTTTGAACATTTTCATATAAAAAATTATTTTCTTTTAAAAGGGGGATCAATTTAAAATTGACAAAAATGAAATTTAAAAATGAAAAAAATTTTTAACTTACTTTTCACCCAAAGATGTCCATTTAATTTTGCAAAACACCACATCGTCTAAGTTTGAAAGCTTAAGCAAAACGGGGACATTAAAAATGTTGAAATTTACAAGGGAATATTTTGGGGGGTGTAAGAAAGTAAGGTAATGCGTATAATTTAAAAAAAGTTTTTTATTTTTTTTGAATCGTTTCAATGAAAACCAAACTAAAATTTGCCTTTGGCCGGAATCAAAAGGCCCAAGGGGGGGGAAACTTTAAAAAAAGAAATAAATTTTTGGGTTTTTTTAAAAGGAAGTTTTTCATTGCCCAACCCTCCCGGGCGGGAAAAAAGCAAAACCCGAAGCCCCGGGATGTAACAAAAGAAAAAAACATTTTCCCACAGCGGGGGAAAATTTAAAATTGTAATCGTTTAAAAAAAGGGCTTGGGTTACCAGGTAACGGATTTGGCTTTTTTTTTTTAACAAAGGGGTACTTGGTACAATAAAAACAATTTTTCAACAAAAAAACTAATTTTTACCGACGGAATTTCCCCCCCCCCTGGTTTCCTTCATTAAAAAAAGGGGTCTTTTGGGGGCCAGAAAAGGGATTCAATTTTTCAAAAATTTCCGCTTTAAAAAAAGAAAGAAAGGCTGACTCCAAAGGAAAAGAAGAAAAAAACTGCCCCGGGGAAAAAAAAAGAAAACTTTGGGTTCCTTTAACAGGTTGGTTTGGGGGTTTGTAACATTTTTTCCCTAAAAAAAGGGGCACAAAAAATAAAACCCCCCCCCCGACTGACCCCCCCCAACCCCCTTTTGTTTTTCCTTCAAAAAAAGGTCCTAAACGCCACTAAAACCCGCCTTTCTTTGAAAAAACCCTGTCCCTGGGGCCCCAAACTGCCCCGGAAAGAGATTTTGAAAGGGGGGGGGTGGGGGGGGGGGGGGGGGGGGGGGGGGGGGGGGGGGGGGGGGGGGGGGGGGGGGGCCCATTTTTTTTTACGGTTGAAAAAAGCCCTAAAATTCGGGTAAACCGTGTTGGGGCGCCAAAACCGGAAACGGGGAGGTTTTTTGAAGGGGGGGGGGGGGGGGGGGGGGGGGGGGGGGGGGGGGGGGGGGGGGGGGGGGTTTTTCTTTTTAAAAAAAACGCTGGGGAAAAGACATTTTTTAAAAGGAAAATATGAGTATGTGGATCCAACAAAAACCGGTTTGGAAAAGGGAAAATGGGGCCCTAACTTTTTATTTTTTTTTAAAAGATTAGCTTCCTATTTACCTTAGAAGAGGGGGAAAAGGGATTCCTTCCCCCAAACCTGTTTTTTGCGGTGGAAGTGTCCCTTTTCCCCTTTCTCTTTTTAACTTTTATAAAAATCTCCCCCTCCTCCCCCTTTTTTCCCCCTCCCCTCTCCCCCCCTCTCCCCCCTCCCCCCTCTCTCCTCCCCCCCCTCTCTTCTTTTCTCTCTCCCTAAATTTTCCCTCCTTTTTCCATCCCCCCCCCCTTTTCGTTTTTTTCCTTCTTGGCTATGTTTCCCCTTTCTGTTTTTTTTCCCTTTGACTTTTTTTTTCCTTCTTTTGTACAAAAACCATCGTGGCTTTTGTACTTCCATCATGAATCTTGCCCATCCCCCCCTTTTCACACTTTCCTTTTTTTCCCCACTTTCCATGCCCATTTCATTAATTTTTCCGCACCGGGGGATGGACATTTTGGGTCTAAAGTCCTTCGGGGCGGGCACCCCCTTTCTGCCTCCCACTTTCCCCCCCTAACCCCCCTCTCCCTCCCCTCCTCCTCCCCCCCTTTCTCCTGCTCCCCCCCCAAACCCCCGATCCTTCCTTCCTTTTTTCCCCTCCCCCCCCTTTCCCCCTCCCTCTTACAGTCCACTTTCCCCCTCTCCGTCCTACCTGTGGGTGGTGTGTGTGTTATTATGTGTGTGTGGGGTTTTTGTCCCGTTTTGTCTGTCCTGTCTCTGTTTTCCCCTCTCTCTCTCTCCCCTCTCCCCCTCCTTATCATGCTGCAATTTTTTACCGTAAGTAAACCCTTCCCCAAGATTTGGGGGGTTAAAAAACTAAATTGTAGTTTTCCCACTCCCCAACCCAAAAACCCACAAAACGTTCTTTAAAATAGTCACAAAAGAATAAATTTCTTCTGGATCTTTCAACCGAAACAAACGGTTTTGATTTTTGATCGTAAATTTTTGCCAAAGTCTTTAGAACCGGGCCTTTGATTTTTATCCGGAAGAATTTCTTGGTCTTTTTTTTTTTTTTCTTTCATTCTTTTTTCCCTTTCCCTTTTCCCCCTCCTTTTTTCCTTCTTTCTTTTCTTCCTTTCTTTTTCTTTCAAATGTTCTGAAGCATTAAAAATTCTTTCCTTGGGTTCTCAAAGCAAGGAAAAAACGTGTTGTATTGAAAGACAAAAAAGCAAAAATTTTGAACAAAGAAAAAAAAAATTGGTAATAATTAAAGAAAGAAAGAAAGAAAGAGAAAAAGAAAGAAAAATAAAAAAATAGAAAAACAAATGAAAATAAAAAAATAAGAAATACATATATCAACGGGTGACGGAAATAAGTAAATACAATATCAACAGGTGACGGCAATAAGAAAAATACATTTTAAACGGAGGGCAATCTGAAATCCAAATTTCCGAATTTCATTGTTAAGGTTAATGCTATTCCACTCATCACGACGATCCCTCAGGAGTGATACCAAGGTGCGCAGACCGGGCAAATTGTAAGGAATCGTAGGCGTGCAAAACGAAAAATGCCCTTGCTGGCAAATTTTAAAAAAGGGTAGGTGTGCACCTCAGGGGGAACCTCACGGCAAATGCTAAAGCGCCCCCCCCCTCTTGTGCAAGCGAACAAACAACCACGAACAAATTCTAATGCCGGTGCTCAGGTTAACAAAACAACACAGTTAGGGGCAATTGCTGATTGTGTAGGTACTTGTAAAGCCGACAAACAAAATCCCTTTCGGCACATTCCATGCAATTTTGTGTGAACTGACGGAAAACCGCACGGGGCAAATTCTGTCTTTATGTGCACAGCGCCCAAAAACGACTCCTTTCCCCCCACATACAGCAATTCCAAAAAACAGCCCTTTTGATGTGCTGATCGACAGATCAAAACCACTTTTTTTTATCTCCTTTGACAGCAAAGAATACCTTGTTTTGGGGTCCAAAACGAAAAATTTCTTCAAAGGAGTGAAGGGGAACCAGCGGGGGGGTTTCCAACCAAAGATACCAGAGGCAAATTTTTATTCCCCAAAACCCCCCCCTCCTGCTTCCTTGGTGAGAAACGCCAATTTGACTTTTGAGGTCTTCCATCAGAGGGGCCCCTCCCCTTTTTTTTCCCCCCCCCCTTGCTTGACCCCTTCCCCCCGTCCCCCGAAACGGGCCTTTTCATTTTATACGGGGGGGGTGGGGGGGGTGCTTCCCCCCCCCCCCCCCCCCTTTTTTTTACTATTTCTTCCACTTTTACTCCCCCCCCCCCCCCCCCCCCTCCCCCCCCCCCCCCCCCCCCCCCCCCCCCTCAAACACGAAAGCAGGCCCCCTTCACACACACACACACACACAACAACCACACAACAAACAACCGTTTCAGACACAGCCAGCGCAATTTAAATAGTTCGGTGGGACACAGAAAAAAATGTACCGACACAGAAAACACATCGAAAAGAAAAACCGGCGACAACTGGGGGAAAGATTCAAAAACAATGTGACCGACACAAAAACACATCGAAAGAAAAACCCCAAGGCTACAACTTAGGGGGAAAATTTCAGAAAACAATGTGACCGACACAAAAAACCCACTCGAAAGGGGAAAAACCGGGCTGACAACTTAGGGGATAATTCAAAAAAATGTACAGACCGAACGACACAAAGTGACAAACCAGCTTCGGAAAGTTGGTAAAACTAAAAATTGTTTTATTCAATCAAACCCCAATCCCCAAAAACCTTCCCCCTGTTGCATTTTGTGCCGTTATGACAATACTAAACATGCTTTTAAAAAACTAAATTACCTAAAGAAGAGGTTCTCTCTTCAAAAAATCACCTTTGTCAGAAACAAAAGATACACAAAAGAGGTGAGGACTGTACAATAGCAATTCATTTTTCCAGGGGGGAGCAGGCCGACTTCCCACAGAGAAACCTTTCTGACAATGAAGTCCCAGTGAAAAAAATGCAACATACAAAATTAAAACAAAGCAACACAGTAAAAAAACAATACAGTACAAGATATACGATTCGAAGCAATTCGACCTCACACCAACAAAAACCAACACAAAAACCGAAAAACAGACACAACACACACCACAACACACACACACACCACACACCACACACACACACACACACACCACACAACTGTACCAATTTAGTCAATATTTTCCCAAGTAAAATTCTGAACTTCTGAGGGGTTCGTAAAGTGCGTCCAGTTCCGTTTCAATACACGAACATATAATGTACTGCCTCTGTTTTCCCCCTGTTTACAAACACGAACAGTACAGTACTGCCCTGTTTCCCCTAACCTGGGGGGATAACGAGAGCAGTAGGGTGGCAGGAACAAAAAAAGAGAGAGAGTGAAGATAAGAGACAGATTCTCTCCTCTCTCTCCACACACACACACACACACACACACACACACACACACGCACCACGCACGCAAACCCCACGCACGCCCCGCCGCGCCAAAGCACCACGCACGCACGCACGCACGCACCACCACCACACACAACAACAACACACACACAAAACTTCATACTTAAGATATAATCACATGAAAATCCCCATTCTTTTCCAAGCTTTGTTCATTCATCCAGCCAAGCCACACCATATAATTTCATCGAATACTTGAGACACAATTCTGTTATTCCTCATCTAACTTTCAAAAAACGTATTCTGTGGTAATCTGAACTCTTCTAAAACACTTAAATTCAACAAAACAACATTTTTAATTACAAAGTTTAAAAAAATCAAGATCTGTTTTTTATCTCGAGTATGAAATCGTTTTGCTATTCTTATTTTGGCCCTAGAAAACCTTGAAGTCGAACCACTTTTTTTTTCCCTTCTTTTTTTTTCGGGATTAATGGGGTTTTATCTTTAGTGTTTTGGGAAAAATTTTCAAATTTTTTCAATTTTAAAAAAATATGGAAATTTTTTTCAATTTAATTTATAAAAAAAAGAAATTTTGCATTGGTTTCAGTTTTACATTTTCCCCTTTTTATAAAGTAAAAAAAAACCCCATTTGTTTCAGTTTTACATTCCAAAAAATAAAGAACCCGCTTTTTTGCATTTTACATTCACAAAAAATAAGAACCCGCATTTTTTGCAGTTTTTACATTCCACAAAAAAAAAAGGGAAAAGGGAATTTTTTGCAAGTTTTAAAAACCTTTTCCCTCCGCAATATGACAACTGACCGCCCTTTTTTTTCAATTAAAAAACCCTGAAAAAGAATGCCAAACGAAAACTGGGAAACCCTTTTTTCCCCAAATAGTGGGGGGCAAACAACTACTAAAAACAAAAGGGAAAACATCGGCAGATTTGAAATCGAATACGGAAAAACGAAGCTTTTTTTTTAAGGCGAAAAAAACCGGCAGCTCCCAGAAAAAACATAGGGCAACGTCGAAACAAGACAATAAAGTATAATAAATTTTTAAAAATATATAATAAATATATATTTTATATATATATAAAATATATATATTAAAAATATATATATATATATTAAATAAAATATATATATTAAAATATAAATAAAAAAAACTAATAAATTCCAAGATAAGAAAACCCACACCTTCCAGCAACTTTTCAAGCATCTTGGTGTTGGAATGACTGCAAAAAAAAATTTTAATTAAAAAAAAAAGCTTCTTTTTTGTCTTAGATTAAAAAAAATAGGGGAATACGCATTCATATCTGCATGTAGATGATTCTGCCAAACTAACAGTATGTGCGGGTGGGTGAAGGGGAAAAAATAAAATAAATCTCTCCAAAAAGAACCCTTTACAAGTTATATTTTTCCCAAGGGGGGGACACCTCCATAGGGAGGGAAACCCCACTAAATTTAACCCTGGTCATATACCGATATTTCGAAACTTTTGGGTTTTTTTTCCCCCAGTGACCGCGGGAAAATGGAATTTGACTCCCTGCCTTTCATTTTAGAAATATAAGCTTGCTGAAGGCCATTTTTGAGAACATTTATTTTTTTTTTTTCCCCCTTTTTCAACCCCCTTAACACATACGTTTGTTTTGGGAGAATCATCTACCACGCAGATATGAATGCGTATCTCCCCCTATTTCTTCAATCTAAACTAAAAGCAAGCTTTTTTTTTATAATTTTAATATTTCTTGCATCATTGCAAACCAAGCTGCTCGTAAAATTGCTGGGAAAGGGGCCGGACTTATCCTTTGGAATTTATTAGTTTTTTGTATTTTAGGGCCCTTTCGGATTCTTCCGAACCCTTTTGGCCCCCAGCACTTGGTCTTAGAGGGAAACTTTTTTAATTTTTTTTCCCCCTTTCCCCCAAAAAAAATGTAAGTTGTTTTGTTCTTTCATGATTTTTTCCCCTTTTCTTTTAGAGGCAACCTTTTGGGTTTTTTTTTGAAAACTAAAAAAACATACTACGGATTGCACACCCGCCTTTTCTGGGGTTTCATTCTTTTTTAAAACTGAAAAGGCAGAGGAGTCAAATTACCAAACTTTTTCCCCCCTCCTGGGGAGAAACAAAACCCAAATTTTTTGAAAATATCGTATATACCAGGAGTTATATTTATGAGTTTCCCCCCTATTGGGGGATGTTTCCCCCCCCTTGGGGGAAAAATAAGCTTTCTGAAAAACCATTTTGAGAACATTTATTTATTTTTTTTTTTCCCCCTTTTACCCACATTTTTGGGAAACACTACCACTGCAGATAAATGCGTACACCCCCCCCATTTCTTTTTACTCTAAACATAAGACAAGCTTTGTTTATAATTCTAATAAAAATATTAAATAATATAAAATAAAAAAAGTAAAAGCTTTTTTTAAAAAAATACCCGGCAGATTTTTTAAGAAACTTTGACATTCAAAAAACGAAAAACCCCCAAGGGAAATGGAAAATTGGGGAACAGCCAAAATCGGAACAAAGAAACAAGTTTTCCATGTCCTTTTCTTAAGCGCTTCGAAAATATCTTCAACAATCCTTCTAAGAATAAAAAGATTTTTTCCTCATAAACATACAAAAAGGAATTGTGCAGCTTTAAAAGACACTTTTTTCTGAAAAATGAATTTAAAAAAGCAATTACAAACCAAAACCAAACAAAGCATGTGAAAGACCAAAAAAAAACGGATTTTAAAAAACCCATTTTTTCTGACAAAGGTACCCCCCCCCCCCCCCCCCCCCCCCCCCCCCCCCCCCCCCCCCCTTTTCTTTTTTTTACAAAAGCTTTATTCATTCTTCATACTGGGAAGAGACCAAAAGGCGGGGGTTTGGCATTGTTTTAAACCCCATTTACCAAAAAAAGGGAGAGAAAAAAGACCCTACAATTACCATGGATAACTTCCTTTGTTTTTTTCCCCCCCCTACAACGACCCTTCAACCCCCCCTCCCCCCACTACCATCCACCTCCATCACCGCCCTCACCACTTTTTTCAAAAGTCAAAAACAAATCGATCAGACAACACATTATCGGCGGCAAGGAAAGTAAAAAACAAAACAGCGGCAGCGACGGCGCAGCGAAATAACACCACGTCATATCACCAAGATCGCCTTTCTGGAGAAAAAAAAAACAGAGCATTAATATCTCAAACGTCTTCTTACCGCTGTAAACTTACACGTTTCAATCATCGTTTTGTTTTTTTTTCTCACAACTTGAAATAATTTCCTTTCAAACTTTTTTTTAGAGAACTCATGACATCCAGGAAAAAAATGAAACCTCTAAACTTTTTTTCTTTTTTTTAAACCAAACCCAACCAAACAAAAACGACGCATCTATTTTTTATCTGGGGCATTTTAAATCCCCTTTTTTGTATCTAGAACTACTTACTTTCGCTTTAAAAACGTCGTTGTTTTAAAAAAAGACAACAAAAGCAAAAACTGCGACGACGACGACACACAACAAAAACAAGACGAAAGCAAATGAAACAACAAATACACATGCGCATGTTGGGTTTTGCTTTTTTCAACTCTCAGAACACGAGAATTGCTTCAGTAGGGGGTTCGGTGGGTTTTGCATTTTTCAGACCCTCAGAACAAACGTTGTTATTGCTTGCAGTAGGGAGTTCGTGTGTTTTTGCTTACAACCGTCAAACATCTAGTGATTGCTTTTCAGTAGGGAGTTCTGTGTGTTTAGCATTTTTCAGACTCGTCAGACATCTGATTGATGCTTGCAGTAGGAGTTCTGTGTGTTTAGCATTTATCAGACTCGTCAGAACATCTGATGTGATTGCTTGCAGAGGGAGTTCTGGGTGTTTAGCATTTATCAGACTCGTCAGAACATTGATGTGATTGCTTGCAGTAGGGAGTTCTGGGTGTTTAGCATTTATCAGACTCGTCAGAACATCTGATGTGATTGCTTGCAGTAGGGAGTTCTGTGTGTTTGGCATTTATCAGACTCGTCAGAACATCTGATGTGATTGCTTGCAGTAGGGATTCTGTGTGTTTGGCATTTATCAGACTCGTCAGAACATCTGATGTGATTGCTTGAAAGTAGGGAGTTCTGTGTGTTTAGCATTTATCAGACTCGTCAGAACATCTGATGTGATTGCTTGCAGTAGGGAGTTCTGTGTGTTTAGCATTTATCAGACTCGTCAGAACATCTGATGTGATTGCTTGCAGTAGGGAGTTCTGTGTGTTTAGCATTTTTTCAGACTCGTCAAAAACATCTGATGTGATTGCTTGCAGTGGGGAGTTCTGTGTGTTTAGCATTTATCAGACTCGTCAGAACATCTGATGTGATTGCTTGCAGTAGGGAGTTCTGTGTGTTTAGCATTTATCAGACTCGTCAGAAATCTGATGTGATTGCTTGCAGTAGGGATTCTGTGTGTTTAGCATTTATCAGACTCGTCAGAACATCTGATGTGATTGCTTGCAGTAGGGAGTTCTGTGTGTTTAGCATTTATCAGACTCGTCAGAACATCTGATGTGATTGCTTGCAGTAGGGAGTTCTGTGTGTTTAGCATTTATCAGACCCGTCAGAACATCTGATGTGATTGCTTGCAGTAGGGAGTTCTGTGTGTTTGGCATTTATCGACCCGTCAGAACATCTGTGTGATTGCTTGCAGTAGAGTTCTGTGTGTTGTTGGCATTTATCAGACTGTCAGACATTGAGTGATGCTTGCAGTAGGAGTTCTGTGTGTTTAGCATTTATCAGACTCGTCAGAACATCTGATGTGATTGCTTGCAGTAGGGTGAGTTCTGTGTGTTTAGCATTTATCAGACTCGTCAGAACATCTGATGTGATTACTTGCAGTAGGGAGTTCTGTGTGTTTAGTATTTATCAGACTCGTCAGAACATCTGATGTGATTGCTTGCAGTAGGGAGTTCTGTGTGTTTAGCATTTATCAGACTCGTCAGAACATCTGATGTGATTGCTTGCAGTAGGGAGTTCTGTGTGTTTAGCATTTATCAGACTCGTCAGAACATCTGATGTGATTGCTTGCAGTAGGAGTTCTGTGTGTTTAGCATTTATCAGACTCGTCAGAACATCTGATGTGATTGCTTGCAGTAGGGAGTTCTGTGTGTTTTAGCATTTATCAGACTCGTCAGAACATCTGATGTGATTGCTTGCAGTAGGGAGTTCTGTGTGTTTAGCATTTATCAGACTCGTCAGAACATCTGATGTGATTGCTTGCAGTAGGGAGTTCTGTGTGTTTAGCATTATCAGACTCGTCAGAACATCTGATGTGATTGCTTGCAGTAGGAGTTCTGTGTGTTTAGCATTTTATCAGACTCGTCAGAACATCTGATGTGATTGCTTGCAGTAGGGAGTTCTGTGTGTTTAGCATTTATCAGACTCGTCAGAACATCTGATGTGATTGCTTGCAGTAGGGAGTTCTGTGTGTTTAGCATTTATCAGACTCGTCAGAACATCTGATGTGATTGCTTGCAGTAGGGAGTTCTGTGTGTTTAGCATTTATCAGACTCGTCAGAACATCTGATGTGATTGCTTGCAGTAGGGAGTTCTGTGTGTTTAGCATTTATCAGACTCGTCAGAACATCTGATGTGATTGCTTGCAGTAGGGAGTTCTGTGTGTTTAGCATTTATCAGACTCGTCAGAACATCTGATGTGATTGCTTGCAGTAGGGAGTTCTGTGTGTTTAGCATTTATCAGACTCGTCAGAACATCTGATGTGATTGCTTGCAGTAGGGAGTTCTGTGTGTTTAGCATTTATCAGACTCGTCAGAACATCTGATGTGATTGCTTGCAGTAGGGAGTTCTGTGTGTTTAGCATTTATCAGACTCGTCAGAACATCTAATGTGATTGCTTGCAGTAGGAGTTCTGTGTGTTCCCTTGCACATGCAGTAAGATACTATAAATCTGGTGGTACACCAGATCCCTTTTTTTTCTACTACAGCATTATAGTACCTATAAGGGTGTTTGCCTGTGTCTCGTGTAAGGACGATGGTATTGTACAAAGACGACGACGATGATGTTGATGAAGACGAAGACGACAACGACGATGTTGATGCGATGGTTGATACACGACGGCCATATTGCTACACAGATATCTCCACAAGCCCCTTTCCTTCCACCGTTAACTTCGGACCGCTTCGCATTACCATCACCACCACCACCACACCACACCACCATCCAAGTCTTCCCACCCCACCTGACTAACAGCAGCTTCTTGATCGCAACAACAGCATCAACACTCAACACAAAATAATCGATCGCCAAGTTCAGCAACAACACCGCCACCACCATCACCAGCAGAAACGGCAACCAAATTTTATCGTGCTCTAAGCATTGCCACTAATCTGGTGGTTTTGTCCGAACATTTTAGAAGTAACAATAGTCATAATTCCATGGACTCGTACAATGGATATATTTTGTATGGTCATCGTCTGGGTGTTGAGGAGAGATCAGAATAAACAAGCATGCAGACTGTATACTCGGATGGTGCCCTTGATGGTGAATAGGACCCAGAGTTTTTGGGTTTAGGTAAGATCTGGAAGAAACCGTAGACAACGCAACCGTGGTCCAGTCTGGAGCGGATCTAAAGCCCCGCTAGATGGTGAAGAGTTTCCTTATCAGCGCCCTAGTTCTCCAAAATGCCACAGCCCCTCTCAGTTCTCTTTCCTTCATTGCAGGGAGTGGCGGACTATCAGCGCCCTAGTCCCCATATGCCACAGCTCTCACAGTTCTCTTTCCTTCATTGCGGGAGTGGTGGACTGTTTCCAGACAAATTTTCGGGGTCAGCACAAGTACGGTTGAAAGTTATGAAAGTGGATACATTGAGGTTTGGTATTTGAAAAAGAAACCGCATTTTTATCCAAGTTGGAGTCGACGTTGTACGCCATCATGGGTGGCTACACCCTGCATAGACTACAAAGTCATCAACAAAATTTTAAAATAGGGAGCAGTCGGAACTTTCCTCTACAGAACAGACAGTGAAATTCATTCTGTCGCTGAAGAGAGTGGGGGAAAGGATGTTGCCTTTGGGTACCCCAACTCCTGCTCGTGGATGTCAGACGGCGTGGTTGCCTTTATGGAGCTGGAACTGCTGACCAGCCAAAAGACGTTTTTATTGAAATGAAAAAAAAAGAAGATGACCTCAAAACCCTAGATTTTATGAAGATCTACAGCGTGTGGTGTCGTAAGTTTTTCCAGGGCACAGAAGATGGCAAGCACATGTTTTTTTTTATGAAAACGCGAATGGGTGTCTCAAGACGGACCGTGAATGATCAACAGTAAAGGGTGCTTACGTAAATCGCACTGTTCTGTGTTTAAAGGCCATCGGCTTCCAGCTTCCACAAACGGACAAGAGTTAAACATATTTTCCATTAATTTCCAAAGACAGCTGGTCCAAATCTACTAGGGGTTGGTCAAGTCTTTTCGTGCTTAGGAATGGGAATGAGAGGGTTTTTCCATCAGTATATGACGGAATGTACCCTGTGGTCCAGATACGATTGTACACTTGAGAATTCCCAGAGACAGCTTTCTGAGAGATGATTCAGAAGTTGGCAGTGGATGTCATCAAGGGCTGGAGCAGTTTCCTTTCAAGTTCACAGAGCTGGTTTTGGTTCAGTGAGTGAAAACGACAGATTGTAGACTTCAGTATTGTCGGAGGAAAACTTACAGGAAGATTTTTCTTTAATTTTTTTAAACAGCAATTTTACCTGTGGGGATGAGTTTTGTACGATAATGCAGGCCAACAGATTCGCAACAGCTTGTTTATCGGTAATCAGAGCGTCTTTCAAGTTTCAGGTAATGAATGGAAGGTTTGGTGTTTTCCCCCTCCCTTGATATTATTGATAACGCACCAACAATTTTCCGTTAAAGTTTTCAAAGTCGACACGAAACAGAAGTCTCTCTCAAGACTGACGTTTACATATTTTGAAATTGTCTTGATTTGGCTGACAGTTTTTTGATAGGCTCCATCGTTGGGCGCTGATGGTCTGTGACAGACGCAACGTTGAGTCCGTTTACGTAATGTGTTGACAGTCACAGCTGAACCATGCTAGGGATTTGCAGTTGGTTCGATGAAATTTAGAATGCCGTTCTTTTTTGGTGTGCACATTTTACAAATATGTCTGTCGGTTTTCTTTTTTTTTCAGGATCCGGACTTTTGTAAAACCATTCCATCAGTTCTTTTCGGACATTTCCTGCACAAAAAAATGGCCCAGTTATGTTCACTCAAAGACGCTGTGTTACACATGCGTGTAACAACCTGCATGCATTTTCGCGCGTTCACACACACACACACACACAGACACACACACCACACACACACACACACACACACACACACACACACACACACACACACCACACCACACACGCACGCGCGCGCACAAGAAGAGAGAGAGAGAGAGAGAGAGAGAGAGAGAGAGAGAGAGAGAGAGAGAGAGAGAGAGAGACCTCGTGTGGAGACAGGGAAAGGGATAGAGGAGAGGGAGCAAGGTTGGGAATGGCTGAATGAGTGAAAAGGAGTGGAAATGTGGGCAGCACACACACACGCACACACACACGCACACACAAAACTGTGTAGTACAGATGGGGAGGGGGGGGGGGAGGGGCGAGGGGTAAGGAAGAGGGATCAAGACTTAGGATGGCTGAAGAGGGAGAGATGGGAGAAAAAGGAATGGTAGCGCTGGAAAGGAGATGGCGGGGAATAAGGGGGTGATGGGGGTGGGGGTGGGGTGGTGCGTCATACCCATACGCTGCAGTGTACAGATTGACAGACGAAGAGGTTGACATTTTGATCGAAAGACACAGGCAAACGGATGCAATAACCAAAATATCTTGTGAAAGGCGAAGGAGAAAGCTCGGAGACAGAAAATAGTGCGACAAACAAGGCCATAAACTAAAACACACGCACACACGCGCACAGAGAGAGAGAGAGGAGAACAGAAAAGAAGAAGAAGAGAGAGAGAGAGAGAGAGAGAGAGAGAGAGAGAGAGAGAGACAGACAGACAGACAGACAGACAGACAAAAGAAGGAGGGGATTCACCTCAGGAGTTTATTTCATTTTTTAAAACGAGTTTTTTTTTTTTAACTGTTCAGTATGCTTCTTCCTCTCAGAGCGCGGGTCAAGCTGACCGGGGATTTTAAATGAGTGAGGTCGTGAAACTCGTTGAACCACTTTGTCTGCAGTCGATAAATCATAAACTCGCTCCACAGGCCGGAATGACGACCACCTGAACTCACACCAGCCAGACACCGGGCTGTCCAGCTTTGTCGCTTCTCTTTAATGTTGTTTATGAGTTCTTTTCCCCCTGAATTTGTCCTGGGGCTCGCC
This sequence comes from Conus ventricosus, assembly GCA_018398815.1. Classification (NCBI taxonomy): domain Eukaryota; kingdom Metazoa; phylum Mollusca; class Gastropoda; order Neogastropoda; family Conidae; genus Conus; species Conus ventricosus. The sequence goes on along the minus strand of CM031607.1, from coordinate 50,545,469 downwards.
TTCTTTGTGTTTTGCAAGCTGTGCGGTTTGTCTTCATTTCTGTTCTAAAAAGAATTGTGAAGAAAAAAAAAGCGAAGGAGTGTGTGTGTGTGTGTGTGTGTGTGTGTGTGTGTGTGTGTGTGTGTGTGTGTGTGTGTGAGACAGAGATAGTGTGTGGTGTGTGTGTGTGTGTGTGTGTGTTGTGTGTGTGTGTGTGTGTGTGTGTGTGTGTGTGTGCGTGGTGTGTGTGAGAGAGAGAGAGATAGTGTGTGTGTGTGTGTGTGTGTGTGTGTGTGTGCGTGCGTTCGTGTGTGTGTGTGTGTGTGTGGGGTGTTGTGTGTGTGTTTTGTGTGTGTGTGTGTGTGTTGTGATAGAGTGAAATGTGGGTGTGTGTTGTGTGAGAGAGAGAGATAATGTGTGTGTGTGTTGTGTGTGTGTGTGTGTGTGTGTGTGGTGTGTGTGTGTGTGTGTGTGTGTGTTGTTGAGAGAGAGAGAAAAGAGAGAGAGAGAGAGAGAGAGAAAAGAGAGAGAGAGAGAGAGACAGACAGACAGACAGACAACAGACAGACAGAAAGAGAGCGTGGGGGTGTGAGTGAGAGAGAGAGAGAGAAAAGAGAGAGAGAGAGGAGGAAAGAGAAAGAGAGAGAGAAGAGAGAGAGAGAGAGAGAGAGAGAGAGAGAGAGAGAGAGAGAGTGTGTGTGGTGTGTGTGTGTGTGTGTGTGTGTTTCTTAGATCAGGAGGTCGACGGGGTGCAATGATCGGCTACTCCCTTCCCAGGGGCACCTTTGAAAGACATCACCACAAACCACCACCACCACCACCCTACTGCCGCCCCAGCCACCTCCCACCCGCTACCGTCCCCCGTTCGCTCTCTCTGACCCTTCCTTCCCTGAAAAACCTCTCCTCCCCCACCATTCTTCCACCTGCCCCCTCATCTTCTCGCCCTCCCCCCCCCCCCCCGCCCCCCCCCCCCCCCCCCCCCCCCTTCTTCACCACCCTTTTTGTTCCCTGCTGTTTGGGTCATTTTTGTTTTTACTTTGGCAAGGTTCGGTTCTTTTCTATTATCTCTGTTTCCTTTTCTTTTTTTTCTTGTTTGTTGTTGTTGTTGTTGCTTTTTTTTTTTTTTTCAAACTCGCTGTTGCAATGCAATGTCAGCTAAAATTCATTTGCCTCGCCCTGCATCCCCTACGTCAGAAACCCCATCCAGTGCCCTGACTGACCGCTGTAGAGTGTCTATGGTGGATATGACAGCCTGAAAATGAATCTTTAAAAAAAAAAAAGAAAAGAAGAAGAAGAAGAAGAAGAAGAAGAAAGTGAATAATTAGAAAAAAAGCCTCACCCCATCCACACCCACAGAGAGAGAAAGAGAGAGAAGAGAGGGGGGGGGGGGGGAGGGGTACCGAAATCTCCAGACTGTTGTTGCTTTCTGCAGGAACTGTCCGACCCTGCATCCACTACGACGTGGACAACACGTCATCATCAGGGAACAAGGAAAAGGAGGGAGGTAACTGCGGGATTTCACATTCTGTCCGGTTAGATCTAGTACATTGCCCCTCCGGCGGCATAGGCCACATCAGAGCTAAAAAGAGATGCAGCTTTCAACAACAACAACAGCACCAACAACAGCAACAACAACAACAGCCAGAAAATGTTCAGACGAAGGTTCCAGCTCACTGCTGACATGGCTCTGACCAACGTTAGAACGAGAGCAAGGAACGATGAAGAACAAGTCAAGATGCTGACATGGCTCTGACCAACGTTAGAACGAGAGCAAGGAACGGTGAAGAACTAGTCAAGATGTCGAGCACTACTGCTGGTCATGATGATCATGAAGCAGAAGAAGGTTGAAGACGAGGAGGAGGAGGGGAAGGAGAAAAAGGACAAGAGGAAGACGAAGACGTAGAAGATAGTAGATATAGATAGATAGATAGATAGATAGATAGATAATAGATAGATAGATAGATAAAGAACAACAACAACAACAACAAAGCAACAACAAGATAATATGATAATGATGATGATGATGGTGAGGAGGAGGAGGAGGAGGATAATGATGATGATGATGATGATGATGATGATGATGATGATGATGATGATGATGATGGTGGTGGTGGTGAGGAGGAAGGAGGAAGAGGAGGAGGAGGATAATGGATGATGCGAGATGATGATGATGATGATGATGATGATGAATGAATGATGATGATGATGATGATGATGATGACGAAGAGGAAAAGGAAGACTGAGAGTGAAAACAGTTACAACAACTACATACATTAAACCAGCCAACACGAACAAGGAGAAGAAGAGGAGGAGGAGGACGAGGAGAGTGGAGAGGAGACCCCCCCCCCCCCTCCCTGCCCAAACAACAAAACAAAGCACGCATGTAAACATTGATGACGTACATTCAGCTGCCATCGTCACCTTCATCCTCCCTCCCCCTCCTCCTCGTTCTGCTTTCCCCTACCTCCATCAACACATACCTTTCACCCCTCCTCCTCTCTCTCTCTCTCTCTCTCTCTCTCTCTCTCTCTCTCTCTCCCCACACCACACACACACACACACACACACACACACACACACACACACACACACACACACACACTCAAACATGCACCATCCCCATTTCACAGAGAGAGAGAGAGAGAGAGAAGAGAGAGAGAGAGAGAGAGAGAAGACAGAAGACAGACAGACAGAGACAGACAGACAGACAGACAGAGCCAGCGACAGACACACACACACACACACAAAACACACACCCCACACACACACACACACACACGCCATCCCAACCACAGAGAGAGAGAGAGAGAGAGAGGAGAGAGAGAGAGAGAGAGAGAGAGAGAAGAGAGAGACACACACACACACACACACACACACACACACACACACACACACACACACACACGCACGCACGCACCGCACGCACGCGCGCGCGCGCCATCCCAACCACAGAGACACCACACACACACACACACACACACACACACACACACACACACACACACACAACGCCATCCCAACCACACACCACACACACACACACACACACACACACACACACACACACACATCCCCCAACCGCGACTCTCTTCACTCTATGACCCTCTCTGCGCTCCCTCAACACTCTTCCCCCACCAGTTCTCTCCCCTGCCTCTCCTCCACACGTGAACTACCCGCATTCCAACCCCAGGCAAAGCGTGACGTCAGCTCCGTGTCACAGCCTTCACCCCTCAAAGCCAGTGTGTGCAAACCTGCACGTTCACACTGAGCTGCCCACAGTGTCGCTTTTGTCGAGTCGCCGGTAACCCGCCAATCCATGTCCCTGGTCCCGACATTCGCTCATTGATCACACACACGTCGTACACACGCACGTGCGCGCGCACGCACGCACGCACGCGCGTACACACACACACACACACACACACCACACACGTGCGCGCATCGTACACACAGGCACGCATATACGCGCGCGCGTACACTCATGTTAACACACGCGCGCGCGCACGTGCTGGCACAGACACAGACAATCACACTAGTATAATCACCCATGCACAAACACTTCACGCGCGCTCGTTATCATGTGCGTACAGAGAGAAGAGAGAGAGAGAGAGAGAGAGAGAGAGAGAGGCAGACAAACAGACAGACAGAGACAGAGAGAGGTCGAATGACTGACCTGTTTACCACCTTCGCATTCCAGAGATAGTGGAAGGTAGGCTTGATACCAACAATTAATGTCCACTGCTACGAATTTTCATCCTGTGTGTGTGTGTGTGTGTGTGTGTGTGTGTGTTGTGGAGTGTGTGTGTGTGTGTGTTTGTGTGTGAGTGTGTGTGTGTGTGTGTGTGTGTTGTGTGTGTGTGTGGTGTGTGTTGTGTGTGTGTGTGTGTGTGTGTGTGTCTGTGTGTGGTTTGTTTTTCTGTCTGTGTCGTCTGTCTGTCTGTCTGTCTGTCGCTGTGTCTGTGTGTGTGAATGTGTGCCCGCGTGCGTGTGTGTGTGAGAGAGAGTGTGTGAAACTGATAAATGAAACTGTTTAGCAGTTACTACTGACAACACAGTTTAATTCCAATCAAATTTAAACAGTCTTCCTGCGTTACGTAACAACTAGCTCTATGTCAACATTTCACTTCAGAAATTAACTGTAGGAGGTCACTTGAACAAAGTCTGGGCTTAGAAGGAGCCCTTCCTGAGCAGGTGGATGGAGGTATTAAAAGTGCAAACATCCAGTGATTATGTAGGACAAAAAATTTTCAACTAGTGAGTTTTTTTTTTTTTTACTTTCTTTCTGCGTGCGCAGGCTGATTTTTCCTGCGGACACTGCTGTATATAGACAGCAGTGCACGTTTTTTGTGTGTAAACAGTGACTTTGATTGAGAAATAACTGTTCTCATTTCTGATCTTACAGTTGTAGAAGCAAGTTCTGTGAGGTGCCAGTTACGGTATGAAGATTAATAGCCGGTGTGAGCGTATAACAAACATTTGGCAAACTTTGTCGCCAGACCTTTGTTCCTACTACCCCGTCGCTGCCTGCTCAGTCTCCCGCATGCACTTTGATCCTTTGGAACAAGATACCGTTAACCACTGGAAGGAAAGGTTGCAGTATAAAAGCTACATTCTCTTTTATAACGATCAATATTGCGATTAAGACAAATTGACCATCACAATCATTGTGACCAAAAAACCCGACTCTCGGTTCAGCTACACACTGCAAAGCGTCAAATGAAATAAAAATACTTTCTCTCTTTCTCTCTCTCTTCTCATCTCCTCTCTTCCTCCTCCACTCTCCTTCTCTCTCTTTACTCATCTCTCTCTCTACTCCCCCCCCCTCCCCCCCCTCCCCAAGCACATGCCTGTGTAGTCTCATTTTTCCCTTTGTCACACAGAACGTCGTGTCTGCCGCATTCCTTTTCTCTGTCTCATCTTCTGCACTCCACCCTCCTCTCCTCCCCTCGTCATGGCATTATATCCGCGTTCATACCTTCATCAACTCCCTTTCTGCCCTTGCACACTGCATGCATCGATCCTGCCCGCTGTTTCTGCAGACCTTATCCTGCCTTACATCGATCCTGCCCGCTGTTTCTGCAGACCTGTCCAACCTTACATCGATCCTGCCGCTGTTTCTGCAGACCCTATCCAACCTTCATCAATCCTGCCCGCTGTTTCTGCAGACCCTATCCAACCTTCCATCAATCCTGCCCGCTGTTTCTGCAGACCCTATCCAACCTTCCATCAATCCTGCCCGCTGTTTCTGCAGACCCTATCCAACCTTCCTTCATCCTGCCCGCTGTTTCTGCAGACCCTATCCAACTTCCATCGATCCTGCCCGCTGTTTCTGCAGACCCTATCCAACCTTACATCAATCCTGCCCGCTGTTTCTGCAGACCCTATCCACCTTCCATCAATCCTGCCCGCGTTTCTGCAGACCCTATCCAACCTTCCATCAATCTGCCCGCTGTTTCTGCAGACCCTATCCAACCTTACATCGATCCTGCCCGCTGTTTCTGCAGACCCTATCCAACCTTGCATCGATCCTGCCGCTGTTTCTGCAGACTTATCCTGCCTTACATCGATCATGCCCGCTGTTTCTGCAGACTTATCCTGCCTTACATCGATTCTGCCCGTGTTTCTGCAGCCTTATCCTGCCTTACATCGATCCTGCCCGCTGTTTCTGCAGACCCTATCCAACTTCCATCAATCCTGCCGCTGTTTCTGCAGACCCTATCCAACTTACATCGATCTGCCCGCTGTTTATCGATCCTGCCCGCTGTTTCTGCAGACCCTGTCACATGGCGGTTTCAGGGGGAAAGGGTGTTCACCTGCCGGTGATTGCACTGTTGTCACTGCCTCGGCAGTACACAGAAATCAATACAGTCATAAACCATTGGCTTCGTTCTGTGCTCTCTCTCTCTCTCTCTCTCTCTCTCTCTCTCTCTCTCTCTCTTCTCTCTCTCTCTCTCTCTCTCTCTCTCTCGTTGTGTCTCAGTCGTAAGAAGAAGAAAGAAACTCTGGGCACAGCTTGACAGCAGAGAGTATTCAGAGACGAACCCCCTCCACCCTCACACTCCAT
>CM031607.1:50526926-50531926 GCA_018398815.1 Conus ventricosus | reverse complement strand
GCATACCTCACAGGGAACTCGACCCCTTCATGCTCCTGCAACAATACCGCACCTATCCACCGCCTGATGCATCTGTCCGCAACAAAAATGGTTTGGACATATCTGGTAGCTTCAGGATGGGACGGAACCTAGTCTTTCCAACACCGTCTGCAGTGCTTGCTCTGCAGCGTCTGACCACTCGACCACTGCCGGTTTCCCTGCCTTGACCAAATCACTGAGAGGACTCGTGATTGCTGCGAAATTTGGAACAAACTCCCTATAGAAACCAATAAAACCTAGCAGACTCCTGACTTCTGTTTTGGTCTTTGGTATCTCTGAATTCATCATCTTCTCCACCTTTCCTCTTTCGGCTGCTTTGTGTCGCCTCCGACAACAAAACCTAGGAACTCCAGGCTTGGAAAACCAACCTGGCACTTTGTTGGTCTGGCTGTGAGATTGGCTTGTCTCAACCTCTCTAAAACTGCTCCTAGCTGCCTCATAGCTCCTCCCATGTCTCGGATGCTATCAGAATGTCATCCATGAAATTCACACGCCTTCCAATCCGTCAATAACTTCCTCATCATCCGAGAGAAGACTGCAGATGCGTTGACCAACCCAAAAGGAAGTACTCGCCACTGGTATAGCCCCATAGGAGTGGAGAATGCTGTGACTTCCTTTGAGTCCTCACTCAGGGCTATTTGCCAGTAACCCTTGCTCAGATCTATCCTGGTGAAATACTGGCTCTTGCTTGTGGCGATCTGAGCGAACAGGTCTTCCATGTTCGGTATGACCTCTGCATCGACCTTGGTGACACTGTTCAGACGTCTATAGTCAACACAGAATCGATGCTCACCTGACTTTTTCCTCACTAAGACGACGGGTGCATATACGATGATTTGGACGGTTCAATCACCCCAAGGTCCAACATCTTTTCTACCTCCTCCTCGATCACTTGCTTGGTGGCATATGGGATCGGGTAGGCTTTCACATGTACGGGTTTTTGCGATGTTAACTCCACCGTACATGTCTCTAGAGTTGTCCTGCCTGGTTTATCAGTCAGGGACGCCCTATACTGTTCTAGGAGCCCCCTAACTTCCTCCTGTCTCCTACTGTCTAGCCCTTCATACAGTGACACATCCCTGTATGACTCTTCTCCTGGAAACTCAGGCAACAAAATCTCCCCTTCTTCTGCTGGGTCTCCTTTGCCTCCATCAATGATTGCTGCTGCGCCTATGTGCTGAGTCTCACACTGAATATATTTGCGGAGCAAATTTGCATGGAAAGTTTTGATTTCCCATTCACATCGATTCGGTAGTCCTGATCTACCTTTTCAATGATGGTGAATGGTCCCTTCCAATGCATCAGCAGCTTGTTGTGATCCGTGGGAAGCAGTAACAGGACTTGATCTCCCACTTGAGGAATTGCTTCCTCACCTTCCTGTCATATTGCTTCTTCGGACGACCCTAGCCTCCTGCAAACTCTCCCTTGCGACCTTACATGTCTCCTCTAGCCTATTGCGTAGGTCCACCACATAACTGATAAGTGGTTTTGACCTCTTCTGACTCCTGTTTCTCCGGACCACAGCTCTTTGAGAATGCACACTGGTCCCCGAACTGTCCGCCCATACAGCAGCTCAAATGGCGAAAAGCCTGTGCTTTCCTGAGGGGCTTCCCTGTAGGCGAACAGTGCCGCTGGAATGTAGCGGTCCCAATCTGCTGGCCTTTCCTCACAGAGCTTCTTCAAGATGCCCTTCAGCACACCATTGAATCTCTCCACCAAGCCATTGCATTGTGGGTGGTATGGGGTAGTGAGAAGCTGTGTGATCCCTAGCAACCTGTTGACCTCCTTCATCACGCCTGAGGTGAACTGTGACCCCCTGCCACTGAGAATTTGTGCTGGCACACCCACGCGAGAAAAGATGTCTACCAGCCCTTCAGCGACCTGTTGCGTATCTACGCCTTTCAATGCAACTGCTTCTGGGTATCTGGTCGCGTAGTCCACGAGCGTCAACACATACCTGTGCCCACCTTTGGAACAGGGCGCGATTGGGCCAATCAGGTCAACAGCCACCCTCCTGAATGGAGTGTCAATTAAAGGAGGCTGTTTAAGAGGCGCCTTCCTCTTCACCCCTCTTGTGGCTGACCTTTGACACACGTCACATGACATGCAGAAACGCTTGATGTCTGCCATTGCTCCTGGCCAATGAAAGTCATTAAAGATTCGTCAGCTGTTTTGCTGGTGCCGAGATGACCCGCCATGAGCGACTCGTGACCCACTGACATGACAGTGTCACGATACCTGCTGGTACCTCTAACTGAGTGGTCACCTTACCTGTCTTACCCTTGGTGAACACTCGGTACAACAGCCCGCCTTTCACAAGAAAATTCTGTCTCACCTCCTCTAACCTCCTGTTTCTCTCCACCTCTTGCCAACTCCCAAGACTTCACGAGCGAAGGGTCTTGTTCCTGCGCTGCCCTAAACTCATCAGGCGACACATCTATGCCTGACTTCCTTGCTGGAACGACTAATGGTTTATCAACCTTTTCTCCTTCTTGCTCCGTGTTTGAACTGCTGCCCCTGTAGCAGTCAACAACTCAGGATCCCCTGGATCCCTTGCACCTGGAATATTTCCAATGATCAAATCATGAAGGGGTTTCTCCATCACCAACGCAGACAACTCGCCTGAGAAGTAAGGGGTACGTACTGCTATCTTAGCAACTGGAAACTCCCTCACAGTGCCATCGATTAGAGTACAGGTCTGGATTTGCCCTGTCAAATCCCCTTTCTCGACCAGCGTTGTTCTAACTACACCACATGAAACAACCAGTGTCTCGTAACACTTTCACCCTCTGCTGGCCAATCCACCCTTCTTCCACTGGTAACGAACCACCAGCCTAGTGCCCTCCATCCCTGACACTGACTGCTGTCCAGTGCTAGCCATAGGCTGCACTCCACCCTCTTCAGATTGGATCCCTTTTGGTTCCACTGCAGGTCGTTCCCCTGGCGACCCTTATCCACCTCTTGCAAGGCTGCTGCCTTCTGGAACCTCATGCGACAATCCCTCGCCATGTCCTTCTTGTGACAAATGAAACACCTAATGTCCCTTTGCCCTTCCTTCTGCCCCACCACTGGGTTTGCAGACTTTGCAGGAAAACTCTCCTAGTCTCCTTGCACTCTTCTCACCTGTGCCTAGCACCTGTTTCTCCTGCACCTTAGTGCCCAAACGTGCCTCGCTATACACCTCTGCAAACTTCAACAACTCTCCTGCTGCTCTGGCTGTCTCTCTTTCAAATGTATAGTTAACTCAGGGCCGCAACCTGACAAAATCTGTTCCTTCATAACTAGCTCTTTCAATTCAGCGAACTCCTTTTTCGTACCACTCAACTCTAACCACTTCTCAAAATAGTGATCTAAACGTGCACCAAACTGAGTGACGTCTCACCTGCTTGTAATTTAGCTGAACGAAATTTCTTCCTGAACCCCTCCTCTGTGAGGTCAAATCCTTTCATCAATGATTCCTTCACAGCACCAAAATCAGATTGGGTGTCTGCTGGTAATGCAGTGAAAATCTGTAATGCCTTACCAGTCAATAGCGCTGACAAAATGACTGCCCACTCTTCTGGAGGCCAACCCTGACTGGTCGCAAACGTTTCGAAACGACTGATGTATGCATCAATCGAATCGGTTCCTTCAGAGAATTTTGGCAACTTGGGTCGGGGAGCGTAACTGCGCACAGAGTCACTGGAAACTGAACTCCCATCCTCGGTGGTCTCCCTTTGTATTCTCACTTTCTCTAACTCTAATTGAACCTTTAATCTTTCGTTTCCTGCTTCATTCTTTCTGTTTCCTGCGTTTCGCTAGCCTGAATCCTTAATCTTTCTGTTTCCTGCGCTTCCTTTAGTCTTTCTGTCTCTTCCCTAGCCTGATTATCATTAGCCTGAATCCTTAATTTTTCTATTTCTTGCGCTTCTACTGCGACACGGCGTCTTTCACGCGTTCATCCCTTTCCATCTTTGCTGGTTTTCAACGAATGCACGCAGCTCATCTCCTGAGTAACCTAGATCACGAGCGACGCTCACAAGTTGTTCAATAGGGGTGTTCTTTTCTTCCACCATTATATCTCTTCTTTTTTCTTTTTTTTGAACAAGATTTTATTACTACGACAGCCAAACTGGTGGTTACCGACACGAGTGACGTAATAGCACAATCCTATGAATGATAAATATTAGCTTGGGACAACGTAGTTAGTTTTTATAAGACGCCCAGCGCCTGACCCAACTATGAGAGCGAATTATAGGCAATCTGTGCGAAATAAGTACTCTGGGGCTGAATGCCAAGCCTAGTATAACTATCTTGGAAGCAATGCCAGCCTAGTATTTAACTATCTTGGGAACATACAGTAGACAACCCTTGTCTTAGGATTACAATACTTGAATCCCACCCAGCTTCCTCTCTGAGAAGTTGAACAATTATAATAAATGGGCCAGAATATCCTGGCAGGCTCGCCAATAAATTGTCAACCCGGGTGATGTTGATGGAGGAAGGACTAGCGCACAGCCCAAACACACTCACGGCTTGCTTACGATCTCATTCATATATCATGCATTCGTCACATCAAGCCACTAGTAAAGTCTACAACTTTACTACACATGATCATAGAACGAAACATCAATGCATATGGAATCAAACAAAATAAAACATTCTCTCTTTCCTGAACTTCACAAAATCATTATCTAAAAACATCATTAACTAACCCGGGTATAAATAGATTTCTACTTTACCTGGCCAGGTGATCTTAACTATTCACGAATCACTGTCTTTTCTTTTCTTTTTTTTTCTTTTCACTGTCACTTTCACAAGCACGACACAACTGCTGGCACTGGTCTTGGTCTGCTGGCACCTGGTCAGGTTAGACTGCTGGCACTGGCGTTGGTCTGTGGTTCTGCTTGACGAAGTGATGCTGCCAGGTATGAGGTCGAACTCCGGTTAAGATGGAACAGTGACTATCAACATCGATCTGT
>CM031607.1:50504426-50516926 GCA_018398815.1 Conus ventricosus | reverse complement strand
GTGTGTTCTCATTTTGTATTTTTGAGGACTAAATCTTGCAATGAGCACGTATGCACAGTCGAGGAAAGACGTCCTTTTCATCCTCTCGATTCATTTCGTTAAAAATTAATTAACCCATCTTTAATTATCTCACGATTAAATCACCACCATGAGTTCTATGTCAACAACATCTGGTCTAGAAATTGGAATATTCTGGGGATCGGTTTTGAAGAAATTTGGTAAAGCTTGACTACGTATAGAACACAGAGGAGACAAGAAAGAAGGCGTGCTGCGTTCGTCATGTTTTTTCGTGTTCACGATTTCCAGTTTTCCTTGAGCAGAGCTGTGGCGCAGTGGTTGTGTTCGGCGTGCTTGCTTGTCTGCATGAGGAATATAATGCCAATCCCGACCCTGCTCAACCACCGAGTTTTTTGCGAAAGTGGCCTAAAATGCCGCTTTTCTTGTGGTGTGTGAGATGTGAGTAGAGAATCCTGTCATCTTCTGACAATAAATCCGTTCAGGTCAAATTGCCCACAGAACAACACACACACAGAAAAGACAGACAACACAGACAGACAGACAGCCGTTTCAGACAAACGCTCATACAACAGCATAATAATGTTCTCTGACAACATACGCATAATAAGAAATGAACGTCCACAACAACAACTGTGCAGGTTATCCGGTGTATACCAATACTAAATGATATAGTTTTGCTAATCAAATTTGCTGATCATTCAAACAGCATCGTTTTTCGCGGCAAAGATTTATCAACCAGTCTCTGCTTTAATGTGAAATAAATACAGACTTAAACAGCCTAAGTCTTAACCCTGACTATAAACCGCATAAAACCCCGCACACTATTCAGCATGTCTTCACTGAAGCAAGCCTTGAAAAAGGATTTCATTTTTAACCCAAGTCACAATCGCTAAAAAGTTTCTAAATAAATATGTCTCGTTCTTCAAACAGCATAAAAGTGTTAAAGACTCAGATCAAGTAAATGCGGGTAGCTAATATTGTCCCCTCCCCACTCAAACCTTCTATCATGATACTTTGTCCATTAATTCGACGAAAACCGACATGAAGAAAAATTAGAAGAGAAACTGGAGAGAAAAGGTCGAGGATAAAATTGTTTTGCAGAACCAGTCGTGCCACAAATCGATGAGCAAGGGGGATTATCATAAAAGTTTAACTGCCCCAGTATTTCATAACACATTCAACAACCAGTATTAGTTTACATATCTCCGTCAGAAAATTGTTCAGATAATAAAGACAGAGGCTAAATGTGAAGAAATTTACCCAAATCATTCTGTAAGATTGTTCAAATTAAGTCAAAAGTGATTTTGTGCTTGGTGTATACTTAATATCCTCACCATTGTGAAGAAAGACGACACAACGTTGGGGTTTAACGTCTAAGTTTTGCCGCTAATATTTAATTTCCCTTTTTTTAAGGCATCACTAACCCCACAACCCCCCCCTCTCCACATCTTTTTAAAAACAGAATTTCAAATTCATTTTGAACGTGTCTCCTAATTTTCCTTTTGGAAAAAACTGTAATTTTGTAGAAGCTTTTTTTTTCAACTGTTTTTTTTCTGTGGGGATGTACTGCTTTTTTTTCCCTCGGGTTATTTCAATTTCTTTCCGACATTTCTCCGCATAAGACTTTCATTAAAGGGCCAAAATTAATGCTTTCTGAACTTTTTTTTTACGGGTAAAATATGTAAAATGGGGGTTTTGAATTTAAATTTTATTTTCCCATTCTAAATATGGGTTTAAGTGCCATTTGAGGTCAGGTTTTTCAACTATTTTATATTAATGGCCCAAAATTATTTTCCCCTAATTTCGCACTGTTCTAGTTTTGGAAACTTTTTTTTTCCCCCAACCTCTTTGCGTTTTAATCACCCTTTAGTGTACTCAAACCCATACAAAGTCCCATCTCACCCTTTTGTTCAAGTCCCACGTCGCAAGGTCTTTTAATTCAAGGTTATCACCCCACAGGCGTAAGTAACTCCTGGTTCTTTTGGCCCACCGACATTATTTTTTAGTAGCGTATTTATTTATTTTCCAAAACAAAGTGCGTTTCACTTTTCGACTTTCCCCCTTTTTTCTTTGATTTTTAATTAAAAAATCCACCCCCACAAACTAATCTTTTTAAAATGTAAAATTTGGGGAAATTTTTAATTTTTAATCGCTTGCAGCTTTCCCCGCGGGAGAGGTCTTTTAAAAAGTTTAGGGCCTTCCTCAATAATTTTCATCAGTGCTTTCTCATCCAAAGAACATTTAAATAAGAATGTAATGCAAGATTGAGCGGACTTTTCCCCCCAAAAGTATTTCATCGGGGAAAAACTAAAACTTGATGGGAATTGCTAGTTGAAAGCCCATTTTAGCTAGCTTTTCAAAATCGTATTTTGCTTTTCGTTTTAATGTAAAATTTTTTTTGATTTGCATTGTTTAAATTTTTGAGTAATGCAAAATTACTCATTGTTCTTTTTTGAGCAAAAAACCCTAAAAACCATCGGTATTGTTTTCTGTTTAACGCGTTTTTTCTCCTTTCCCTTTTGTAATCTATTATTCCCTTGGGGTTCAGTTATATTAAACCTACGCTTTTTAAAATATTTATGGGCCGAAAGTTTTGGCCCCGCAATTGTTTCAATGCATTTCAAAAAAAAAGGGGGGTCCCTTTGGTTTTTTATTTTTACAAACATTTTTTTTAAAAAAAATTAAAATGAGGCTTTCAAATAACTGATGCAAATATTTTGGGGCCGACACAACCTAAAAATATAGCAACGAACTCTTGACATTGCGGACCCCGAGGGGTCTTTTCTAAAAAAAGGGGATACCCATTGAAAGAGCTACTTAACCCCCCATTGAAAAAGAGCACATCCAAAAGCTGGTTAGTCACCGTTGGTTTTTTTTCAGAACCCGTTAAACTTTGCTGTGTTTGTGCACAACGGGGGTGGGTGTCGTATGCTAACATTTAAACCCTCCGTCCTTTGGGGAGGTCAGGTACAGATTTCATTTTTTATTACACCTCAACGATTTGACTCTGCAAGCGCCATTACCGAAGCAAATCTTTAATCCATTCACAACAAATAGACATGAAAGGGTTTTAAAGGTCTGTAACGAATTCTATTAACATAAACAACTTTAGACAAAAGTTGGATCTTGACATGGCATAGGGACCCCTTTTTTCGGGGCACGCCAGAAAGGAAAAAAAGTCTTGAAAACCCCCTTTCAAAATTTTTCCCCGGCCAAGAGCAAAAGCAAAAACACATGGACAACATTTATCTTAGACATTCAAAGGCCCAACTAAGCGGGGGAAAAAACGAATAAACGACTCTACGTACTTTCTTTTGGGGTTTCTAGTTCGCAAGCCAGCAAGATCGAGCATAACGATTTTTTAAATGGCTTTGATGCACAAAAAAAAATACTAGCAAAATTTTTAGGACGCCATAATTCTCAGTTTATTTACCCCTTAAGTATTCAAAGGGCCAACGGTTTTTCAATACGCAAGATGAAAGAGACTTTGCTGTTTGGGACTGGTTTATACATGCGCTTCTTTCCTCAGATCCGATAGGTACATAAAAACTATAAAATGAAAATTTTATGAGGCAATGAACAGAAGGTTGGGAAAAAAACACAAAATTCTGAGCCAAATATTACAAACAAAAAGAACACCCAAAAAAGTCATCTAATTCCCGAAACCAAAACCCCCAAAGTCAGAAGACCACAAAGCTCGCGGACTCTGTTTGCGTAACCATAAAATAAAAGACACGCTTGCCTTTTATTTAAAGGATAGGATTACCGGGCTTTATCTTCTAAATATAACCCCAAATATTAAGAGAACAATGCCCATAAGTGCTTTTCCATAAACCCAATCTTTGTTGCAGTAAACAAAAGCCAGTAACAACACCCCCTAAATTTCCGGTAAAGCGCCCCCGGTTTTTTGGCTAATTTTTTTAATAAATTTTGCAAAATGTCAAGCGTTTTTTACCCTGATTTTTTAGGTGGAGGGGGATGGGGCGGAGGGACGGACTTTGACCTCCCCGCCGCCCGTAAAAGCCAACACCAGGTTTCTTTTTGCAAATCCTAAGGCTGTTATAACGCTTACTAATGTACCCTTTCTCTCTAAACATGTTTTTGATTCGTTTGCTAGCGTTGTGTTTTATATAAAATTTTTCGGATAGTTTTTTCTTTTCTATTCACTTGAGTTCGTAAATTGGGCTCGGGTTTGTGTTTTGCACTTCTGTCTTGTGATCTTTTTTTGTTCAAGACTTTTATCTTTGGGTATTCTTTTTTTAATTTCATGCCCTAAGGGCGTCCACCTCAACGATTTTTTTTTTCTTTCTATTTGCCCATCAGGTTTAAGTTTTTCTAATTGTTTTTTAATTCGCCCTGATGGTTCTTAAAGCATGATCAAGGCCTCTATTTTTCGCAGGGTACGGGGAGTCGTGTATAGTCTTTAAAACGTTTCTTCTGGAAAAAATGGATTTTGCTCTATTACATTTTTTAATTCACCTGCTGAGATTTAAAATTTTTTAAGTTCCCTGTTTTTGCATTTTGGTTACTGTTTGGGAGTTCTTGCAGTGGTTTTGAAGTTTTGAAAATGCCTCCGCCCTTAATTTGGGCCCAACAAGGGCCCAAAGGGGATTTGTACGCTGCAGGGAGTCTTTTCTAATTGAACCCCGGGTAAAAAATTTGATGGCTTTTTTAGTTGTAAGCTGAACAAGTTGTCCTTGGTCGTCCTCCAAACAAATGGTTTTTTTTCTTCAAAAATCATTGGGGCTATAAATTCGGGGGGTTTTTGGCCTAAACTTTGGTATAATTCTACCCCTTACTTTTTGTTTTTTTATCCCATTGTTGGTAATGACTCCCCTTTCGCTAATTCATCATGCAATGAGAGCCCTGGGCGAAGCCGCTCCCAAGGGGGAAACACTCAAGTCGTCTCCACGATCAAAAACATCATAACTTCACTTCAATGCCTGCCAGTTTCTTAATAATTAATTTTTTTATTTTGTTTTATAAAAAATGTTACATCATATGGCTTGATTCTTGACCCGCTAGAAGACGAAAGGAAAACCCGGCTAAGGAAATAAACGGAATTTACTGTTCCAAAAAATCCCTCTACTATTGATGCAGATCAAATTCTTACTGTCAAATTTCCCGGACCTAGGAGCAGAGAAATGATTTTTTGCCGCTCTGCGCGTCTTTTCTTTTAAAATATACTTGATTTAACAACAGACAAAACGGGGCAGTTTTCCGAATTTGGGCGGGCAATTGTTTTAAAAAATTTCTATAAAACTTGGGGGGGAAAAATATTTTCTTACACAACCAACAATTTTAAAACCCTTTTTTGATCTAAAAGGCTAACCGGGAATAAAGGGGTATCTTGCGTTTCAAGAATGAAAAAGAAGAAGCCCAAAAAATAGATGGGCCGCGATCAAAACGGGGAAAAGTATGTGGGGTGTAAATTTTTTCGTTTGGGAAACGCTTTTTTTTCCCCTTTGATTTTTTAGTTTAAAAGGCATGCGCCATACTTTCAAGGGGCATTAAAAGACGACTGTCATATAAAAAAATTTTTTAAAAAATACAAAGTGTTACGATCAACAAAACCGAACAAAGTACAGATTTTTGACATCACGTTTGAGTTTTTTACGTTGTTAGCAACCCTAATTTAGCAAGGAGATTGGCACCAATTTTAGTCAAAATTTGCAATATATACGAAAAGTGATTTATCATACAACTACCAAACAGGGCGAACATATGGGAAATTTTTGTTTTAGCGTCTCAGCAAGAACGCTTAAAGGGAAATTTTTTTGCTGTGGAGAGAAGAACCATTTAAAAAAAAGGAAGTGAAAAGTTTTTTTAATCCAAAAATAACGAAATACAAAGTTCGATTGAGGCAGTCCAACCAAAACATGCTAGCGGCTAAACCCTTATCAGCTTTTGAAAAAAGAAAACGTTTGGGGGTTGGGGGGTTAGAAATCCAAAAAGTTGACCTTGTGGCTAAAGATCACACCCTTTACAGTGTAAGACTTGATGATTATTTAACAACAAAAAACGGTTTATGGATTTACCTAAGGTCAACGAGGAAATCGTTTTCATGGAAAGGGGGGAAACGTGAGAGACTAATAAACATTCAAATTGATAAAGAAAAAAAGCCCATAAACCCCCTTAATGTACATTTGTTTTTAATATAGATGCGCGGAAATTGAAGAAACAATTAAAAGATAACAAACAAATTATTTTTATTTTTTAAAAAGCATGTCTGTTCAGTTTACCAAATGTGCCTACAGCGCCGCCAAAAGAAGAGATAGAAAAAACCCCAAAAAAAAAACCTTTAGATAAAAAACATACGCAAAAAGCAGCAAGTCTAGAGCAAGACTTTCAAAATACGCAAAAACCAAAGAAGGTATTTGCGCCTTTAATGCTGTTACATATGTTAATCGGGGCATCGCTAAATGCTCTATCAGCAGAACGAGGTTGGGGCTCTTTGCAACGGGCTAGGCTACCCGCAGCTTTACCTCTAGGAGGTTTTCTTTAGCTCTCGGCCCCTGTTCAAGCCCCGGGGGCTGCTAGCAAAAAATAAAAACAAACCCAAAAGCACACAGCTATGGTTTAACAATACACTAAATTTGTTCGTTTAAACGACAATAAATAAAGGCTTGTTGACTCAAACATCACGGATGAAGAATTTAATGTTTTTTCAGGCCGATTTGGGGGGGATACAAAAAAACAAGTTTGATCTTCAAGAAAGCGAGGACAAATTTTTTTCAACAGCCCCACCCGGCAGATAAAAAAGGAATGCTTAAAAAAGTAACGAGACTTAAAATCTGTTCTAAACAGCTCACTAACAAACACCGAAGGGGGTTTATACTTTTTTAGATCCAAACACAAAAAAACCGTTGTATGTTCTGATTAAGAATTTTTTTTAATTAAATAAATATTTTTAGTTAGAAAAAAATCAACATGGGTAAGATTAGAAGGGCAAACGAATTGTTTTAAGGAATGCTTAGAAGAGCTTTCAAAAGCGTGAAAAAATTATTTTTAAAATATTGACCCCAAAAAACGTACGGCAAGTGTTGTTAGCTATTTTTTCAAGTTCCAAGTAAAAATACAATAGACCCCCAGTTAAAGTAATGTTAGCTGTTTTAATCGACTATGTAAAAAAATGAGAAAAATCAGAAATCGGGCTGAAAACAAAAGACTGTTTTTTCTCATAACGACTTAACACCCCTTTGGCAGACGAACTGCTTACACAGTTTGACGCTGCGGGTGAAAAGCCCAAAAAGAAGGCTCTGGTTGGTCAAGGGGCGAAGTCTTTGAGATCAGTTAAACAGGCTAGGTAGCGCCGATTGTGGTAAGGCTTACATTCCACACCTCCCATTAGTTTTTCAAAAAAGCACTAAACATAAAAAACAGACAACAAAGTTTTTTTGGGTGTGTTCTTGCAAGGGGCATCACGCCCGCAAAAACCAGAGAGATGTTAAATATCACCCTACTCAATGATTTAAATTTTGGGGGGCCTTTCCGTTTGTGTAGACCAAATGATCGTTTTAAGAACAAAAAAAAACCAATAACGTTAATTTATACACAGGGGTTGGGAAACAAATTTGGTGCCAATTAAAAGGGCCAAGAACATCCAAAGTTGGCGAGCCAGACAAAAAAAAAGTTGACTACTACGATGCTTTCACCACGGGCTACCGCATTACACAGTTCGAACAATGATAAAATAATCGCTGCTCAAGAATGGGGATAAAAAGAAATTTTGCAGAAAATGTTTAAAAAAAATGCCACTGTTCAAGCCGCAAACGAACATAAGAAACATTTTCGGCCCAGTGCTTAAAACAAACTAAATTTCCCCCCACCCGGTTAAATTTTTTTTTAAGAATGGGAAAAAAAAGCAACATTTTCCTTGTGTTTACGCGACTTCAGTCGTCATTGTTTTTTTCCCTTTTGAAGGGCCGCCCCAAAACCCCCCCCATCTTAAGATAATCTCGATTTTTTTTGCCTTTATTGTTGTCGGTCGGATGGCGCCCATTTTACACCAAATTATTAGAGGCCAAAAACGCAAAATATTCAAAAACGCATGCAAAAGTGCGAAGACTGTTTTAATAATCTAAACTTATCTGAAATCAAAATGGGGCCTGAAGACCCAAAAAACAATGCTCGCCACGCTTGTTTGGTTTCGGGTTTTGGTCTCTCACAGACGCAGAGAAACCGACAGAAAGACCCGATACATTATGGGGAAATTCAGAGGGCGGGGGCAAAACAAAAGCAAACTTCACTAAATTTTTATCCTAAGACATGGGAAATGCCTGTTTTTTCAAACTTTCGAGGGTTTTGACTCCCACCAAAAAAGAAAGCAGTGACGATGCCTCAGGGGAGCATGCAAATTTCCAGTCCCCAGAAAAGTACTGTTTTCACTTTAAATAAAATGTCTTTTATACTCTATGCAGCAAGAGGGTTATTGAGTCCCTGGGCCTGTCCCCTTAAATCCCGCCCAAAAACGGAAGAATATTTTTTACCCACCTGTTAGAAAAGGGGGTTTATCCTTAAGTACATGAACAGTTGGGAAAGGTTTGACGGGCACACTTCCCCTAAAGGGGGGTTCTTTTCTAGTCTTAGAGGAAAAGGACTCAGCGACTCCGATTACCCCCAGCTCAAAACTCCGTTAATTAAAACTAGACTTCAAGATTCAATTGGCTATGTTTTTGGGTATTTTTAAAAAAGAAGCCCCTGAAACATTATATTAACCCCCATTACTTTCGCCCCATAGTTTCTTTCTTAAAAGTTTTCAGAAATTATTTATTTTACCACCAAAATTTTAAAATTTTCCCCTTCTAAAAATTTGTATCTCCATCTTACTTTTAAAAAAACAACAAATTCTTCCATTCCAATAAAATCTAATATCAATATTAGACAAACAAATTTATTTCAAACCAACACCCTTTCAAACCCAAATTACCATTCAAAAATATCAAAACAAAAAGTTTAACATTTTTTTCCCTTCCATTTTTTCATTCAAATTCTTAAAAAAACCCCCCCCCCCAAACTCCCCTGCCCCCCTAAGATTTCCTTACCAAAAGTCTAAAAATCCAAAAACCCCTAAACTTTTTCCTAACTTCCCAAAAAAAATTTTTCCAATACAACTTCTAAAAAATTTTTTTTAAAAACAATTTAAATTACCCATTATGCATAAAACTCATCAAAACTTTTATAAACCTACACGAAAAACACTGATTCAGAACTAAATCCACTCTTTTTGAAAAAACTTTTTCAATTATGACAAAAGTGTTTGGGAAAACTATGGGAACCCCCAACCAAAATTCAGATTTTTTTCACCAAAAACAAGCAATTAAGTACTTCAAAACCAATTATCCCTTCCAAAATTTACAAATCACTTTTGGATAAAGAAAAAAAAGGTCAAAATTAGACAAACCTTTTAATTGGTACTTTTTGAATTATCAAACTTTTGAGTTAGAATTTCTTTAGACTACTTTGCCTCTTCCTATCCGATACTTCACGTAAATAGTTTTTTAAAAATCCCACAAGACACTAAAAAAACAAGAAACCCAAGTGGCTAAAAAAGCAAGCAGGATTTATGCCGTCCGATTTCCCTAAAGCTCCCCCTTACATTCAATTACAACAAAAGGTTTTTGGAAAGTGGGGGAATTATCGGGGAAAGGTGATAAGGGGTTTGTTGGTTTAAGGCAAAAAAGTACAGTTTCGAGCCAGGGGAAAATCATTAAAAAAGCAAAAAGGGGGTATCCGCGTTTGGGCATCAAACTCCCGACAACTACAAAGAAGCTTGTTTGGCAATAAGATTTTACTGACAACGTAAAACTACGATCTAATTAATGAGAAACAAACAACGTTTTTAAAAAAGAATCATTAGATAGAACAAAAACAAAACGGGGGTTTGTTTTAAACCAAGGGTTTTTATATGCAACGGCACTGGGGAACCCTAAAAATTTAATTTAAAACGGAACTTGTCTGGCGGAATTTTCGCATTCTTCTTTCACAAAAGATCTTTGAGGCTGGTTGTTTTTGTGTGTCTTTTCTCGTAAAAATACACGGGGATTCATTTTTCAAATTTTTTTTTATTTTATATGGGTCAAACCCAAAATGGATTGTTGCCTGAGGGGAGTGTCCCCCTTTTGCTTCTCCCCGGGAAAAAAGGTACCTTACTTTCAACCCAAAAGGAAAATTTGCTGGGGGTACTGGGGGTCTTCAGCAACAGGTTTTTTGTTTTTTTTTTGTTGCTTGTACTGGTTTTTTGCCCCTTTTAAAATTTTTCATTATTTTTGCCGCAAAAATGAGGCAGTCTTCTAACCCATTCTGTGTTGCGAAATGTCAACGCTCTTGTGAACGGGAAGAAAAAAATCTTTCGGCTAACGTTTTGTTAAAATTTTCAACTAAAGCCTGTGATCTGTGAATCCTGGGAAAGCCTCTTTTAATGTAAATCTTGTTTTTAAAAATAATTGATTCACTTGGGGCCTTTAAATTTTTTTCCCTCATCGACTTTAAACCCGCGAGGGAAAGTTAAGGGGCCTCGCTGGTATTCAGCTTATGGCAACAGCAAACGCAGAAGCACTTTTTTTGGGGGAAAGGGTTTTTGCCCTTTTTATCTTAAGCCATGTCAAAACTGTTAGTGCGTACTTAAATCTTTTTCGTCAATCCTATCAAGGGTAAATATAGAGATATTTGAGGGGTCGTTTGGAGTTGTATTAACAAAAGGGGTCCTGTATTCGCTAGGGGCAGGTAAATAAATTTCCAAATTGCTTTTTAGATAACCATTCCTTTTCTTTTTTTTCACTGATCCTGCCGGGTTTGGGTTAGTTTTTAATTGCGTGATGCCCTTCCAATATCCTTTTTGGGGGAAAAATAGATTTTTGTTCATTTTTTATTCAGCCAATATTATGTGCAACAAAAAACACAACGGGCTACCAACAAATAAACCGATTTTTGCATCTTTTTTTTTCTGATGGTTTTTTTAAAAAACTGAATTTTGGGGGGGCAAAGTTCCCCATTGGGTTTTCCGTTTTCTAGATAAAATTTTTTTTCTTGATCAAACATTTTTAAAGGGTAACGCATGCCCCTTTTTTTCAGTGTGTCATTAAAAAAATCTAACTGCCAATCTCTGCCCTTTTTAAGGCTTTGTGCAGCGCTGTTGCTCCATAGCTTTTTTTATGTCTTTTTCTCTCGCCGTCATTTCCCCAGTTTACTAAAGCGAAATTACTTCCGCTAAAAAACAAGCGCATTCACCACAGCGCCGCCTATCATTATGCGAGGAACCCTTTTTTTAAAAGTATTTTTTTCTTACATTTTTATATTTTGGAAATTTTTCCTTGCTTAACTAGAAAACTTTTTTACAACCGAAGCTGCAATGATAGCAACACTTTGTGAACCTCAAAGTCTAGTTTTCCAAAATCTGCTGGTTTAATTCTTAACAGGCTTTTTTCCAACATTGAGTATCCTACACTTAGGCCCCCAAAAACACAGAAAAGGTATACAAGGGTTTGCAACAGTTTTTTCGGTGCCATTTTAAAATAAAAATAATTATAATTATTAAAAAAAAATGAACAGGATGACTATACAGCTACAAAGGCGGCCTAAACCTGCCTGAACTTTAAAGACCAAGTTTATGAAAAGCATTAGCCCAAAAAAAGGAAAGGCTGTATTCTTTAGCACAGGGAAAAAAAAACAGTTCCTTGGAACTGAAAACATTTTAACAGATTCAAAAGATGTCGCGAAAAACATTTTAAAAAATACATAACGGGATGAAACGCACTGGGGTCTAGAAAAGGGGAAAAGTGTGGCAAGGTTTTTAGTTTGTACACTAAACTAGTCAGTAATTTTCTCCCATTTATTCTGAACAAGAACTTACGTATGATTTAACGCAAATCCGTTTTAACAAAATCATTTGAGTCTCTAGGGGGTGATTTATACTATAGATTTGGAACTTATTGTCGCCATATCAGGGATTAATAACTTTAAACAAAAGATTTTTTTCCCCCTTTAAATGAACGAGCTGAAAATCACAAAACCAGAAAAACGAATAGGGGAAAAGTAACCAAGCCGAAAATCAGGCAAAAAACGCTGAAACAGGTGGGGCCATTAAAAAACCTGGGCGTGTTTAAGCAGGAAAAAAAATAGCGTGGAACAGACAAAAAAAAAATTTAATGTACAGAATATGATCATATGAAACTAACAACCGCCAACGCCGAACAAATTATTCAAGCAGCTATAAAAACTCCTGTGATTTAAGGGCCCCAAAGTCTTCAGGAATATTGAACTAAAAAATTTGCCATTTTTGGCGCCCTGCGCTGCTGGGGGATTATTTTTGGTTATAAAATATAAACCAATGGAAAAAAAAACAAAAGAATTAAAACAACCTGAACCGTTTTAAACGAAAAAGACAACTGCACGCCCAAAAACCGCAACAACAAAAGAAATTTGATTCCCTTTATAAAGCAATAATATTTTAAAAATTTTTAATAAAAATAAAACAGGGTATT
>CM031607.1:50489426-50499426 GCA_018398815.1 Conus ventricosus | reverse complement strand
TGAATGAATCAATGGTTCATTGTGGTAAGCTTTACATAACCCATGCACAAATTAGGGAGACGGAGGGGATGGGGACTGCACATGAACAGAAGTCAGAAATAAACATCACCCATACATTACAGGAAAAACGATACATTACAGGAAAAGTTCATCGTGGTGAGGAATGCAAATCACGGAAAAGCACATAATTCAGTGCTGAACACCAAACACAAGCTACAGTCAATTAGATTTTTCCGAAGTATTTATCAACAGTTGCAAGAGTGCAGCGGTCACGATGGATCGTCAAGTTTTCCGTGTTCAACCCCTGCGTTGTGTGATGCGCTGCCTTTTATCTCCTTCAATGCACACAAGCGGTCATCCATTTTCTCGTCGTTTCCTCCAAATAAATCACGTCTCTTACTGTAATATTGCCTGAATGGGCTGCGGGTGACTTATTAACATCAGAGGAAACTTCAGACTCACAACCACGATCTGGCATACGTGTATTTCCTTCTGCAACAAAGGCTTCAGTGTCATGCTGTGTGGAAGTATGTGTCTGAGTTACCGACGAACTGCTTTCACTTACTGCTTCAGAAAATTCGCCTACACTCTCATCATTAACACTTTGTTCGTCTGCACCAATGTCATAATTCATGGCAATTCTAATTTGGAGAGAAGATTTACTGTTGACTGTCTGTGTCACACTGGGCCAAGTCGATGGGCTGTGTTGCATTGCCGGACAGTGTACTTGGTGCAGGACGTGGGGGATGGTTAGAAAACTGACAGGTGTCTGCAAAGGACACTCCATTCTTGTCTTCACTGTTGTCGCATTGTAGAACGAAGTAGGTGGGGTTGGTCGGAACAGACTAGACGGGTAAACCCCCTTCACTTGCCTTTTGCCTCCTGTGTTCCTCGGCCCTTCTCCTGTTCCCGTTGACCTGTGATGCACATGTTCTCCTCAACACACACTTCGTGCTCGGGCTTTCTTGGCCGGGGAATGGTCCTGACATTGTTTTCAGCCTAAGAATCAAACAGCTGATTTTCTCTGCTTTCAGTTTTGAAGGACGATAACACCATATCTTGCGGCGCGACGTTCAACTGTTTTGTAACTTGGCGGAAGACCTTCAACAGGCATCTTGGAAGTTTTCCTGTGTACACAGACAACATTTTACCGAGTGAAGAAAGTCCGCTTGTGGCAGCCAACAAGGAAGTCACTCTGGAGAGAGGAGAGAAGAGAGAGAGAGAAGAGAGAGAGAGAGAGAGAGTGATGTAGATAGTGTTGTGTGTGTGTGTGTGTGTGGTGTGTTCGATAGATCGCGTGCTGTCTGTGTGTGTGTGTTGTGTGTGTGTGGTGTGTGTTGTGTGTGTGTCGTGGTGCGCCAAAGTGGTGTCCGTGCGTGGTGCGTGTTTGCTGTGTGTATGTGTGTGTGTGTGTGTGTGGTGTGTGTGTGTGTGTGTGTTGTGTGGTGTGTGTGTGTTGCGTTGTGCGCTGTGTTGTGTGTGTTGTGTGTGTGATTTGTGTGTGTGTGTGTTGTGGTGTGGTGGTGGTGTGTGTGTGTGTGTGTGTGTGTGTGTGGTGTCGTGTGTGTGTGTTGTGCATGCGTGTGTGTGGTGTGATGTGTGTGTGGTGTGTGTGTGTGTGTGGTGTGGTGTGTGTGTGTGTGTGTGGGTGTGTGCTTGCATGTGTGTGTGTGTGTGTGTGTGTGTGTGTGTGTGTGTGTGTGTGTGTTTGCATGCGTGTTGTGTGTGTGTGGTGTGTTGTGTGTGTGTGTGTGTGTTGTGTTGGTGCATGGTGCATGTGTGTGTGTGTGGTGGGTTGTTGTGTGTGTGTGTGTGTGTGTGTGTGTGTGCGTGCGTGTATGCGTGTGTGAAGGGTATATTGTGTAACCAGAACAGGGGTTCTAGCAGCATCTTGATGACTCACGGGTAGTGCGGTGTCTCCTCTGATGAGTGACCTTGTAACAGGGTCCCAGCGCTGGCGAGCTGGTACTGTGAATGCTACAGGATGAAGACAGGTGTGGCTGTGTACGGCGGAGTCACATGACGTGGTATGGAAGACATGCCACGGAGACGACACGGAAGACGAGACAGATAATTGACAACATGTTATACATTTTTCTGATGTATTGAGACGACACGGAAGACGAGACAGATCATTGACAACATGTTATACATTTTTCTGATGTATTGAGTTGTGACATTTCTGTCGTCTCCGCAGAATCATTCTTCTGTATCATCATTCACGGATCTGAAGCACAGCGTAGGGTATATCCTAATGCTTAAGACTTGGACATCTGTGTCGACTGATACACTGCCTAACAGGCAAGCGACGAGGTAGACAGAGAGACTGATACACTGCCTAACAGGCAGGCGACGAGGTAGACAGAGAGACTGATACACTGCCTAACAGGCAGGCGACGAGGTAGACAGAGAGACTGATACACTGCCTAACAGGCAGGCGACGAGGTAGACAGAGAGACTGATACACTGCCTAACAGCAGGCGACGAGGTAGACAGAGAGACTGATACACTGCCTAACAGGCAGGCGACGAGGTAGACAGAGAGACTGATACACTGCCTAACAGGCAGGCGACGAGGTAGACAGAGAGACTGATACACTGCCTAACAGGCAGGCGACGAGGTAGACAGAGAGACTGATACACTGCCTAACAGGCAGGCGACGAGGTAGACAGAGAGACTGATACACTGCCTAACAGGCAGGCGACGAGGTAGACAGAGAGACTGATACACTGCCTAACAGGCAGGCGACGAGGTAGACAGAGAGACCGACAGTCAGGCGGAATCACAACTGCCCAGACGTACTCTCCATCTTTCTCATAATATCCTTTCCGCAGTGTGTGAAAAGAGAGGGGAAAGGGAGGGAAAGGGAGGGGTGGATAAATGACAGAGAGAGGGGATTGGGTGAAACGAAGAGACAGACAGACAGACAGAGAGAGAGAGAGAGAGAGAGAGATACAGAGATACAGAGACAGAGAAAGAGAGGGAGACAGACAGACAGATAGAGGCACAGAGAGAGACAGACAATTAGACGGACAGATAGACAGACAGATAGACAGACAGAGAGAGCCAGCCAGCCAGACACACAGACAGAGAGAGAGGCACAGAGAGAGAGACAGACAGACAGACACACAGACACACAGACAGACAGACAGGCATATAGACAGACAGACAATGGATGGCGTGTGGGGTGGGGCGCGAACAAAATATCTGTTTTATATCCTTTTTTTCCCCTTTCCTTTTTCTCTTAACCCCGGCTGATTGAGAGACCAAAAAAAGCTGTATTGATGTTAGTCTGGAATTTCTGCCTTCTCAGCAACACGCTGCCAGGGTCTTTCAGTACAAGGGTGTGGGTGGGAACGCCAATTTTCTTCTTCTTTTTTTTTTAAACTCTCCTTTCAGATGACGACGGCTGCTTATGAAACTCATCTTGCTGACTCATGTTGTCATCTCTTCTTTCTTGGTGCGTGCGTTCTGTCAGTTTGTGTGTGTGTGTGTGTGTGTGTGTGTGTGTGTGTGTGTGTGTGTGTGTGTGTGTGTGTGTGTGTGTGTGTGTGTGTGTGTGTCTGCATCCTTCTATCTCTGTTCCCTTCCCACCCCTCCTTCCCCTTCCTCTACCCTCCTCTCCTTTCACGAGCACCCTGTCTGCTTCCTGTTTCTCCCTGTCTTTGTGTCATTGTCTGTGTCTTGGTGAGACAGAGTATGGCAGAGGGGAAAGGAGGGTGGGGCGATGGAGGCAGAGAGACAGACAGAGAGAGAGAAGACAGACAGACAGACAGACAGATAGACAAAGCAAATACCCGTCCCTCCTTTCTCCTGTACCGCACTAATACATCCCCCCTGTCACACACACACACACACACACACACACACACACACACACGCACGCACGCACGCACGCACGCACGCACGCACGCACGCACGCACGCACGCACGCACGCACGCACACACACAAGCACTCGTTAGCATTAGTCCACAAACAGCCATAAAGAGGGTTGCAGAGGAGAGTGACTCAGGGGTCTTTAACCTTCGCCGTTTACAGACACTGTTATTGGTGCCGTTCAATGCTGAAGGCCAAGGGCGGAGACAGGATGGCAGTTCAATTACATGTGGGTGTTTTCTCCCTTTGCTTTGTGTATGCTGGGAAGTGGTTCACACACACACACACACACGACGCTATGCTACACCACACACAACACACACACACACACACACACAGGGAGTACACGACGCTATGCTACACGACACACACACACACACACACACACAGTACACAGTACACGACGCTATGCTATGCTATGCTATACACACACACACACACACACACACACTACGCGCGCGCGCCACACACACACACACACACAAACCCAGCACGCACACAACCACGCACGCACACACGCACGCTACGCACGCACACACACACACACACACACACACACATATATCTCAGCGGTGATCTACTGACATAAATGAAAACCCTTGTAACATGTGCTCCACTCTACAGTCCTAAATGTTCTATCTGTAACATGTGCTCCACTCAACAGTCCTAAATGTTCTATCTCTTGTTCCCCCTCATCATGAAGGGATTCAGCGAATTTCATTTTCGCGTTTACATGGAGTTGGGTATTTTCATACGATGACATCAATTTACCTCCATCATGTAGATAATATTAAGATCTATGTAACACTCAGCAACACATTCCAAGTGTTTATTATTTACTCTGTGAATCTGATGAATACGATGCTGGGGCCCATTTAACGAAATGTGCTGTAATATATAAAATTATGAGAAATTAAAGGACGACAACAACCCGCCTCATATTTTTGTTTAAGATAAGGGGAACAACCAGATTTTGTACGCCATGAAATCAGACACTCATTGGTAATAGACTATAACTGATCTCAAGCTTTGGGAACAAAATCGACTCGAGAATAGGGCGAACTGACAGTTCTGCGGATGAGTGGGGGGGGGGGGGGGGGGGGGGGGGGGGGGTGGGGGGGGGGGGGGCGAACGACACGATTGTACCTTACCTTCAAAAAGAAAAAAAAAGGGGGGGGGGGGGAAGACGAGAACAATAGAGAGGGCATAAACTGGGGGAAGGTACCTGTAGCATCACTTTGGAAGCACTGTCTCGTCGGAATGTGTTTGTTTGTTCGTTTGTTTACCTCTATTTATTTATTCATTTACTTGTTCAATATGTATGTATCTACTTTACCGCACTTTGAGCTCGCTGCCGTCTTGTGGCTTGGCAGGCTGGGTGCGGCTAGTGCAGAACGAGTGTCTCTATGGTCCAGAACGAGTGTCTCTATGGTCCAGAACAAGTGTCTCTATGGTCCAGAACGAGTGTCTCTATGGTCCAGAACGAGTGTCTCTATGGTCTAGAACGACTGTCTCTATGGTCTAGAACGAGTGTCTCTATGGTGCAGAACGAGTGTCTCTATGGTCCAGAACGAGTGTCTCTATGGTGCAGAACGAGTGTCTCTATGGTCCAGAACGAGTGTCTCTATGGTGCAGAACGAGTGTCTCTATGGTCCAGAACGAGTGTCTCTATGGTGCAAAACGAGTGTCTCTATGGTCTATAACGAGTGTCTCTATGGTCAGAACGAGTGTCTCTATGGTCCAGAACGAGTGTCTCTATGGTCTATAACGAGTGTCTCTATGGTGCAGAACGAATGTCTCTATGGTGTAGAACGAGTGTCTCTATGGTCAGGACGAGTGTCTCTATGGTCAGAACGAGTGTCTCTATGGTCAGAACGAGTGTCTCTATGGTGCAGAACGAGTGTCTCTATGGTCCAGAACGAGTATCTCTATGGTCCAGAACGAGTGTCTCTATGGTCCAGATTGAGTGCCTCTATGGTCCAGAACGAGTGTCTCTATGGTGCAGAACGAGTATCTCTTTGGTCCAGAACGAGTGCCTCTATGGTGCAGAACGAGTGTCTCTATGGTGCAGAACGAGTATCTCTATGGTCCAGACTGAGTGTCTCTATGGTGCAGAACGAGTGTCTCTATGGTGCAGAACGAGTGTTTCTTTCTTGCAGAACAAGTATCTCTATGGTCCAGAACGAGTGCCTCTATGGTCCAGAACGAGTATCTCTATGGTGCAGAACGAGTGTCTCTTTCTTGCAGAACGAGTATCTCTATGGTCCAGAACGAGTGCCTCTATGGTCCAGAACGAGTATCTCTATGGTGCAGAACGAGTGTCTCTTTCTTGCAGAACGAGTGTCTCTATGGTGCAGAACGAGTATCTCTATGGTCCAGAACGAGTGCCTCTATGGTCCAGAACGAGTGTCTCTATGGTGCAGAACGAGTGTCTCTATGGTCTAGAACGAGAGTCTCTATGGTGCGGAACGAGTGTCTCTATGGTCTAGAACGAGAGTCTTTATGGTGCAGAACGAGTGTCTCTATGGTCTAGAACGAGTATCTCTATGGTCCAGAACGAGTGTCTCTATGGTCTATAACGAGTGTCTCTATGGTCTATAACGAGTGTCTCTATGGTCTAGAACGAGTGTATCTATGCTCTAGAACGAGTGTCTCTATGGTCCAGAACGAGTGTCTCTATGGTCTTTAACGAGTGTCTCTATGATGCAGAGCGAGTGTCTCTATGGTCCAGAACGAGTATCTCTATGGTGCAGAACGAGTGTCTCTATGGTCCAGAACGAGTGTCTCTATGGTGCAGAACAAGTGTCTTTATAGTCTAGAACGAGTGTCTCTATGGTCAGAACGAGTGTCTCTATGGTCTAGAACGAGTGTCTCTATGGTCAGAACGAGTGTCTCTATGGTGCAGAACGAGTGTCTCTATGGTCCAGAACGAGTGTCTCTATGGTGCAGAACGAGTGCCTCTATGGTGCAGAACGAGTGCCTCTATGGTCTATAACGAGTGTCTCTATGGTCAGAACGAGTGTCTCTGTGGTCTAGCACGAGTGACTCAATGGTCTAGAACGAGTGTCTCTGTGGTCTAGCACGAGTGTCTCTATGGTCTAGCACGAGTGTCTCTGTGGTCTAGCACGAGTGTCTCTATGGTCTAGCACGAGTGTCTCTGTGGTCTAGCACGAGTGACTCTGTGGTCTAGAACGAGTGTCTCTGTGGTCTAGCACGAGTGTCTCTATGGTCTAGCACGAGTGTCTCTGTGGTCTAGCACGAGTGTCTCTATGGTCTAGCACGAGTGTCTCTGTGGTCTAGCACGAGTGACTCTATGGTCTAGAACGAGTGTCTCTGTCGTCTAGAACGAACGAACTGACGTTTTAGTAATGAAAGTGACACTGAAACTGAAACTTTGATTAATCCAGAGCATTCCTTTGTTGTTGTTGTTGTTTGTTTGTTTTTATCAAAGCTCACAACCAGCTTTTCCCATCTGTCTGACGGCCTGACTAGAGCTAACTGGTCGCCAAGGTTCCCAGGTGGAGTCTGACAGATGGTAGATATGATATGCCAGACTATGCCAGCCGTCTACAGGAAGCAGGCTCCTGTTTTAGGATTCTGGCAGTGGTTGGTCCACGTCGGTACCTAAGGTACGCAGAGCTGGGAGTGTCAGGGACCCAAAGGAGAGCTCTGGTATTGCGCCAGACGCGTGCTTCACTTTGTCAATACGTCTTTGAAAGGTGTGGCTTACATTTTCTGGCAGACACTGCAGGTGTCTGTGACACTCGGGCCTGGTTGATGCCACAGTAGTGGCAGGTTCAAATGCCACAGTAGTGGCAGGTTCAGAAGTGGAGCTTAATTCAGGTCTTGTGCTTGTCACGATGTGTCAAACCACAGCAGGTCTCGCTAGCAACATCAATTCATTAGTTGTTTTTTTTTTTCCACCTTATCCCCTCCCACCCCACCCCCACTTCTCAATTTCCTGTCGTGATTTCATTCGTTTGTTGAACTGTCGAGGCTTCTGGTTCCTGCTCTTTCTTACTTAGTTTTTTTCACCATTTTTTTTTTTCAAATTCCATTTTTTAAATACAATCTTGATGTCAAAGTAAAATCTTCCGCTTCAGTAAGTGCAAAACGATATCAAAAACACACCAAAGTAACGGAAAAGCTAGCCAGAGAGAGAGAGAGAGAGAGAGAGAGAGAGAGAGAGAGAGAGAGAGAGAGAGAGAGAGAGAGATTGATTGATTGATTGATTGATTGATTGATTGATTGATTGATTGATTGATTGATTGATTGATCTTTAGTACACAAGGATGGCGATTTTAGGCCAAAGCCTAGTCTTACAATCTGTCCTTGTCATGCATACATTATTTCAACACATATCATTATACTGACAATTCAACATAGTAACATGGTAATCTAATTCTACAGTGATAAGCAAACTATTCATAAAAGCACTAATGAGATGGGGGATGGTAAAACAGAAGGAAACTTACAAACAAACAAACAAAACTACAGACAGAGAGGTCAGAGGAGGGTGGGGAAGAGAGAATGGCGGGTAGGGGGAGGAGAAAAGGGATGGTGGACAGAGTGGGAGTGGGGATGAGCGATTTTAACGGAGTAACGGAGAGAGAGAGAGAGAGAGAGAGAGAGAGAGAGAGAGAGAGAGAGAGAGAGAGAGAGAGAGAGAGAGAGAGAGAGAGAGACAGACAGACAGACAGACAGACAGACAGACAGACATAGACATTTCATTCATAAAGGCCATAGCCCCTTAGAAGGGGGGTGGGGGGGCGATGTACATGGAAAATGTATAAAAGATATAAAGTCCCAAGAATTATTGCATAGCTAAGTTAAATACAGACTTCTTCTCTTAAACGTTTTGTTCAATCATAACACAAGCTGCTTTACTCTACATTAACACTACTAGTTTTAAAATATTTATGTTGAATGAATTGTTCTCTGAGATCAAAAGTTCTGGGCAAATGAGTACAAATTAGAAATTCGTCATCTCTAGACGCGCCACATAATGGACACAGACAGACAGACAGATAGACTGACGGACAGACAGACAGACGGGCAGGCAGAGATGTCAGTGTCCTGTACAAGGCTGTAGCCAACCCCTCCCTGCTGCGTGAAGCGCAGGGTGCTTCTAGATATGAGAGCTTTCCATGATAACTGACGTTCAGAGAGATCAATGTCTCAGGCCACCCCGAGTACACATGATCCATTTGACCATGCTTCCTCTATGGTCAGGAAGCTGTCAGCTGATGATGATGTCCATTGTGCAGCAGTAGGACGAGTGCCGACTGTGTGAGGTGTGATGGGAAGATATACTACGTCCGTCTGGCCGGATAAACATGCAGCCTTGTTCTTCTTGTCGCTTTTGGGGGTGGAGGTGTTTGTTCATTTTCTTTCTTTCTTTCTTTCTTTCTTTCTTTCTTTCTTTCTTTCTTTCTTTCTTTCTTCTTCTTTCTTTCTTTCTTTCTTTCTTCTTCTTCTGTTGTTGTTCTTGTTGCTGCTGCTGTTATTGTCGTTCTTGTTCTTGCTGTAGTGGTTGCCGCCTCTGCTGCTGCTGCTGTTGTTGTTGTCTTCTTCTTCTTCTTCTTCTTCTTCTTCTTCTTCTTCTTCTTGGTGTAGTCTAATTTGCTGTGTGTGCCACACACAGGCGATAACAGACAGACAAGAGATTTTTGTTTTAGTCAAATATCTTTATTCTGGGGGAGAGAGAGAGAGAGAGAGAGAGAGAGAGAGAGAGAGAGAGACAGACAGACAGACAGACAGACAGATAGACAGGCAGACAGACAGACAGACAGACAGATAGACAGGCAGACAGACAGACAGACAGATAGACAGCGAAAGGGGGCGGAGAGGATGTAAGGAAAATCACCACCACAACATTCATCAATAAAATGGAATCAAAACACGGACAGAGAGAACCTGTTGACATAACGTCATTATTTGTGACTCAGTCAGCCCCCACCCCCACCCCCACCCCGCCTCCCCACCCCCACTACTGTTGAACTGTTGTGGGACCGGCCGGTTACTCCGTGGTGGTCATTCACCTGACCTGTGGTCTGTCCCCCTCCCCACAGCGGTGGTCAGTGACCGCCCTGATCGCGGAGGTCAACAGATGCAGCTCTCACA
>CM031607.1:50471575-50488174 GCA_018398815.1 Conus ventricosus | reverse complement strand
GAAGCCTTATCTCATGTACGTATTGTTTCGAAAGTGTTCTTTCAGTGCAAGATTCCTCTGCAATAACAATGTGTCCAATCTATATTAATTACCTTCCCTGCAATAACATGTGTCCAATCTATATAATTCCTTCCTCTGCAATAACAATGTGTCCAATCTATATTAATTATCCTTCCTCTGCAATAACAATGTGTCCAATCTATATTAATTATCCTTCCTCTGCAATAACAATGTGTCCAACTATATTAATTATCCTTCCTCTGCAATAACAATGTGTCTAATCTATATTAATTATCCTTCCTCTGCAATAACATTGTGTCCAATCTATATTAATTATCATACATGACAAACTGTTTCAATGCATTGGCATAGTGATCAAAACCCGGGAAAACTTTTAGAACATTTGGGAATTACTACTTTACCTGAAATTGGTGTTGCTGCGCCACTGCCACTGGGAGAATTGGAGTTGATGTGCTGTGCCTCAAAGTTGACGTGGAGGTAGGCTGGTAACAGTCTGAACAGCTTGGCTGCACATCTGCAATGAAATGAAAATACAATGAGAATAAAACTTGTGTAATGATCATGAATTGCACTTTTCAGTGTGTGTGTGTGTGTGTGTGTGTGTGTGTGTGTGTGTGTGTGTGTGTGAGAGAGAGAGAGAGAGAGAGAGAGAGAGAGAGAGAGAGAGAGAGAGAGAGAGAGAGGAAAAGAGAGAGAGAAAAGAGAGAGAGAGAGAGAGAGAGAGAGAGAGAGGAGAGATCTGACAACCATTAGATTATTCATTTAACTGAAAAATATACTGGCTTCCACAGCAAACCACTTCCAAACCATTGACATTACCATTTAGATATTTACTCATTTATTAATCATACTTTAATATCATAGTGCAAAGCTGCAAATAGATAATGAAACTCACATACCAGTAAATTGCTGAGTGTCTGGTATAGCCGATACGTCGCTGCCTTCAGCTGCAAAGGTGTCAAAACCTGAGTTCTCTCTTTCCCTGTTAAAAAAAAATACATTTTTTTTAATTTCCTCGCTGGAGAAACTACACCCTGACCATACATCTCTGTATGGACACTGTAAACACAAATTTTTACTTTTACAAGTTGCGGGGCAGTTGGAATGCATACACTGAATGCGCGCATGCTTACACATACACATATGTGTACGTGCCCACATACAAAGACGCACACACATACACACAAATATGTACATACATATGCAGATACATGTATATGCTCACACAAACCCACAAATCACACACATGCACATGCACTTCTGCACGTGCACACACACACACACACACATCACACACACACACACACACACACACACACACACACACACACACACACACACACATGCGCGCGCGCGCACACATGCAAGCACACGAGACCCTCTGCTTAAATTCCTTATCTTAGTTATTATTTCATTTATCCATCAGCTTAAAATCATTAGCAGTGTGGTCTCAAAACTGCGGATGTGGTGTTGCTGCACTAGTCCACACCCAGTGATGCCTCCTTGATGAAACTGAAAATGAAAGCATTGAATCAAGAGTTCTTTTAACAAAGAAGATTTCATGCTCCCTCCACCGTCCTCACACTCCCCAGCCAGTTTTTGGAGAAATCATATCATAATCATAACAATAACAAAAGGCCTCCCCGTTAGAACGGTAGGAGGTGAAAACATACCTTTGCCACCAATAACATAATCATATCATAATCATAACAATAACAAAAGGCCTCCCGTTAGAACGGTAGGAGGTGAAAACATACCTTTGCCACCAATAACATACATCATATCATAATCATAACAATAACAAAAGGCCTCCCCGTTAGAACGGTAGGAGGTGAAAACATACCTTTGTCACCAATAACATAATCATTATCATAATATAACAATAACAAAAGGCCTCCCCGTTAGAACGGTAGGAGGTAAAAAACATACCTTTGCCACCAATAACATAATCATATCATAATCATAACAATAACAAAAGGCCTCCCCGTTAGAACGGTAGGAGGTTAAAAACATACCTTTGCCACCAATAACATAATCATATCATAATCATAACAATAACAAAAGGCCTCCCCTTCCACGAACCCCAAAATGTGCAGACATCGCCAAACTACAAGCAAACCATTACCTTTGGAAAAAGTCCCAAATGAAAAGTGAACCATACCATCCTGGAGGTCCCGCTACTTCTGTTAAAGACTTAAGAACTACTTGGATGATTAGATGGGCCTACAGTCAAATGAAAGCATTTACCGAGGAGTGATGGTTGCAAGTTCGAATCACTTACCTTCTCATTCGGCGCAAAATGGTGTTGGATGAGTGTATGGCTGCTGGATTAGTACATAGATATTCAAAGAACGTTTGGTGGAGTGAATCTTGCTAAAACAAAATCCAGAGAAACTAAAACTTATTGGTTTTAAAATCTACCTCAAAGACACAAACAATTCTGGTATAACGAAGGGAATGAAAAGGGCTAAACTATCATCGTAAGCGAGTGAGGGTTCAGATTAAACTGGTCTATATCCCGTGTCAAAGAAGAATCTGATCACAAGGACCAACAAAAGTTTGGAGAAAAGTAAAAGACATCATAAATGGTATACATCTCCCACAGTACTCTAGAAAGGTGAATGACAATAAGTTTCCCCTCTTTGCATGATAAAGCAGGTGGCTGTCGAGATGTTTGCACGGAATGTACAGCTGGTGTATCAGAAAATGGGGCAACAGAAGCTACTGTTTTGGCAGAGTCTATGACAAAGTTTTCACATATTTGTCCAGAAGGTCCTCAGACATACTTCCCTTTTTCTCTGCAGTTTTTCAATAAAAATGTCTTGAACAATGCCTTAATTGGAACAATCTGGGTAAACCCAGTATTGTCTCTGAGTTGTCCTCCTACTGAATGCCACTGAAGCCCTGCGAAATCGTTCTGGGGCCGAATTTGTTGCAGTGCGTGTGCCATCCATTCCCAGCAACAAACTACTTCACGTGTTTCAGTATATTTAGAAATTCCCCCAGTAGTTTCTCATAACAGCTAAGTGCCTCTTTATCCTGACGTTGTTCCTCTATTAGATGCATTGTCATAAACGGCATGCTGTGAACAATTCCTTATTTGCGACAGATTCAATTTCCCTCAAGAGTTTCCAGTCAGAACGTGCATCTGCTTTCCCAATCTTTTTTGGATCGCTTTTTGATCTGAATTACTCGTTTATGACGGAAAGGGTCTGCTCCCCCTGTGTGTTCCAAAACGTTTTCCCATTACTAAAAGGGGGGGGTTAAACAAAACGTGGTAAGAAAAATCTACACAAAATTCTAAACAAACGACTGAATGGTAAGGGATCCTTATCAAACGTTCCCTCTCCTCTCCCTCCCCCTTTCCCCCGACCAAATATTCCCCCCGTTCCTCTGTTCCAACATCTACTCTCTTCTCTACCCCCCCCCCCCCCCCCCCCCCCCCCCCTCTTTCCACATACGGGCCTTGTTTTCCACCTTTTCTGCTTCATGATTTGAAAAGGGTTTTTGCAATATCATAAAAAAACACATGAGTTATTAATACGGATCTGATCAGTTAATATGCTTCATTTCACGTCAACGCATACCCATCAATAACCAAAATAGTGAAATTCCTTGAGTAAATTTAACATCAAAGTTGTCAGGGAAAATTTTCATATAGAGCAAATTCAAAACAAAAGCTGAAAAAGGACGAGGATTACGGACCAGCCCCCCCCCCCCCCCCCCCCACACACCACAACCTCAGCACACGTACAGGTGATGATGTGACCTGTGGGTTCAGGAGCAGCTCCCCCTTTCGTCAGGATTCACAAGTGATGGTAGGACCTGAGGGTTAGAGGAGCAGCCCCCCCCCCCCCCCTACCAAAAGCACACGTAACCGGTGATAATGGCTGTCATTGCTGTAAGCTTGTAAATTCATTTTATAGGTGAGCCAAAAGTGAGGAATAGGATGCTGTTTTACCAGTTTCCTCATTCCATCTATATTTAATCTGGCTTGGGTTTACATTGGCAAAGTGGTGTGACATTGTGACAGATTCCATCAACAATTTTACCTGTGTGGGTCAGGGTAGAAGCGACTTAATATGGCCCGGTTTGACAGGAAATCATGTAACCTTTTTGATTGAAAGGTCAGTTAGAACTGCAAGTGACAGCTTGTGGTGGTAGTTTAACAGGAAACCTGTAACCTTTCTAGTCTGTGGGTCAGTAGAATTGACAGGGTGAGAGAACAGTAATATGCCGACTCTAGCCACTTTCGCCCTCAACCAGTTTTCGGCGAAAGTGACCTAGATCAGCATATTACTGTTCTCTGACAGTAAGACTTCAATAACCAAAAAATAACGATTATCTACAAACAAACATACTGTGTAGGGTTATCCGTTTTCATAGAGTAACGTAGGGAAAGTAGCCGGGACTGAACACGCCCCATAGAGTAACGCAGGGGAAAAGCAGTTGTGGCTGAACGCGCCCTATACACGGTGGGTGCACTAGGCTATCCGATTACTTCGCAGTATGTTAATTACAGCGTGGGGAGAGAGAGAGAATCACCAGCAACCCTGACAAAGGCCCGTTAAGGTTAAGTTGCCCTCAGAACAGACAGACAGACAGACAGACAGAGAAGAGAGAGACAGAGAGAGACAGACAGACAGACAGAGAGGCGGGCACACAAACACACACACAACACACACACACACACACACACACACACACACACACACTCACACACACACACATACACGTACACACACACACACACTCTTTCTCTTTCTTTCTCTCTCAATTAAATGACATAAAATCCGCACACTTATTCTGACTAATTTCTACCTACAAAACTTTGCCCACACAGACAGGCAGACACGAGGCTGAAACCTGATCACTTAATTTATGCTATGCACGGCTAGCGCAGATAAGAGGCCTTCGTTCACACAGCGCACGGCCCGCTTACAAACTGCGACAAAAAAATCAATAAAGTGGGAGACTGGCTTGCCAGGTGAGGGGTGGGGGTGGGGGGTGTATTCATTTCAGGTTGACAGCGACACCTGCCGGCGAATGTTCTAGACTGTCACGTGTCACTCCCACTTTGTGGCCGCCATTGTTTACCGGACTACTTCACAAGAAGGTTGTGTTTTGACTGTGCTTTGGTGTGACCACTGTGTTTTAGTTGTGTTTTATTTTAAAATGGCTAACATGTTTACTAAAGAACAAACTCTTGCTATTCGAGGCCATAAGTTTTACTTTAACTGCATGTTAGAGTATTTGTTGAAAAGAATTAGGTGAAGCATAACTTTGGAAATGAACGGCTATCTTAAAGGTTTGTTGGTTTAAGGAAATGAAAACGTTGAAGGCAATATTGTTGGCCAAGATATAGACAATTTCGATACGTTTTTGACTATCGATGAGATGGCTCCTTATCTAAGAATGGCGCTGCATTGTTGAAAGTTGGCCGAGCCTTTAATTGCTAGTTGACGGCCTACTAAGGACTTTGCACTATCCGATTAAATTACTACGTGCCGGACATGACGATTTTTGGATCACGCCATGGGCTGATGTCACGGCGCGGCCAATCACAAGACTAGATAGAATCAGCTGATCAGTAGTGGCGACATTTCCGCCCAGCACTTGTTCATTTCTCCCAGTGCTGTGGTGGTGTAAAGACGGTGCTTTTTTTCTGCGAGAGAAGTGTTTAACATATGGCACAAAATATAGCTGCAGTTTTAGAAGACAGTGTGGATTCTGGGTTAGAAAAAGTTCTTGAATCACAAATACCTTTTCAACAGCTTTATAGATTAAATTATTTGGGTGCGGAAGACATGGAATCAGCTACAACTTTCCAACAAGCTCAAAATCTCCCATTACCGCCGCCAACACCACGGAATGTGGACAGAGGAAGAAAAGAATGCTTTACATGAAAAATAAGATATACAGCAGGATGTAGGATAAGATAAGATAAGATAAGATAATGGTGCTTATAGCCTAGCCGACCGCAAAGGGCCCACATCCAGCAGGATGTGTGCTGAACACATGCCAGAAAACTTTTCCACTTCCTCTGTGCTAAACGTTTTGCCATCACTTCACGCAGAAGACTGAAGACAAAGAAGGGAAAAGAGGTGGATTTATACTAGTAAGTTACTGTACTGTGATTGACTGTGTGAATGTGTGTGTGTTGTGTGTGTGTGTGTGTGTGTGTGTGTGTGTGTGTGTGTGTGTGTGTGTGTGTGTGTTACGTGTGTGTGTGTTGTGTGTGTGTGTGTGTGTGTGTGTGTGTGTGTGTCGGTGTGTGTCATGTGTTGTTGTTGTGTGTTGTGTGTTGTGTTGTGTTGTGTTGTGTTGTGTTGTGTTGTGTTGTGTTGTGTTGTGTTGTGTTGTGTGTTGTGCTGTGCTGT
This sequence comes from Conus ventricosus, assembly GCA_018398815.1. NCBI lineage: Eukaryota > Metazoa > Mollusca > Gastropoda > Neogastropoda > Conidae > Conus > Conus ventricosus. Next base: position 50,481,773 of record CM031607.1, on the reverse strand, counting down.
GCTGTGCTGTGCTGTGCTGTGCTGTGTTGTGTGTGTGTGTGTGTGTGTGTGTGTTGTGTGTGTGTGTGTGTGGTGTTTGTGTATGCACAGAGAGCTAGGCTAGTACTTTGAATTACAGAATAAAACATTGTGTGTGTATGTGTGTTTCTTTTTCAGTGTTTTTTGCAGTCGTGAACATAAGAAGATACACCAGCAGTCTGCTAGAGGTAAATACAAAGCTTGAAGATTTTTAACTCTGCCCCTATTTAATAACCGATCTAAAACACTGTAACGAGTCTGGATTAAGAATCGCAACATTGAGAATCTGCATTGAAACCCCAAAAAGTTAAACCAGTCACTTAAGAGATGCCCGCACAAAATCCCCACACTAGAAGAGTTGAACGCTGAGTTTGCCGGCTCACGTGTGTTCAGCAAACTGGATGCAAAAGCGGATATTGGTCAGTTCACCTGGACCCAGATAGCCAGTTACTCACCACGTTCAGAACACAATTTGGATGCTACTGCTGGACCAGACTTCCTTTTGGGCTGAACGTAAGCCAAGACATCTTCCAGGCAAGAATGGACGAGATCCTCGGTCTGCCAGGAGTCACGGGTATACATGACGATGTGTGTGTCCATGGAAAGGATGAAAAAGAACATGATCACAACCTCAAAGGCCTCATGGATAGAGCACAAAATGTGGATTGGTCTTCAATTCTGAAAAATGTTAAATCAGCAAGTCACAAATATTCTTCTTTGGAACATCTACTCCGCCGATGGCATCAAACCCGATCCAGAAAGGTCACACGGCACACGAAACCCCGTCGTTTGCTCTGCACTCAGTGTCAGCGAGACTTTGCCATTTTACTGGCCGGCCAGCTAAATAAAGCGCTCCGTGTTGGTCTGTGGTGAATTTGGGCAAAAGTGCGAATTTCGGTGTGTTTTGGATACTGCAGTTCATCATCTTTGGTGGTTTGTCGTGTTCAAAAACATTTTGAACGAAAAGCGGAAGATGACCTCGAAAACCCAGATCATGGAGATCATGAAGTATCCCCGACTTTCAGGTGGTATCGTAGGCCTTCTCCAAATCAAAGAAAATTGCCACTGCATGCTGTTTGTTCAGAAAGGCGTTCCAAAGTGTAGATTCCAGACGAATCAAATGGTCACTGTAGTCCGATGTTTGCGGAAACCACACTGTTCTTTCGCCAAAAGGCCATCGGTTTCCAGTTTTTCCACATGACCCTAGCATTGACCATTTTCTCCATCAATTTACAGACACAGCTGGTCAAAGCTATGGGACGGTAATTTGATGGATTAGAAATATCTTTTCCGGGTTTGGGGATGGGAATAATGGGGGCTTTCCACCAAGAGGGTGCAAAGAAACCTTAGTCCACACATGGTTGTATACCTGTAGCAGTATGTTCAGACTTTCTTGCGGAAGATGTTTCAACAGTTGATAATGAATTTCATCTATACCTGGAGAGGAATCGCTGGAAGAAAGTAAGGCAGATTTCACTCTTTTAACGTAAAAAGGAAGATTGTAGTCTTCCATGTTGTCGGACGAAAAGGTGCAGGGTGATTTTTCTTTTAGGGCTTTGTTTTTGACAAAAGTGGCTGATTTGTTAGAGAGGAGGAATTCTTTTCAATTGTTGAAGCAAGCAGATTAGCAACTGCTTTTTTTCCGTTATTAAGAATCCGAAAACTTGAGATGGTTCACTGTGGGACAGGTGTTCTTCCCTTTGATTTTTTTAAATGTGTTCCACACTTTTTTCTTGGAATTTTTTCGATGTCAGCCTGGAGCAGAAGCTTCTCCAGGACCGACTTTTTACTGATTTTAAAAGTGTGTCTCGATTTGGCATGGAGTTTCTGATGGGCTCGAGCGTTGGGACCCAAAGGTCGTTGGTACACCTGACGCTGAGCCGTTTTCGAACTTTGGAAATTTGTTGGTAGTCTGAATAAACCAGGGTGTTTTTGGCATTTGAAGTTTTTTGGGGAAGACCTGGAATACAAGTTTTTAGCACACTTGATCACAGTGTTAGTCAGTGATTTTTGGGGGGGTTTCCGGACTCTGAAGAAAATCAGCGTCCTGGAATTCCTTAGAAATAGTGGCTGCAAATAGATCCCATTTTTGCTTTCTTATAATTAGTGTTGAGAGACAGAGACGTGTTGAGTTATTACAGGTTGTAGAAGGACAGGGAAATGGTCACTTCCGTGCAGATTCGTCATGGACAGACCACTCATTGTCCAGGACCAGCGAGGGGTCACAAACCGACAAGATTTGTAAGAGTGGAGGTAAGTTGCAGATCCGTCGTTCAGACAACACAAATCCAAATCCGAAAGGACATCCCCAATTTTGCAGATTCTCTGGATGACGTACTGATACTACCCCAAAGAGGATTGTGACCGTTTAAGTCACCCCAAAAGCAAAAAAGCGAAAAAAGTTCTCCTATCAGACTGAAAAGGTCCTGCGACAAACCGGGACAGAAGGCGGGAGATAAAGGGAACAGATTGTCACAGTCTTGTGGAGAGTGACTCTCGCAGCTACAGCCTGAAGGGAGGTAGACAGAGCGACAGACCCATACAACAAAGTTTTGTATAGGAAAGGGCAACACCCGCCCAGGTCCCAACGTGGATGGTTTGTGCAGGTTTAAGCCAGAAAAAGTGAAGGTCTTTCTGGGGGGGGGTTTGAAATTTGAGTTTCCTGAAGGCCACGACGGAAGGTTATATAGATTGACACAGAAGCTGCGCCCCTCGAAGTTGGAATTTAGAAAAACCGGAAATTCCAATGGAATACTGTACTACCCGGGTTTGCAGAGGGCAAAAAGGGGGAGAGATCAGGTTCTCCTCATAACTCCCCTTCTAGAGGGGGAAAATTTTGTTGCTTTTTTTCAGGGGACTTTTTTGGGTTTCAGACCTGCTGGCGGGGCTTGCCAACAGGGGGAAAAAGGGTTTCTAAATTTGGGAGCGGTGGAGGTTTCCCTTCCTCATCTCCCCTTTCCCCACATGGATTGAACCCCCTTGCCCGCAGGGGGCACGGCCCAGAGGAGTTCGGGGTTTGGGGTGCTGGTTTTTTAATTCCCCGCAGCAGTTTGTTGTAGAGGCTGGGCGGGTCTGGGGGGGGGTTTGGGGGGGGGTTTTTTTTGGGCCCCCACCGGGGGCATTCACTTTGGGTTGGGAGGGTTGGGACCTGCTACCCCCCAGGTTTTGACAATTCTCCCTTTTAATGTCTTCGAAAAAATAAATTCTTTCAGTCGGGGCAGCAGAGGGGCCCCGGTGGGAACTGGGGGGGAAACTTTCTTTACGGCCAAACCATGGGAAAGGGAGGTTTGCGGCGTTTTGGGACTCCCCACAACCTGTTTAGGGGGCCTAAAAAAAGGAAATTTTTTTTTCCCTTTTTTTATTCTTTGGATTGCGGATTCTTAAACCCCAAAGGGGACGTTTCTTGAAGAGGAGGGAGGGTCGCCCCCCCCCCGCGGGTTGCCAAATGTGCCGGTCTTTACACGGCCCTTCAGGGGTCCCCTTGCAGCAAACACCGCAAAAACCTCTTTCCCGGGTACAGCGGTTCTGACTTTGGGCCAAAAACCTCGGGGCATCAAAGCCCTCAACGGGGGGGCACATACGGGCTAAACCCACGAACTTTCCCGGAAAACCAAAACTTTGATAAACCGGAGGCGACATGGTTCCCAGAATTCAAAAAGGGGGGTGTTGGGGGCCCACTCTCTCTCCCCTTTTCTTTACTGTCCCCTGCGCCCCTTCTTTTCACACCGGGGGGACGCCAGCTCCGCTTTGATCTCTGCCCCTGGGGACACCTGAAAAATCGCGGCAGCGTATCATTTTTTTTTCGCAAATTTTCAACTATTTGTGGGGGTCCCCCTTGTTCTCCCTGCCCCAAAAAGTTTTTTTTGCCCTCAGCAGCTGTTCAGATTGTTTTTGTGATCTACATTGAATAAAAAAACGAGAATTCCTAAAACCTCTTGATGGACGGAGGAAGGAGGCCCAGGGTTTGTGACGGGGATTCCCTGTGGCCCCCAACTTTTTTTCAAATACTGCTATTTCCCAAAATCATTGGGGCAGGGTGATCGTTTCCGGCGCCCCCCTTTTTGTTTTCCGGAAAGGGGGGGCCCCGGCCCGTCGGGCCAGTTGAGGGACGTGCAATGAAGTTTTCATTTGTAGACAGTGGGGGTTCGTCTTAAACGGGGGGTCTGCGTATCGGTGGTTTTTTAAGCAAGGGTTAATAACAATAAAAATAATATTTTTTGTGGATTGCTGGGACTGATAAGGAGGGTTTTTCGGGGGTATTCGCGTTAAGCCGAAAACTCTTCCCCCTTGCGAGCCTCCTTTTTTTCCGCGCTTCTCGCTTGAGACAAAAATCCTCTTCCCTTGCCCCCTGCTTCTTTCCTGCCGGGCCACCTCGTCCAGGCGTGGGCTAAAAAGTCTCCCTAACCCCCCCTCCCTGTAACCCCAGGGCTTGACCTAACCGAACAATTTGTCGGCCAAGGTGCCCCGCTTTTTGCTCCGCCTTTAACCCCCTTCACTAACCTGCCGCATGCTCCTTAACTACCGGGGACGTTGCCCAGGAGTATAAATTCCTGACCCCTTGGGCCCTTGTAAAACGAAAATTTTAGGGCCCCACCCCACAGAGCACAAAAAACCTAGGGCCAATCCCCGGGGGAGAAAATTAAAAAACCAAAAAACCAGTTACTTTCCCCAATTGTAATAAACCCCTGGAGTCAAACTAAACCCCAATTTTAGGGAAACTGAGCCCCAACTCCCGTTTGGGGGCCTACCTTTACACCCCCCCAAAGGGTGTGTGAAAAACCGTGTTTAACGGCAAGCTCCCAATTTCACAATACCCCCCGCTCAATGTTAGCAAACATAGGCAAATCAAATAAACCAAAGCTAGTATGATCATAACCATCATCACAATAAAATGAAATTTCCCCAAAACCCAAAAATTTTCACTTGAAAATTTTAAAATTTCAATCATCCCCTGATAAAAGTTTCTTGCATGGCCAGGACACCAAAAACCACAAACCCAACGGGGAAAAGTCCCAAAACCCAACCGACACAGCTCAATTAATACAAAAAAACTATCCACTATCATTCCCAACAAAAACCCCAAAACCAGAAATCCACACATTTCCCAAAATTAACCCCCCCAACCAACCTTTCCCATTTAATTAAACTAATACATCACGACAAAAGGGACAGGAAAAGGAAAACCCGGGGTTTTGCTTGCCACTCACATTTTCTAATCGGCCCCCTCCCAAACCCCAAGGCCCCGCCCCCCCAAAACCAAAAACCGCAAAATTTACCCCCCCCCCCCCCCCCCCCTACTCTCCCAAAACCCAACCCCAAGTTTTTCTTTGGTGGAAAAAAGACATGTCAGATCAAAAAAAAAGGACCGAAAAAAGGTTGGCATCATAAAAAAACAAGCAAAAGGGCCCCCAGAACCGGGGAGGCGTGAGGGGGTGGTCAGCTGCAAACAAAAAGGGAAATTCCCGGAAGCCCTTTTCCCCTCCCAACCACCTCTCGTCTGCAAATCCGCCTCCCAGATTTCTTGCCCTTGCCCAGGACAGAAACCCGGGAACGTGCTGCAGCAACATAAAACACCCGGTCTGGGGCAGAAAAGACCTCCAAAAATACCTCAAGCCCCACGGCAGCCCCCGCAGCAATCGCCAGGGCTCGCTGCCGGGGAAAGTGGAGAAAACGCCTGCCGCTGCAGCAGTGGCGACCAGTGCTACGACATTTAAAAACCCCCCCCTCTCCCCCCAAAGGGGCGCAGAGTGTGGCGCTGGCCGGGGTGGGCAAGAGGAGGAGCAGGGCCCCTGCTGGGCTCCCCCTAGCAAACTTTTTTTTGCCCCTTACTATCAAAGTTCAACTGTTTTCGCTGTCTATTTTTGTGAGACCCGGGGTTTTGGGTTTGGAAAGCATTTTCTACGTCAGGGCACATAAAAAGTAATAAAAAAAAAATTCTTGTTATTTTTTGTTACATCTGTAAATCCAGACCTTTAAAAGTTTTTGCAAATAGAGTAAAGGAAAGGGTGGAAATCCTTTTACAAAGTAATGTAAAAGTTCATGGTACGTTTCTTTTTTTTTGGGCCCAAAAATGTTCGCGGAAATTTACTTTTGTGAAAAAACTCCCGTGTGTGTTTTGTTGTGTTGTGTTGTGTTATATTTTACATAAATTTTGCTACGAAAAAATTTACAGGAAAAAGGGGGGGGGGGGGGTTTAAAGGGGGGAAGGGGGGAAAAAACTTTTTTTGCCACCTCACAAGGCCGGTTTTTTAGTTAGTGGGGTAGAGAGGGAGGGGATAGCAAGATTTTTAAAGGGGACGTTTTTCGATTTGAAAACTTGACATTTTGGGGGAGGGTTGTGTGTGGTATGCATGTATGTGGCTAGTGGCCCGTGGTATGTTACTGTCAGCCTACGTGCATTTGCACAGGGTTTTAAAAGGGAGAAATTTTTGCAACAGGTATTTTTGGTGGGTTTCGGCCCCTGATTCGAAGAGAATCCTTTTCTGCTGCAGCTGTTTAAACAGGGGCAGTTTGAACAGCACATTTTTCAACTGGAGGGTGCAGGCGTCCAGACCCAAAAGCTGCTTTACGAAACAGTAAATTTTATTCTATTTCAGGGCTGTGTGTTGCAAATAGGGAAAATTAAAAGAATGTCTTTTGATTTTTTTTGGTTTATGTTGTGAAATGATTTTGTTAATTTTTATTTTGAGCATGGGTTTCCTCAATCATGCATTCGTAGCCCTTTTGGGAAAAAAAGGTATGAAAAACTTAAAAAAAAGTGCTAGTATTTTGCTATATCTGGGGCGTGATTTCCCCCCCCTAGTATAGGGTCATCGCCCCGCTGGATTGAAAACATTCCCCTTTGTTTTCCTTTTCCCGTCAGGGGAAAAAGTTGATTACTTTAATATTGGCAAGCTTTTTTGATTTTTTGATTTCTGCAAAAACCAGGGTTTCCTTTTTTTTATGTCAGGGGGTTTGTCATTTCACTTTTCAATTTCAGCACTTCACTGTTTTGTGGTTTTATGGGAGAAGGGGGGGGGGGTGGTATTTGTTTATTATTTTTATTGTATTGCTGGGCATTATTTCAGTGGCTTTTGGGAAGCCCACAAAAAGGTATCGGGTGCCCCAAAAGGGGGGGGGGGGGGCTAAGCCCGCTTAAAATGCCCAAAAGTATGGATTTGAAAAATGCAAAAGAAGCTCCCTTGAGAGAGGGTTTTAGTGAATTTACAATTTTTTACTGCTCTTAGCAGATTTTTTTTTTGCTTTAAAGGTGGTGGGCCCCGGTCTGAGGGGGGTTTTCCAGGGTTTTAACGCCATGTTTTTTTATATGATTGTGGCACTTATTGCTTCTTGTTTAGGGCGATGAAGTGCCAGGGGAAAGTCCAATTCATTAGTAAGTAAGGTACAAGTATTTCTTTTAATGATACTTTACGGGGTGTGGGCTTATATTTTACTAACCCGACTGAACGCGTGTGTGTGTGCAAAAAATAATTTTTGCCTGTTATTTATCAAATTCAAAAAAGAAAAGGGTTTAAAAAAACGGGGCCTTTGGAAGTAAATGGATAAAAGAAAAGGGAAAAAGGGAAATTTTTTTTTTTTAAAAAAGGGCATTATAAGGGGAAAATAACCACTTTTTTCTTTTTGTTTTAAGGGGGAAAAAAAGGGCTCGAACCCGAAGCAAAAGAGTTCCAAGGGGCCCCCCATGGGATATCCCTTTAAAAGGGAAGTTAGAAAGTTTTTTTACCACATTTTATGGACTGCAAGGCGTTACTTTTTTTCCTAAACTGAGATCCCCGAGGGCTTATTAAATATGACTGCCCAAAAGGTATGGAAATAAAAAAAACAAATTTTGTTTTTTTTTGTGAAATTCGGGGGGTGCGTTTAAGGGGTTTCCCCTTTTACTTCGTTTCAATTTCAGTACATGAAAATTTGGGGCCCGGGCCCCTGATGACATTTTTGTAATTTTGTTGCCAGTGTTTGTCCCCACCTTTGGGGATTATGCATTGTTGGTTTTTCTTCCTCCCCTTTGTTTTTTGTTTGTGTTTTCATTTTTTAAGGGGGGAGAATGACAGAAAATGGGGCAGTTTTCTCTCTTACCCTCAGTAAAGTTCATTTTGACTTGTTCGTGCTAGCCCCCCCCCCCGCCCCCCCCCAAACCCCTTTTTTGCGTCAAAGTCTGCACCCTTTTTGAATGTTTATTACTCTGGGAAACCCCGGTTTTGGTTTTTTTAAATTTTTATTTTTTTTTTTTTACTAATTTTCAAAATGCTTTCACGCGCACTATTACAATCCCAGGGGTGCTGTGTAACCTTGACAAAAAGGAAAAAAGTACAAGGATGTGCAGCCCCGTCAGTTTCAGGGTGATTTATTCCCCTGGTTTGTGATTTTTCCCAAAAATTTCCCCACTATATTACAGCTTCCCGCGCAGGCCCCTTTTGGAACCCCCCCTCGGGTCCAACCTCCTTTTCAAACCCCTCACCTTTCCCTACACGCTGCCCCCTTTAAAGGGTTTAAAAGTAACACCCAAAAATGTACGGCCTCTAAGTAGAAAAGAAAGGGGCCTTTTTGGGGAAAGGGGTCTTCATCAAACCTGTCCCACGAGTTCATGTATTCATAAGGATAAACTCCTTTACGCACCAAAGATGGATCAAAATATTGTTTAGTGATTGGAAAGTCTTGTAGAGATCCCGCTAACTTATCTAAACTCCCCATCAGATGTTGGGCAGAGTCATAAAAGGATAAACAATCAAGAACATCTCTGTGAGCCTTTTTTTTCGTAGCATTTCGTCACAGAGTGTAGTAATGTAGCATTGTCAAGGAAAACGTCTTGGCAGTTCTTCACTTGGCATTTCCGCATTAGGTCTGAGTGACACTACAGTGCCACATCACAAAGTGGAACACCAACAAAAATAACACAATGAAAAGAGAATCCCATATCAGAGCAAGTGAAACACCGAAACAGGAGTAAACCACACATGATGGAAAGAAATCTGAAGCATTGCTCTATAGACTACCAATTTTCTACATAGTAGTTACCATTATTATTATTATTATTATTTTATTATTGTTGTTGTTTTGTTGTTGTTGTTGTTGTTATCATCATCATCATTGTTGTTGTTGTTGTTATCATCATCATCATTATTATGAACATTATTACTATTACTACTATGAGTACTTATATAGCGCCTAGCCTCGGCTGCTCTAAGCTCAAAGGAGTAAGCGCTTTACAGTTCACACTCGTTGTTTATACAACGGGCTGCCTACCTGGGTAGTGCCGGACTGAAGAGCTGCCGGCAGGCGCTTCATTTAGTCGTTTCCCGTGTCATCCAGTTAATGTCGTTCAATATTGTTCACTCGGTTTCCTTACTTCCTTCATTCTTTCCATTTTTCACGCAGGGTGCATGCTACGTGTAACGTGTCATCCATACCAACGGCCAAATTGGCCTTCTCTTCCGTAAGTTGGTGATGGGAGTTTACAACTCCGGCGCTCCCCCCTCTGCTCTTCCAGTGGGGAGGAGGAAACGGACTACTCCAGCGACTCCTCCGGAGAGTCCAGCTCAAATTTGGTCGATGAACCCAGCCTGGATATGCTGATGCAGAAGATGGAGCAGCTGAAGGTGGAAAGCAGTCAGGATGACGGTCCTACACGGAACAGCTCCTGGAGAGGTTCCAGTCTGTGGAGGTCAGAGTGTGCAGATTTCAGTGCCAATGAAAGAAAAGTCGTCGAGGGGAGGGGCCAGCGGTTTGTGACAGACTCAGACTTTGCATATCAGACTTTGCCAACGGCCGCATGATGAGATAAGACTTTCCGTGTGGAAGACTATTCCTGGAAGGATCTGGATACCCACTAGTCAATCGCCTCTACAACAACATTGGCCACATTCTGGACCAGAAGTTTGACATCGCATTCACCCTCACATACAACACAATGGGTGACAACACGAAGTGACCCACAGCCTTTCGCCAGGCCATCTGGTACTACATCCACTGTATGTTGGCATCCTACATGACGACTACGACTATGCCCAGGTCAACAGATGCTGGAGAAAGGCCTTAGACTTACATCAAGACTGTCACCTGCTACCAGAGCGCGTCTCAGGAAAGAGCAGTGATGTTAGCGGAAGTACAGAGTCACAAGAAGAAATCTAGAAACATAATGAAATTGAAGACTATGACACGACACAGGAAATTCAGCGACAAA
>CM031607.1:50462750-50467750 GCA_018398815.1 Conus ventricosus | reverse complement strand
ACAAAAAAATTTTAGATGTTCCCAACCAAACTCCACCGTTGGCTATGCTTAGCTTTTTCGCTACCTAAATCCCCTGCCCTGCTCCCGTTCAACATTAAGGGGAAAAGGGGATGGGGGGAAATAAGTTATCAAAACCGCTGGCTGTGAGGGGTTCCAAATAAAATTTAGCAAGACATTTTTCAGATTTAAAAGCATGACACTGAAAAATCCCTCACAATAACACTTTTTTTCCTAAAAAAAATAACAAAAAAAAAAGGGTGCTGGCTATGCTTAGTCCAGGTTTTAAGTGTGAGGCGGGGCAAAGACTGATTTTTAAAATTTTTGGGCCCTTGTGGGCAAACTCCAAGACCTGGCAGGGATGCCCCTTTTTGGGGGAAGAACCGGGCGCGGGTACTCACCGAGGACGATGCCAACAGGCCCAGAGAAAATGCAGGAACCCCAGGGGAAAGGGCCCCTTATCACTGGCTCCTTGCGGATACACCAGCCACCCGTCATCTTTCCTAAAAACCACGGATCCGCATCATGGTGTTCACATTCCGTGAGGTCAACACTGATTCACAGAGATGCCAGTGACACCCCCCTCCCCAGAGATAACAACTCCTGACATGACCCCACTACCCCAGAAAAAACAACTACATGACACTGACCCCCTACCCCGAGAAAAAACTACCAGTGACACTGCCCCCACTACCCCAGAAAAAACAGCTCCAGTGACACGACCCCACTACCCCCAGAAAAAACACTGCCAGTGCACTCCCCCCAACCCCTGAGATAACAACCACCAATGACACTGACCCCACACCCCGGAAAACACTAAAAGACATGACCCCACTCCCCCCCCAAAACAACTCAATCACTCCCCCCACTACCCCAAGAAAAAAACTACTAGTGACATTTGCCCCCACCCCCCAGAAAAAAAACAAATACCGTGACACTGCCCCCACACCCCAAAAAAAACACCACCAAGACCTGACCCCACACCCCAGAATAAAAACAAAAACTGGCAGACTGACGCAACCACAACATGGACCTTTTACTGACAACGCGACCCCACCACCACCAATGCCATCAAGCACGCCAAAGAACTGCACCCCAGTGTCTCTTTCTTTCACGCACTTTTGATATCTTGCATCAAAAGCCTTGATGCAGATTTAAAACTCAATTGAAAACCCAAACTGGGGTTTTTAAAAACAGACGTGCAGGAAAAAATTTGACGTCTGCAAGAGGTGAAACCCAAACTACCAATCCCAAAAGAACAAAAACTGTTGACGTGTGCTGACCGTAAAAAAGCACCTCTTGAAATCACACGGACGTCAGCCCCAAACCCACTCCACTGTAAAGTCATCAAAAAAATTCAACGCAGCCAAACTAAAAAACGGGAACAATCTAGCGACGGTGTACAAGCATAGGGGTGTTTAGGGCTGACAAAAACAAAGTACTCACCGGACCGACTCCGTCCTTCACCACAAAAAACCACCCCCTTTTGACAACAGCAGACAAACTCCACCCCGTCATAGAAAAACCCACAGCGTTCTGACCGACCCCTAAATCAAACCCCCAAAATTTCGGGGATCCTCTTCCCCAAAACCCCAAATTGTAAACTTCTTTGGGGATTCTAACCTTCATATATGACCGACAGAGCTGGACAGGGGGGGGGCTCACCCATGTACGCACAATGCCGGGGGCAAAGGTGACTGACGCACGCTCCCTCAAGATTGTGCAGTACGAAAATGTGCAGCGTGGCTTTGCATGTGGGGGAAACGCCTTCAAACACTACTCTGTAGACCGTTCAGCGGACTTTGGTCCCTTTTTTTGGAAGGTGAAAAGAGTTTTTCCTCTGCCAAAATTGCTGTCCCCTCTCTCTTCCTAGAAAACCTATTCCTTTCAAATTCTTTAAAATTTGGAATGGGGAACTGCATGTCCTTGTGCGAAACAAGTGCATTTTTTTTTTTTTGAAAAAAAATTTTTCGTTATCAAAATCTTAGGACGTTCAAAGCATTTCACAGGATGATTCACCTGTCTGCCAGGGGGCTTGTCGCCTGGTTCGGAAATCATTCATTTCTGGCACTCCGGTAAACCCGCCCCACGAATACGGGTAAGGGAAACCCCCAGAGCTATTCAAAAACACCCTTTGAAACAAACCGAACAATCACAGTCTTAAAAATTTAAAAAGAAAACCAAGTCAAGCAGCCTGTCCCTACGGTTCCGTGGGGAGTGTGCAGCCATGTCCCCCAGTCAGTAAAAATCGCCGTTTCCCCTACCTACAAATTTCCCCCCAAACATTTAAAAGTAGCCAAACAATCCTTGGACAATGCCCTGAAATTGTCCACCAGAAACCATTGTTCTTCAAATGAAACCTTTTCCCCCCATCAATGCCACCCTCCCCGTACTTTAACAGACCCCCCATGACATCAATGCCGATGTTCCCCCCATGGGGCCTTTCCCCCCCTTCCCACCCTCCCTTTCAACCTTGGGACACAAATGCCCCCTTCTTATCTCCCTTCCCCCTGCTTAACAAAATTTTCCGGTTTTCCGGGAATTCGGGATAACACTTGCGTCTCGCCCTAGCCCTTGCCTCCCCTTTCCCCCCCCCCCCCCCCCCCCCCCCCCCCAAAATTTTTCCCTCCCCGCCTCAAGCCCACAACCCCCCCCTTTCCCCCCTCCCCCCCCGCCATTTTTCTTTCCCTTTTCTTGTCCGCTCACCTTCACCTTCCCATCATGCACGATCCCCCTCCCTTCCCCCCCCCCCCCAAACCCTGTATATTGTCCCCCCCCCCCCCCCCCCCCCCCCCCCCCCCCCCCCCCCCCCCCCCCCCCCTTCTCCCCGGTATTGCTAGTTCTGGGGATGACTGTACTATTGTGACCCGGACACTTGAAAGCGACTTTTGTTTTGGGTTGGTCATTCCGATATTTTTATCATACACATACGTAATTGTCCTTTGGGACAAACTTCATTGCCCTGTTTTTTCGGATTTTGGTGTGTTTTGGGATATTTTATATTTTGATTTTTTATTTTCATTGTTGTTGTAACAGTATTGCGATTTTATATTTTAATTGTTTTTGTAACAGTATATCTATTTTTTTATTGCTCAGGACTTTACCTAGAATAATACAATGGACCATTTTAAGTAATTAATACTGATGCTGGTTCGCATTGGGCACCTAAATGTTTTCACTGCCAAATAAATTCATGAGTCTGTTTTCTTCTAACGAAACCCCCTTTTATTCTCTGCTTTGGTTTAAATAAACTCGCCTTGACTCCCCTTTCACTAACAGCTTTTTTCCCTAACAACATAACTTGTCCACCGATGCCACACTCTGGTGAAACAACTTGGGAAAAAAATTCATCAAAGCTGCTCACGTACAAAAAGGCGGCGTGACCTTGAAAAAAACCGATAATTTTAAAACATGGCTGCAGTAAAACCCTCCAAACCCGCCCCTCTTCGTTGGTATTGTACAGGAAACCCGCTGCCCCTTTTCTTTGGTATGACAAATTTTTTACACATATGGTGAGTATATAAGAGCTATCCAAATTATTCTTTTCGGGGATTTTTTAAAATTGATCGTTAAAACGGCAGCCTGCCCGGGGTGCGACCACCACACTATTTGCTTTTCATCACTTTTTCATAACCAACTAGAACGCAAAGACATCTTACAGCTGATCATATCTACACAAACAACAAAGCCATGGGACTAACTAACAGTGGGGAACAAAAGCATAAGCAACCACTGTCTCATTTTGTGCACTTGGTTTGTAAACTTCCAAAGCAACAGAATAAGGGCCACCAACCATTCAATATCGCTGCTTTAAAAATTTCAGTAAGGGTGAATTTTTCCTCACTTAAGCTTTGTCCTTTTTTTCAGGGACTCAATTTCACAGACCAAAAAAGCGTAAATCCTGGTATAAAATCTTTCTCCAACGTTGAAAAACACCCCCTTTGAAAAAAAAAAGGGGAAAACACAGAGTACTTTCCCCCCTGGCTGACAAAAACCTTTTATAGAAATGGACAAGGATGCACTTAAAACCGCAAAAAAAGTAGATGAAATATAAAAAGCAGAGAAAACCCAGTACAGATCAGTAGAAAACAAAAATTAGCATTTTAGGAAACGATAAACGAAAAAAGGGATACAGCACATTATGGCGCGTTTAAAGAAATAACTGACAAGTCGAAAAGAAATGATAATACTGGATAGTGGTCTGCTAACACTTTCAAAAATCATTTCCTTCAGGGAACGAAACAGTAAAAAACGGTGCCCTTCCCCAAATTTTTTTAAACGTATGAACCCCAGCGTTTTTCAATTTTGTCAAAAACGATTAACTATAAGATTCATTTTTTCCCCCCCACTTCTATTTAAGAAGTTGGTTTCCCTTTAAATTTTAAAAATTTAAAAAAAAAAAAGCCCAAAGGGTCCAAATAACTTAAAAGCTTCTAACCAAAACTTGCTCCCCTACATTGTTGAAACCCTTACGGTTTTTAATTTGTGTATTTATCAAATGTCTTTCCCCTTGGTTAAAGGCACAAAAGTGGGTTCCCCTACCCAAATCAGAGATCCGCTGATTTAACAATTTTAGACCAATACCTTTTATCCTTGTACGAAACCTCGAGATGCATGTTCACAAACACCCAACTAAAACATATGGGCATCACAAACTGTTCCACCCCCTTTTAGTCAGGCTTTTGAAACACTCATCCCACACGGCCTTTAAAACGCCTCTGTGATACATGGCTATCACCACAACGAAAAAAAACCACTGGAACTGTTTTCCCCGATTTTTGAAACGTTTTTTCTTGGACCACAACCCAAAATTAAAAAAAAAAGACTGATTTTCAAAATCCGGCAGAGTCACCTTCTTTCAGTCATATCTTAAGCAGGACCACGTGTTTACTTAAACGTACTTTTTCCTCGAAGGGGAAAAGTGACTTGGCTTCCCCAAGGGGCCGTCCTTGGCCCCCCCTTTTCTTTTGTATTTTTATAATACCCACCCATGCACATTCTCA
>CM031607.1:50405250-50452750 GCA_018398815.1 Conus ventricosus | reverse complement strand
AAACACACAAATGTCCTTGTCCTTGTATATTAAACACACAACACACGCGCGTGCTCGTACGCGCGCACGCACACACACACACACACACACACACACACACACACACACACACACACACACACACACACACACACACACACACACACACATCCCAGAGAGAGAGAGAGAGAGAGAGAGAGAGAGAGAGAGAGAGAGAGAGAGGGGGGGGTGCGCAGTGCGTTTAAACTGACATTTCATTACTCAACCAACTTGTCACCTCGTCCTGTTCACTCCTCTCTCTCTCTCTCTCTCTCTCTCTCTCAGCCACGTCCATGTAGTCTCAGTGTGTGTGTGTGTGTGTGTGTGTGTGTCGGGGATCTGTCGGATTAGAGGATGATGTTGGGAGGAGGAATGGAAGAATGTGAGCTTGCGTTTACTGTTTATGTTTGTTCGTGCAAGGTGAGAGAAGGGATGGGAACTGGGTTTTGGAACTAAAGGGACGGGAACGGTAGCGGAGGAAAGGACGTCCTGTACGGAAGTCCTCTAATAAGATTTGATCGTTTACGTGTGAGTAGTTTGATATAAATATCTGTACCATCCTGACAATGTGAGCGATCCCTAAATCCTTTACGTTCTGATTGTTTAGTTTATTTAATCATTTAGTTTCCTTTTATTTTAATGATACAATGTGTATTTTCCTTATACTTTCATGATGCAATGTGTCCAGTCGTATGCGTACCCCCCTTGCCTTAATGGCCCCTATAGCTGAAGGCAATAAATCATCAAAGCGTCAAAGCGTCTCTCAGCCACGTGTGCTTTTCACACGAGAAATGGAAGGAAAACGACAATTCTATAGCTAGTGAATTATTGTTCACAAATGCAATCACTTTGGGCAAAATATTCAAAATCATGTGTATTGTATGAACTTGTGAACTCAATTTCACACACACACACACACACACACACACAGGCACGCACACATGCCTGCCCGCACGCGCGTGCGCACTCACACACACACACACACACACACACACACACACACACACACACACACACCACACACACACACACCACAGAGAGAGAGAGAGAGAGAGAGAGAGAGAGAGAGAGAGAGCGCAGGTGAGGGATGAGTGTGGGGGCAAGGAGTGAACAGGACGAGGTGACAAGTGGGTTGATTGATGAGTTGTCAGTTTCAGCGCTTACTGCACCTGTTACTCACAAGCTGCCGTTATCGTCAAGGCCACGATATGCATGTCAGTGTGCGCGCGCGCGTGTGTGTGTGTGTGTGTGTGTGTACTTTATTTGTATGCGCCTATGCATGCAAGGGACATACATGTGAGCATGTGTTTTGTGTGAGTGTATTCTGTTAATTTACAAAACCAAACGAATATCACGCTATTTCTTTTTTTTGTTTTGTTTTGTACTCCCAGTTCTTATAGAACAGGAAGTACTTTACAATGGGAACGAAGAAATGCTGTCTGAGGTGCGTGTCTGTCTGTCCGTCTGTGTGTCTGTCCGTGGTCAAAATGTGTTCCACTCGCTCCAGAGAATGCAAATATGCGGGTTCAAGACCACCCATCTTATTTTGCACGAAAACCCCCTTTTCACATCCAAGTCACGTCCTTCTCATGTCAATTTTGGCTAAAATTAACACCCGTTTCACAAAAAAATTAACACCCCAAAACCTCTAAAAATCGACGTAATCAGTACTTTAAAATGGGGGCTTACGTGCAAGATAAGATTTGGTGATCGTGAACAAACATATTTACATTCTCTCCAAGGACATAAAATCAACTAAAAATGTATATGGCTTGACAATACTACTCCGAGACTGGTTACAATCAATATTGGCCTCTGAGGGCTGCAACAAAAGCTTGTGTGCAGTTGAGGGGGTGCACACGGGATAAGCGAGCTACCCGTGATGGATTATAATTCACTTGCAGCTTTCTCGCTCACTAATCCGCAGGGAGTATGACGTCATTTTTGCTTGGGAAGCCAGATCTATTATCTCCATAACAGTTCTAGCATGGTTCTCCGGTGTAAACCCCTATCAAATCAATGTGCTGAGCTTAAATCACGTGACATTTTGTTGTTAGCAACCTGTATTTACTGTTCTAGCCATTTCTCTTGGTGGCGTTGTGTGTGCAGGTGTGTGGTTGCTTTTTCTGTGAGAGAAGTGTTTTGCTTATGTTCACAAAATATAGCTGCAGTTCAGAAGACAGTGCGGATTCTGAGTTAGAAAAAGTTCTGAATCATACCCCAAAAAAAAAAAAATACCTTTTCAACACTTTATAGATTTAATTTATTCAGGTGTGATGATAGGGAATCACGCTACACTTTCCAACAAGCTCAAAATCTCCTCATACCACCCACACCAAACAGAATTGGTGGACTGAAGAAAAATGATTATTATGAGGGGAGAAATCAATACTACTTTCAATAAAAGGATAGAAATAATTGAAAAAAGGCTAAAAACAGAAGGACCGCAGAAATTGCAAAGAAAGCCTAAAAGCAAGCTTGGCAATTGTTTCACAGAAAGAAAGGGAACAAGAAATGGACAAAAGAACCTTCAACACCGCAAGAATTACATGATATCTTGTGGCAAAATCAAGGCCGACATCTTCAATCAGCTATTTCAAGAGAAACGTTTTCGGAAACCCTTTTTTCACAAACAAACAACTGAAAATGAAATTGTTGACAGGCGCAAAAGGGCGTGAGAAATGTGAGAAGCAGGATGCTCAAAACAATATGATCTACGTTCATTTGGGCATTTTTGAAATCTTGCAAAGATGGCCATGATGCGGAAAGAAAAGATGGGAGATAAAGAAACTTGGGCTCAATGGCTTAAAGAGAAATGCGGATATTCCGACGATCATGCACGACATATTGCGCGCTGTTGCCAATGTGCTTTATGGTATTGGCAGTTTACATTGTTGGGCTTCCAATCAGTTTCATTTCCAGCCAATTTAAAACAAATTCACGCCAGCTGCAAGTCCGGAATTTGGAGAATATTGGAAAAAAACCCCCCCCCCCCCCACCCTCTCAGTCTGCCTCCGACAAATGACCTGCAAGATTCCAGTGAAAGCCACAAACGCATGACGTGGGTTTAAAAAATAGTAACGGTTATGCATAACGGCCGACTGGCTTGAGCTGTGCCTACGCTCCGATTCACTTAAAAGGCTGTCTCATGGCGGCCGCGATAGAACTTTGAAAAAGAGATCTTGTGATCAATATTCCAGGACTTTGATAAGTGCTTGTGGTGGCTGTCTCGAATTTACGGACGTTCAAGTGTGAACCACAAAAAGCCCCTTTCACTTTCCCCCACAAGCACGCCCTGTCTATTGTGTGGAATGATTTCGTGTGTATGTTGCTTGTGTGTGTGTTGTGTGTGAATGGAGTGAGAGGAGAGAGGGAGAGAAGGCGGAGACAGGCAGACAGAAAAAGCGGAAACGACAGACAGACAGACCAGACAGAGACAGACAGACAGACAGACAGACAGAGACAGTGAGATGTGGAGTGAATGAGGGAGATGCTGCAGCTTAATTATTTTTTTAATTGCTGTTTTTTAATCTGGTTTAAAAAATGAACCCCAGGTTAAGTATTAAGGCTTACAGAAATATTTGATGATTTGGGGTGGTCGATTAATTGCTGGGGATGAATAAAAAAGTGTTATAGGACATGTTTGATGAATTGATAACAGAACTTTTTGAAAGTTTAACTATGCGAGAAAGCGATTAAACAGCAGTTTGTAAAAATACCAAAGTCTTGGCAACCAGTTATATAGCTTTTGCTATTTTACTTATATTATTGCCCCCGGAGATGCTGACCTGCATGTGTCTGACGAACTTGAAGAGTAACTGGTTACCTTTAAACCTGAATCAGTTTTTATGATTAGAAATGACCATGTATAATAACTGAATTTACAATTATTTTGATTTAATTTAGATTTAATAAATGGCTGCAACTCAGTGAATCTGATTTAAAGACTTGTAATGAACTATTTGACGAAACAAATGAAAGCATTAACATTGATTTTAGTGAATTTGGTTTGTTTGAGATTGATGTAAACATATTATAAAAGATCATTGTGAAATCTTATTTTTCGAAAGACAAACAAAGTGATGAACATTGACTGTAGTGATTTAGATATATGCTAAAATTTTAGCTGGCGTGTGTGTTGGAGTGTGTTAATCCCCTGGCTTGGAAGTGTGGCAGCGCCTTGGGTGATGAATAAAATGCGGGGGTTGTACTTAATGTTATTTACTTTCGAGTTTGTTTATTTACGGATATATTGTGATTTAAATATTTGGCGGTCCACATAGTAAATTTCGAGGTCGGATAAAACTTTACTATTTACGATGAAGTATTTATTTGTTGGGGACATATTCTATTTTAGCTTTTCATTTTAGCGAAGTTGTTGAAATGGACATTATTAAACCCTAACAATCGTTCGGAAAGCGTGACAATATGCTATCACTATATAATCCAGAGTCTCTTCAACGCGTTGCCTACAGTGGTAAAAGTGCTGTTGGACGTTCTGATTGATTTTATAACGCCTGATGGTAGTCACAGGGGAAGTCTGGGGTTTTCAAATCTAATAGAATGAAGTGATGAACTATCGCGACTGTATTCTGACTGGGTGGATTACTTGCTTACTCGTGTAAACCATGCATGTGAGGAAAGGCCCTTAGTTAAGGGGGTTGGCTGATTGTAAGGATTCGGGCCGTTGAGTTCTGATTGAGACAAACATAGTTTTCCCATTAGTTGGCATTTTACCTTCCTTCCCACATAGAGTTAGAGTTAAATCGGCAGTTTTAAAATTAATAATTCTGACATCATGTGTTTTTTGTGGTGTGGTTGGAGAACATGGGTCATCCTGTTCAAAATTATCATGCAATCAGAGTAGTTTATAATTATGAACATTAATTAAGCTTGATACTGAATACTTTGATAAACATTACACTTTCCTGTGAGGGATAGTTAAAGGTTTTTCAGTTTGTATGTGCTATTCAGCCATTTACGGTAAATGTATCACATGGTCTGTAGAGCTGATGTTGGACTCCTGAGGGTTTCTTCCCAACGCGCCGACTTTAGGCAGAAGCACTTATATTACTTGTAGTCGTGTACTGGTTGCAGATAGTACTATTAGGGCATTTTGTATTTAATCAGTTACAATATGCAGACGTTTGTTTATACTTCTAAGCTTAAATCTAAACATGTGCTTTGTAGAAGGTGTTGGAGTTGAATCCCACAACTTATAGAAGCTGCGGACGTGCATTATTGTATAATTGTTAATATTTGGTATGACTGTGAAACCGAATCTCACTATTAACTAAACCAGGGTCTTTAGTTTTGCTGTTGAAATATTTACACTTATTGAAGTGTGACCCATCGTGGTTTAGGCTGTCATTTGAAGAGCTCTGACGCAAGTAATTACGGTCCACAAAATGCAAGAAACTAAATAAATCCTTATGATCCCACCTGCAGAGCTGTTATTATGCGGTTAGTGTTGTTAGGTCAGACGGTCTAAAACATCGACTCACGTGATTTTTTGGGGCCCTATCGCTGCTTGGTGTGTTGGTTGAGCAGTGTGGAATCAAACTTCGCTTTCGTTATCCAACCAACTAAATTTCATTTCTGTCATTGTTATTGACTCCTGAAGTCCAAGGATCGTTTTGCCTAATCTACGCACTGTGTGGTATGTAATTAAAGAATTATTAGGCAAAATCGCGTAAGTGGACAACCGAGTCACATTACTGGCAATTTGAGAGGAGCGTGCGCAACAACTATTGTTAAACTTCAAATTAAGGTTGTTCAAAAAATTAGGGAGGTATTTCTGCCTTTATTTTGCATAACCTATGAATCTACCATGTCGCATTTTAATCATGCAAGCTGGTCTTCTGAATATTAAGGAGGGGTACTTGCATGGCACAGTCTTCAGACAAATACAGGACCTGTACATCTGGGATGTTTATCCTTGTTATGATCTCTGCCTAAACATTGAGGGTAGTTTGGTAGAAGTTAGCAGGATCTCTACAAGGACTTTCATTAACTTAATCTATACTTTGACCCATCTTTAGTTGCGGCAAAGGAGGTTATCCTTATGAATACATTGGAACTCGTGGGAAAGGTTGGATGGAAGAATTCACTTCCACCTAAAGGCGCTTTCTTTCTATTGTCTTTGAGGCTAAGACTTATTTGACTTGACTTTGGAATACGCCCAGGTTGCATGGACCTGAATTACACTGCAATATTATGGGCGATTATCATGATCACTAATGTGGTTGGCTGAACGTGTGGTTATGAGCAGACGTCTTGCATGTATGACAGTTCTACTTGCATTGATACATCTACTGGCGCGAATCATCACTTGTCAGCGCGGCCCCCAGGCCTTGCGGGGGTGGCTTTCTTAAAGTCTTCAAACCCATATTAAAAGTTCAGAATGTTGACTGAATTGAGGATCTGCACATATAATTAAGATGTTTGAAGGCGGCCTAAGGGGAGGTAGTAGCATGGCCGCCAAGCCTTCTGCTAAGACCAACTACTTGTAATTTAGATGTTGTTGAATCATACTAAACCCATCCTACTTGCGTTTGTATTAGACGCCAACAATGCTGTATGGGTGGGCTTGAGGGCAACCGCTTTCCAAGGGCAAACTTGAAGTTGTGCGAGGGGGGCCGGACCCCTATGATGTTATCATGTGTTAGGGATTCTGTCACAGCTACACCTCGTTAATTCCTGCTGGTCTAAGCTATTGGAGTAGTCTTTGAAATGATCCTAATAGTATTTTCTCCGATATGCAAACTAAAGATTACCCCCTGAGACCGCAGAAAGATTAAAGATGAGTCCTATTGAACACGGACCTTAACGGGTTCCACAAGCTTAGTATTTTATATCTATATTTGTCTGTCATTACCAGACTGTTTCTGTTTTACCTTATGGACACGGACTGAAACTAAGGAGCTGGTTCACAGTATAAATATCTGTTGTCCCAAGTGTCCTGCATGAGGACCAATACATCAAGAAGAAAAGATTTCTGATCTTAGAAAACCCAAGCCACATCTGACGCTTCTAGGTTATATGACACAGGTTTTTATCTGAGGAAAATTCTAGCTGTGTTTGGATATGACGATGGAATATCCTACACAAGAGTTAAAAGATGTGTAATTAGTTACAAATAGAAAAAACAAGCAATATGCTGATTTCTATACCTTTATACTATCTGTCTTTAAATAGTTTTAGCAACAGCACTGGTTGGTCATTTTGATGAGATAAAGGATGTTACGGGGGAAATGCGGTGTTTTTCAGGCTTTACCGGTTTTGAGTTGTCTATGTATATTGTTGTTAGAAGTTCATGTACGGTCTACTTTTAAACCGCGCGGTGTACCCGAAGCAAGAGTACCTTTTCACAGGTCTCTGGAGTGGTAGTCTGTCGGACCAACAGAGACTGTTAACAAAGACTGTGAAATGGGGTGGCTCCTCTATCTAAAGGAGTTGATGGGTGGGGTATCAGGACAACTTGAGCGTTCAATAGGTGTCGCCTCTTTACAGTCAAACTTGTGTACAAGTTAAGTGTTTGGATAGATGAAGGAGGTATCGTATGGGGACAGTTTTTGTAATTGAATATGTTGGGTTGCGGTGTCGATGGTTGTATGTTTTGCGTTTTGCGAGCCAGACTCTCTGTAGGATGTATGGCTCATTGGCAGAAGCCATAGTATGGTGGTAAATTATTGTGTTAGAAACGTTTATCACGTTTTGCATGCAGTGGGGTGTTCAATAGTTTGGGTGATCTAATTGGGGTGTTGAGGCAGCGCGTAGCGGCGCAAGTTATCACATTTATGAGGTGATACAAAATTTCCACTAGGCGAGTTAAATACTATGAGTTCTGTCAGGCTATGCACACGGTGGGTGGCAGATGAGGGGGAGGCTTGGGAGAAAGTGATTTGTGTTTTAGGCGTATCCGGGAAGGTATTAGGGGTCGGTTACGTTTGTTATGATCGAGTTATGACGTTTGTATCCTTAATAGTTATTATCGTTTAAAGTTAGTGGTCGTTTCTTGTTGTTCGTATTAGTGGTACGGTACTTTAGAACATTTCGTGTAAGTTAGGGAAAGTTATGATCGCCTGTAGGACAGTTGAACCGATCTTGGTCTGTATAAGGTTCTTAGTAAGGGTTCAGGTACAACTTTTCTGGGTATTTTCGTGGCACTGTTCTGATTATTTTGGTCGTGCTTTAACGTAAGGATACTTGTATCTGATCTTGTTCTGAACTTGTACCTTATCTTGGTTGTTGTAGAGTTCTGATTTAAATCTAGGAAATATGTTAGGGGGATGCGACGGCAGGTGGTGGAATACTTTTGGCTGATGGCGGTTCTGATTCTTTTTACTGTGGGGGCGGTCGGCGTTGTTGGTAGGTATGGTGTTAGGGTGTAGTTTGTATGCTTTTTAATTTCACACACCCATGATTCTCTGCGGCAATGCTAAATTTTCATATACTTTTGCGTTTGATTGTGTGTGTGTTGTTGTTTATGTGTTTTGGGGTTTGTGCTGACGGAGGCTGGTTTTACGATCTAAACAAGGGTTGTTTTGCGGTATTGGTTTGCTGTTTGCAGTCTTGTTCCATTCTGCTTGTTTTCGCCCGGCCTAACAATTCCTGGATTTTTTGGCTTAGTAAAATTACTCATTGTGGGGCCCCCCCCCCCCCCCCGTTCATTTACTGTGGCTCAGGCGCTTGCTCTGCGAAGTTATGTTCCTGCGGATTGTTCCATGCGACGCCTTCTTCTCCTGATCGCTCTTTCTTTTTGTAATTGCGATTATATTTAATTTGTTCAAAATTAATTTGTTGTAAAAAAGTAAAGTTATACATTGATGAATGGGCATAACCTTCTCCCATATTGTAATTAAATGTCACATGCAATGAGGTTCTAGGGTCTTGTTTAAATACCGGATCTGGCGTAAGGCATATTTTAAATCATTCTTCTGAATCATACAATAATCGGCGCCATTCTTACTTTACTAATTTGATATATAATATATTCATTGTATGTCCCTACGATCTAACCTTTTTTGACACTAGCTGATGCTTCGTTCTAGCCGTATATTCTTCATCCTATGAATGTTAGGACAGTTGTTGAATCTGTTCTTTACTTAGTTCAACACCTTAAGAAAGTTTTGGTTGTTTCCACACGGGACCTGTGTGTATATTCTTTCTTTTGCTTGGCTTGTGGTCGTTGAGTTGCTTCGGGAGGTAGTTGTCTGCTTTGCTCCTCAACTTTAATTGTTCGTAACAATCCATTTGTAAAAACTAGTATAATTTATATTATACTTTTAATTACAAGGAGGTTTAACGTGGTTAATTATTGCAGTTGCCTATTGTTGGTGTTATAGTTTATTCAACCCTTGCAAAAATGTTTGTTAGGAATAAATCCGCAAAAACAGTGGGAAAGAGTGAAGATTTCGCCATAATAGTTGCATACTGTATTTTTAGCTTTATATAACAAAATAGATTATATGATTAAAAAAGCACATAGACCAGTCCTTTCGTAGTATGAGTATTTTAAGTATTTTTTTAGTTATTAAATTGATGAGTGAAAAAAAACCCCCCCCCCCCCCCACCCCGATTATCATGTCGATTTACACTAATTGCTGTTATTTGAGGCCCTTTGGCCTTAGTTTAGGTTATTAGAGGGGGTGCATAAATTTTCATGTTTTATCTGTGGCCAGCTTGATCTAGGATGGTTAGACATATGAGGACTTGTAAGGTTATAGTTGTAATTTCTGTGTGGATTGCGTCATTAGGTCCGTTCTGGTTACACATGGGGGATATACCAGTACATAGGAGTTCATAGAAAGATGAATCTAGAAAATATTGATTTTATAAAAGGTTGGCCAGGAGTAGTTATGATGGTTGGGACGGAATGCTATTGTTAATGCATTAGCCTTATCGCGGAAGCAATATTGGTTTTGGATAATTGCTCGGGTCCGCGGTAGATAGTGTGACGTTCATAACAGGCATTGGAAGAGTTAGCGATAGGAAATGAGAATGCTTTCGAGAAAAGGCGTAATTGGCTCAACTTTGGACTTTATTAATATAATGTTAAGAGCTTACATTTACAGTCGTTATGAGGGCAATGAATGAGGCTTTCTTAGTGACTAGTGGTCTGGATAAGAAGTTTCTAACTTACGTCGCCGCCTGAAACTGTCTGGACTTTTAGGAACCATCAGATGGAACTCAGAAATAGCAGAAATTGGTTTTATTGTGGGTGCATGGGTGCGATGTTTTTCTTGCACAAACAATCTAATAAACAATTAAAAATACAATGTAAATACAGTCCTTACTGTTTGGGACATTTCGATGTACTCTACAATACGTAGTAAGTACAATACGATGTACAAATTATATTAGGATCATTAAAAGGGTATTGAAAGGAAAGACGCTAGTGATATACTGAGTAAAGCTGCTAGAGTGTTTTTGGAATCAGTTGCGAATGACTGGCTTTCAAAACATGCAATTTGGCATTTATATTCTGCCCGACCCCCAAAATGTATAATAAGACCTAGATGTGTTTTATTCAGTTCCAATTGACACCCACCGGTTGGACTGGATTGTATCTTTTCCACATGTCAAAATTAGAAGAAATATAGGTTAAGTTCTGCATCTGATCTGTTGTTGGACATGGCTTAAGATTCAAGAAGCTGAACCGTTATACAGATAAAAGCTCATACTGCTGGTGGGCTGTGGCTTTTAAATCAATTATGACATGCCCGAGGTCCATTAAATAGTATCCTAGGGTGATCCAGTTTGTTGGAGGAAAAAGAGGTTTAAGGTTTGTAAACCATCTGTTTGTAAAACTTCTTGTTACAGTTAAGTGAGGCGATCCCAGGCATCATCGATCGCATGCCCTAGTAGAAATACCTTTAATAGAATTCTAGCTGTACGGCAGTGTTTACCTATCAATTTCACAGTGAAATTTGGACACTACGAAGTAACATGTGAAAACGCTACACAGAATGGGTTAGGAATTGCAGCAGTTCTTAAGTGCATGAACAAGAAGAATTTATAGCATGGGCGTGAATCACCATGGAAAAAGCAATCAAATTAATATTATAAATTAGTATTTTGAAGATTGCGACAGGGGTATCTCATCAATACTGCTTGCCGTGTGGTCTAAAAGTTGTATTCTTTGTAAGCTCCTGGAGATGGCATGTGTTAGGTGATGTTTAGTATTAGAGCCACTGTAGCCTTTTATGGAGCGTAGAGTATATGTTGTTGTATAAGATGTATGAATAAAGTCCCTCCGTGTTTATTTTGTATGAGATACTCTACTCTTCTATGCGGGGTACTACGTCTATATAATAAGCTGCCCTCATAAAAGATCCCTTTGTTCGTGAAGAGCGGCAAAGTTGTCCACGCCAAATACCAAACAAGTGTACGTTTTACTAAAAAAAATAAATTGTTATTTGTGTTGTTAAACTTTTTTTTTAGCCTATTTTGGGTTGTTAACCGTTAATGGGTTTTGTGTTATTATGTTTGGTTTAATTGCATCCAGTGGTACCTAGTCTAGTTGTGGATGTATAATAAAAAGTCTGTACCTCCACTCCTTTTGAAGTTCAATTTTCTGTCGTCTGTAATCCTCTCCCATCTGCCATTATGCTTCTGTATTTCTTCGGTACCATAATGTTTTCAGCCTGTATTGATTTGCTTATTTTATCGTAATTGAATACTAGTTTTGCTGATGCGTGCCGGCAACAATGGCAGTGTGGCTTTTGTAATGTAGGAGTTAATTTTTTTTTAAAACGGCAACTTTCTATCATAGACTGGGCGCATAATCTAAACTAAGACCCCTATTTCTAAAGAGGCTGGTGCTACAACCCCCTGTGGCTAAATCAAGCATCACACTTAGACCCAGCACAACTACGATAGCTTACAGCTGAGAGGGAGCCAGTAATTACACAAGAAATGATAGAGTTTTTTATGATTTTGTGCAGTGTTCGTTAGTATGTTTCGCTGAAGATCCTAGTCACTTTCTATTTCCTTTTAAGTTCAGTTATTACGCTGTAACATTAATCGGTTGAACTTGCATGTTTATATATAGATGATTGTTTTCGTAAATTAATTATGGTACATATCTGCTTAGGTATCCGTCTGGCTGCACTTCATTAACTGTGTAGAATACGCAAGATAAATCAACAAACTTAATGAAAATACGTAAGGCGAAGTACTGTTGTTTGTCTTTGTCAACCATCACAGTTACACCTTGTCAGATGTTACTTGGGTTGTTTTTTTTGTCTCCGTTTTTAGTATTTGGCAATATCGAAGCTTTTAAGAGGTGATCAAGTTTTCTGCCTTTATTTGTATTTGCCTATGATTAACGTATGGTCTGGCAAAACGGAGTTGATACCCTCACTCGGGAGTAATTAATTTTGCGAAAAAAAAAATCATTCGTCATTTGCCTTGGGTTGTGTTCTAGGTGTGGGGTAAATTCTAAGCCAGACGGTGCTCTGTCGGCACACTGCTTCAGCTAAGGACGTCTTTCTCTGTAGCATATTCAAGAAAATCCATGACTAGTTATTTCATTCGGTTTTTTTCTGTTGTGTTCCTGGAATAACTAGACTAAAAGGGATAGGGGACTGCATTCATTAGCCTTTCTAAAATTGTTTTCCTTATCTTAATGTATTACATTAGGGGGCTTAGGTGAGTTCAATCTTTAAATTCCAAGCAATGTCAGGAGCAAAGCCCAAGCATTCTCTCAGTTATGAGTTGGTGTTATCTGTTTCTGCCAAAATCGTTTGCATTAATTTTCTTTTCTCTTATTGTCATGTTGGTTATTGCTGCGTTTTTTGTCTTTTCAATTTCTGTGTCGTGTGTAATACACCTTAATCTGGGTTTTTCAAACCCAGTAGACATTTTCCTGGCACTCCTATTTTTAGTTCTAAACTCGTTGATGTCAGGCTAGGTCTTTTAACTCTACTGGCAGTGCATTTAGGAGCTAGCTGCGCTTTTGTGTGATCCTGGCCCGCGAGGACATTCTTTGTTATTATTATATATTATTATAAACAAATTGGTTTATAAGCATACTATAAGAAACAATCTACAATATAAATAAACGTTATTGAATGGTCGGGAGGGGTCTGTCCGAAGCATAGCTTGCGTGAGTTGAGTTTTTTCTTAATGCTATTTATTTTTGTTTTGCTATCTTTTGTCCCTTTTGATTTTGTTTTCACTTTAAAACATTTTTAAAACTTTCTTTGTCCTTAGGGAACATATAATACGACCGATTTTTACTGCGATCTAAAGATCTTTTAAGACTGATTATATTTTTGGTGTTTATGAGCCTCAACAGAAAAATAAGGACGTGGCGACCACTAAAGGCTAGCTTTGACAATTGCTTTTCTTTTTTTGAACAATGTCTCGTTCAGCTGAACAGTCATCATTAATAAACTGGGTTTCGTTCCCTAAAATAGCTATAGTAATGTTCTAAACGTTCACTCTGTTTGTCGATAGGATCACTATATAATATATTCTCGTCTGGCCAATAATCTTCCTTTCTTTGTTAGGGACTTGTTGTGCTTATGGTTGTGCAGAATATAACAATGTGCTGTAATGAAACCTATTTGTGTTGTAAAAACATATCAAGTACGAAGATAGTATTTACCACACCCAGTATCGCGCAGTATAGAGAAGCAGTGCGGATCTTTTGGCAGTAAACTTCAAGCTATCCACTGTTTTTATTATATTATTTCTTAGGCATTTTAATATGCGCCTGTCGGGTAGCCTGTTTGTCTGCAATGTTTAACTGAGCATCAACAAACACATAAAAAATCATGTATTTTGTATTGGGGGACCGGCTCCGTTCTGCTGTATTGTGGTTTATGTTATTTGTTATACTCCATCGGCCTCCGATCCTTTCTCCTTTCCTAAAATTATGTTGTCAAATGGGATCTATAATTCCAGCCACGCCCAGATTTACTTTTTAAGTGTCTTGCTTTCTGAATTCTTAAAGGCGAAAGGTTTTTTTCATACTCGATAGAAATGCAGGATCTCTTTGCCTACCTCCAGCGAAACTTATTATTTCATCAAAGTGTTGGTTGAGGTATAATGTCCGCGGGCCACCGCCGATTTCAACTTGTGCAGGGACTTGACATTGTATTGCACTGTCAACGTATCAATTTTTGGGATTTTTATATAACGCATGCTGATTTTATATGAAAATGGTGTTTGTTCCTTCGTTATTCAAGAACAAAATTCCTTTAAAGATTCAGAGACTGTGTAGATGTTTGTTCACAGAGAGGGTCCGCTGGGTTCTAATTTTGCTGTTGTGGTGTGTATAACTCTTTCATATATAAAATAACTGTTTTTTTTGTATACTGTGTTAAGATGGTTCTGGCCAGTGTGTCGGGGTTAGTAACAACTTCCAAACTCAAGAGAAATGGCGCTAAAACTGTGTATGTAGCTAAAGGTTCTTCTGACAGAACGATTGATATCGCTAGGGATTAATATGGCAAGTTAATACGTTAGGTTTTCTTTTTTAGTGCGGCATTGGTAGTATGGCTTATGCGTTTTAAACAGTTCAAAGAATCTAGAGGGAATGCAGAATCTGTTGCCAAATGGCTTCTTGCTACTGCCTCATCTTTTACAATCATCCCTTGAATCCGACGCTTTTTTAAGCCTGTGCTGGAGACGTGTGGGCCTCCTTGTATATCCCTGATAAACTTTCTCTTTTCTTTTCTTGTTAGGTATACCATTAGGTCAGTATAGAGGGCCATAAAATGTCCTGCCTCGCTTAATACAAAGGACTTTCTCTGCCCTCCAGTTTAATTTACCGTATGTTTATCGATGGCTAGGACAATTAGCATATACAGTATCATTTGGGATCTGCCGATGTTAGATCTATTTTGAGGTTTGTTTATCAGTGCCTGGCATTTAAACAATCGCCATCGCCAAGATCAGGGAATTTGACTATTAAAGTTTTTTTCAGGCTGTATCGGTTGATGGGTTTTTACACTAATTACTGTCTGCTTTATACCTTTTACACCGTGAGGTTCCTTCGTATGTTATGTTAGGGGTCGAGGTCAAATAAACATATGTGGTTCATTTTTTGATCAAAATACAATAAAAGAATGATAATAAAAAATATGGTTGTAAGAAGATTTTACGGCGGCCTGATCCGTCGAAGAAGAACCCCCCATTGATCTGCCAAGGCCTTCCATTTGGAAGATTGATGATCAGATTTAGGCCCGTCATTGCGCGCGAAGAAATTGGAAAGTAGCAGCAGGAATCTGTTATAAGGAAGGTTATTCAAATACCGTCATTTGAAGATGCTCGAAATACTCCCTTCAGTTTAGCGCATCTCGTGCAAGTAACTATTAGCATATCAGATTTAACTTATTTTCATTAAGTTAAAGCTTGGAACTATATCCGCCAGAAGGCCTAAGCACTTTTGATTTTTTTTAGTATGGATTATAAAGGCAACCTTCATTGTGAGAAGAACTCAGCTGAGTGAAATTCTGGGTAAAGAGGTTCTACAAAGCAGGACCCAAACTAAGTTTTTTAAAATAAAACTCTTTTAGACAGAGGAATTCCTGTTGTCCGACCAAAGGCGATTCAACATTTTAATTTTATGGCTGAGGCTGTTAGTCGGTTACAAGGAACTGGGGGGCATGAGTTTTGCACAAACTATCTGAAATTGAAATTAACCCCTTTTCAAGATTTAGGGACCAAGGTATAAATGATTGCAGCAGCAGTAAAGAAAGGATAATTTGGACGAGTTTAATTGAGGAAATACAGTTAGAAAAACATTTGAAACCATTGACGTTTCTCCATGGCCTATGCTGTGAAATCCTGGGGCGGTAATGATCGCCTAATGTCACAATATATGGGGGTGAAATAGAAAACAATTTGGCAAACTATATCCCTTAGTTGAGCTAGATTGAGAGTTGAAGAGAAAAAAATATACCTGGCTGATGCAGATGATAACAATTTAGGGCAGGAAGTAAGTTAAAGGTTATTAAGTCAGCAGTAAATTCAGGATTTAAGGGCTACTAAGGGCGGCCCCGGTTTGAAAGGCTTGTTACAACAGAGCGCCAAGCTAGCATCACAAACAAGCAGAATAAGATGATAACTATTAAAAGATTTATTGATGAATATACACTACGTTAGCAGAAAGTTATGGACTCTGTTCAGGGAACATGGAATTAAAATAGTTATAAGTATCAGCCAGTGGGGTTTTGCTTTATCTAAACGCGGTTATGCTTTTAACCGGCAGGCTCCAAGCAGGACCTGGAGCATTCCCCAACACCTCAAACTGGTAATGTGTGGATTTGATAACTATTACATCTTATAGCTAAATTTATTTATGATTGTTAGGCAGCCAAAGTCAGCGTGATGCTCTGCCGGGAATAGAGTGGCCAGTGTTGTTAGTTGGGGGTTTTTGTATTCTATTGGCAATAGTAGTGGGGGCTATATGGCTGTACCATCTGTCTGGACATTAGGTGCTAGTGCTGGATTTTGTTGTAGTGATTTATAGTTTGGATAATCAGTAAAATGTTAAAAAATACATCTAGGGCTGTTTTTCGCTAGTGTGCCTGTCTGTGTGAGGCAGATCAAAAGGTGGTGGTGCTTTGATGGGTGCTTCTGGTTTGTGTGGGGCGCTTATAAACTGGGATCGCTTTCTTCAGGGCTAGGGTATCTTTCTTTTAAATGGAATGGAAGAAGGCCTTGTGTTTAATGCTTTGTTGGTGTCCTAATGTTTGGTCGTATCAGCTTGAGGATTTCATTGTTTAATTCTGTATTCATGCCATCTGTAGTCTAAGGTCAGAGGTAGATGTATAATCCAATGACCTACAAAAAAGTCAACCTTTTGACCTAGCATGTGTTAGAACGTCTTGATACCTTTGTTGGCTGGCAGGCAATTCAAACAAGCCGAGTAATAGCTTCTTCTAAATTGGTAGGAAATTTTGTTTTCTGGCAATCAAAGCCTGTAGTTGATCACTATGCTTGACTTGGGTCTTGTGCTTGTGCTCTATTAGATACACCAAACGTTTGTTGTTTATGGAGTCATTAAGTCTTTGCATCTCCTCGGCCAGTGTTAGACCTTCATTTCCATTAAGATAAATGTTGACCAAGCATTAGGATGTTTTTGTTCTAATTGATCCAGATCGACGGGGGTGTTCTGGTTTGATAATGAGTGGTTGGTGGCCAGCCAGTAGTTTTAGCATATTCTCTGTTTGCGCCCCACAAAATGTGCTAACCCATGATTGCGGGCTAACTTTTGTCTAAAGTCTAGTTGAAGGATTAATGTTAAATGTCGGTGCAGATTCTTTCATATGTATTATTGTCCAGTTGGGCTGTTAATAAATGGATATTAAAAGAGAGCGCTTGGCAGAGGGCTACTTGTAGTTCAGTTAGTTTGTCTGTTTGGGAATAAACTTGAAAGTTATATTCTGAACTTTCGAATAAGATTAGGAGGTGTTATAATGGTGTGCGTATGAAACACCGAGCCAGTGGTTGCGCCAGTAGAAAGTAAACGGCAAAATTTAACTGATTCTGTAATATGCATTAGGGCGGGAATGACCATGCTGATGGCATATCTATCATTAGTTATGGGAGGTTTTATTAGTTTTAGTTAGGGTTTACAAGTCTGACTTGGAAAGCCATTATGAATTCGTCTAACTGCAATGGTTTTAAATTGCTGGAAGTCTAAAGATTGGGGTTTTAACATAGACTCCTACATTGTAAGTGAATCACTTGCGTGTGATTTTAAATGGTTCTTTTTTTTAATTAGTTTTTTAAATTAGTTATATTAAAAAGATGTACATATATATAACCCAACAAATCATCACGGGGGTGATGCTGTGTTCTTAACGCATCCAATTTTGGCTCAATAGGCGTGGGTGTTGTAGGATTGCTCTTTATAAATATTGGCTTTAAAGTTTGTGGACTAACATATCTGAAGAGGGACTCGGAATAACATGGATTATATGTTATTGACGAACAAGGCTTTCTTAGTAGTAACTTCAAATATCAATACCTCAGGGCTTTGTACAAAACTTTTGTTTTTAAATAGTTGCTTGTGTAAATTTGGTATACTGATTAGAATCAGCGAGGTGCAAAATCTTTTATTACTATCATTTCCCATCTTGAAGAAAGTAGCAGTGTTCGCTTTCCTTGAGGGCTTGGCTCGAATTTTGGCTCCACAAATGGTGGTAGAGATTTTATATTTTAGTACAGAGAAGGTGGTGGCCAATTTGAAGGTAAGAAACCTTCTGTATTTTCTCGGGAATCCATTGTGGTATGTCCTATTTTAACAGTTAAAAACAGATATCTAATTTGGTTTTTGGCAACTATTCAGTCTGCAGTTCTACAATCACTGCCGGCAACTAGGGCAGGGTTTTTTGCGATTATCTGTTATAGAGTTTGGCGGTGGTGAACAGTGTATTTAAATAATTATTGAGGGGTCTATTAATTCATTTTGGAATGAATAGTATCTTATTCAATACGGAATAATGCCAGTTGATTGGTTCTGATTTAGTACATAGCGCTTGAGGTTGAAAGATAATAGTAGAATATGTAGTAAGGTCGCAGTTCCCGCGGAGTCCTTAATTTTTTATGTCCTTGGTGTAGCATGTATAATTTTTGGTTTTCTCGTTCACCATATTCTTTTCTTGCACCGTAAGCCCCCTTTTAAGTACTGTATACGTAGATTTTTAGTGGTTTTGGAGTGTATTTTGTTGGGAAACGGGTTGTAGTTTTAGCCAAATTTGACTATGGGGGAGAAGGACGTGACTTCTTTGGATGTGAAAAGGGGGGGGGTTTGCGTGCAAAATAAGATTGGCCCCACCGTGGTCGTGAACAGCCATATTTTACATTCTTGCTTTCAGTATAAAAACTGATGGGAGCGTTTCTTTCTGGAAAGTTGTATGATTGTCCATTAGGGGGCACGGTTTGATTGCCCGTGGTTTTGTTTTTCCAGAATAGCCGTTTACTAACGGCTATATATGTTATATGTGGTAATGTACAGTTTGAGCAAATGACGGTTTTATTAAACTTAAGGTTGTAAACCACGTTAAGTGAGCTCATTCGGTTGTTTTGTGGGTAGTCTAGTTGCCCCGCCATGTTTTTGCGGGAAGAGAGAGTGTGTTCCGAGTTCAATTTGCCCGCGGGTGCGAGAGGAGATACAACCTTTTTTTTTTTTATTTTTCCTTTACATTCAAATTTGTCTACTACCAAAAGGTTGAGAAAGGGCTATAGCGACTGATTTATAACTTAGTTGAATTTTTTCTTCTCTTGTTTTGTTGAACTTTCTACTTATGGGCGTACGGTTATATGCTTTGCATTCTTTTTGTCTTTTTTTTTCTTGTTTGTTTTTTTTGGTTTTTTTTTTTGTTGTGTGTGGTTTTTTTTTTTGTAATCACCCCATTGCGGGCCCCCTCGTTATGCTCAACCCCACTGCACAATCTTGGGACTGTTTACTCTCTCTCTCTTCTCTTCTCTCTCTCTCTCTCTCTTGTCCCCCTTCTCTCTCTCTCTGGTCCCTCTCTTCTCTCGCTCTCTCTCTCATATCTCCTCTCTTGTCCTCTCTCTCTCTCTCTTCTAATCTATCTCTCCTCTGTCCCGCCCCCTTCTCTATGTCTCTCTCTCTCTCTCTCTCTCTCTCCTGTCCCGCCCCTTCTCTCTCTCTCTCTCTCTCTCTCGCTCTCGCTCGCACTCTATGAATAAACAGCGAAAAAAAATGGGTAACAATGCCCAAGCTGTGAAGCTGGCCCGCGCCAAACCAGCCTCTCTGTCAGCACTTGGGGAAAACAGGGAGGACCTGGGCTCAGTCTTGTGGCTTGTTGGGGTAGTAGCAGCAGTGAAGGAATAGGACGATTGTGTCCCTGAACGGGGTTGTGTGATCAGTCACAGGTGGAGAAATGGTTTGATAGTGTGTGCTGGTGTGTGTGTGTGTGTGTGTACTCTCTCTCTCTCTCTCTCTCATACTGGATCAGTTATAAATAAAAAAAAAAAAGATAGACATGTTGAAATGATGACCAGCCCGCGCGCGCCACACCAACACACACACGCACGCTCGGCACGCACGCATGCATGATACTTACGTAACAACTCACACACTCACACACGACCAACAACACACAGGAGCGTGTGTTTGTACTTCGTTGATGGGGAAACGTGTGATTGGTAATATCATTTATGTGACAGTACCACAAAGTAACTGGGCCAATTTATGCTTGGAGTAGAATGCCTCCTAATTCCATGTAGTTGGAGGTTAAAAAAAAATAATTAAAAAACTTGTGAAAAGTTTGTGTAAGGAATGCAACGCACTTGGCAACACAATAATATCAACACATTACGATTTTACTGCGTGGTCGTGGCCGATGATACACACATTACATGCCACATACTTTTGGGATGTGTGTTAGCGACATGGTCTTGACTCGTGCCCTCCATTATATTATTTTTGTACATGGCTGGTGATGTAAAATGACACAATATGTTGAGACAGGGTGGTTATAGCTATAAACCAAAGTATGAATTAGTAAATCTCCTTTACTGATGCACTATAAAGTCAAAATGTTAACGTTGCCCAAAATCTCAGCAGGTAAACTCGCAGACACTATGGTGGACTGACCGCATTCAGTGGTTGCACACTTCAACACTCCGAAACTTGGGATGTGAAGGACAGCCAGTGAAAATCAGTTCACTTTTGGTGACTTAACGAAGGAGAGGTAATGCCGGACAGAATTGCGGTTGTTTTGAAGTCCATACAATGTGGGGGTCAAAAACATTGCGTGTCAGGATTCACGTAATTGTCCACTACAACATGGTCGTCACACCACTCAACACCATACACACACACACAACACACCAAGAGAGAGAGAGAAGGTGGAAAGACAAGAGGACGGGCCCCTATATACTGAGTGACGGGGGGCGTGGATTGCTGGCACAGGAGAGAGAGAGAGAGAGAGAGAGAGAGAGGGAGAGCAGGAAGGACCGGAGGGGGGAGGGATAAAATAAAAAAAAGAAAGAAAGAAAGAAGGAACGAAAAAAATAGATAGAAAAAGAAAACCTCTGCTTTGTCTTTCAGCCGCGGGCCCGATCAGAGTTGGCGACAGACCTGTGCTTGCTGGCGCAACGATGGCCTGTCACTTGTCCATACAGGCGGCCTGCGATTTGGGGCCACTGGAAGGGAGGGAGGGGGGGGGTGGGGTGCCCATTCGGAGGCGAGAGAGGAGGGGGGAGGGGGGGGGAGGGGAAGGCAGAGAAACATGATTGTGTCGTGGCGCGCCACACTGAGGTAAAGAAGACGTAGATGGAAGGGGGGAGGGGGACGGGAGGGGATGAGGGGAGGAAAGAGGGGGGGGGTGGTCGTGGGCGGGGGCAGGGAGTTGGAGCGCAGACCTATTGCTGCGCAGTCTACCGGTGGTTCCAGCTCATGTTTTGCTGACGAAGCGCTCAGTGGGTTGGCTGCTACTCGACATTGAGATTCAAATCGGCAGTTGCGGAGGGGGGTTCCATTGAGACGTGGCTGCACACCATATTTTAAGTAGGCTGAGGCCGTGCTTATGGAGTCGGGTTATTATTGCTAGATAGGGCTACAATCATTTGGTTTTGAGAATTTCTGTTGGGTCTATTTTATGACCAAAACTTACCGTTGTGCTCATTGTATGTGGAGTCTGAAAGTAAGCGATGTCAATCGCAGTCTGAAGGATTGTAACGTCGGTTGCTGACGCTAACAATAATCTATATATTTACGTGATGCAGTCTAGTGACATTAACACCGTAGCGCAGAGTGTGTAGAGAGTGAGAGGAGAGACGGTGAGAGTGAGAGAGTAGTGAGGTGATTTAGAGAGGAGAGAAGAGAGAGAGAGAGAGTGAGAGACAGTCAGACAGAACTGAAAGGACAGACTGTCTGAGTGTGCACATCACAGAGAGGACGGTGTGAGTGATTTTTTGTGAGTGTTAATGCCCGTAGGTTCCATGCCTCGCCTGTGAAAACCAAGTTTGCGAGTGGTCGTCACTGGTCCCGGGCAAGAGGACCGTGGTTTTTATGTTTGGATGGGGTGTTGGGGGGAGGGAAAGGAGGCAAAAAAACACACAACCAACAAACTCCAAAAAACACAACAACCCACACCACCCCCCAATCAACACACACTAACACACTACACCCAAAAACCCGCCCCCACAACAAACAACAAACCAACCACCACCCAAATACACACCCCCACCAAACACAAACCCCCTACAAAAAACACAACACAAACACACTCCCACCACCACACCAACAACCAACAAATCTCACCCCCCCCCCACACCCCACAACCTCACCACCCCATCACCCCCCCCCCCCCCAACCCCCCCACAAACCCCACAAACCACACAACCAACCACACACAACAAAAACAAACACCCCCAAACGCCATAACATACCCCCAAAACCACAACCAAATCCCCAAACGAAAAAA
Source organism: Conus ventricosus (assembly GCA_018398815.1). Taxonomy (NCBI): domain Eukaryota; kingdom Metazoa; phylum Mollusca; class Gastropoda; order Neogastropoda; family Conidae; genus Conus; species Conus ventricosus. The sequence goes on along the minus strand of CM031607.1, from coordinate 50,430,311 downwards.
ATCAAACAAAAAACAATCACCTACAAAAACTCGCCAAATAAAACCCCCCCCCACCCCAACCCAACCACCCCCGCCCACCACCATATCCCCCAAAAAACAACCCCCCCCCCCCCCCCCCCAACCACACACTCCCTCCCCCCCCCCCCCCACACCAACCCCCCCCAACCACACCCCCCCCACCCACCCCCCCCCACCCCACCCACCCAACCCACACCACCACCCCCCTCCCCCCACCCCCACCCCCCCCACCCTACCTAGACAACACCCACCACCCCCCACCACACACCCCTACACACCCCACCCACCCCCACCCCCACCCCCCCCCCCTACCCCTCCCCCCCCCAACCACCACACACACCCCCCCCAACCACTCACACCACACCCCCCACAACCCCCCACCCCCCCCCCCCCACCACCCCCCCCAAGCACCCCCCCCCCCCCCCACACACCCCCCCCCAACACCCCCCCCCCACCCCCCCACCACCACCCTCCTCCCACCCTAACCCACCACCACAACAACCACCCCCCCCACCCACCACCCCTACCCAACGCCCCCACCACACCCACCCCACCCACCCCCTCACAGACCCCCCAACCCCCCCCCCCACACCAACCCCCCCCTCCACCCCCACCCACACCACCCTCCCACCCCACCCACCCCACCAAACACCACCACCCAACAACCACCACACCCACACACACCCAAACCACCCACCCCACCAACCCCCCCCCCTCCCAAAACAACAACCACCAAACCCCCCCTCAAAACTCCCCACCAACCACCCCCACACACCAACCCCACTAACCCGCCCCACCCCCACACACCCACCCAACCCACCCACCCCAACCACCCCCCACAACACCCCCCCCACCCACCCCCACCCCCCCACCACCCACCCCCCTCACCCACCCCCACACACCCATCCCCCCCCCCCACCCACACCCACCCACCCAACCCCCCCCCCCCTAACCCCCCCCCACCCCACCCCCCACAACCCCCCCCCCAACAAACCCACCCACCCCAACCCCCCCAACCAACCACCCACCCCCACACAACAACAACCCCAAACACCCCCCCCTCAACCACACACCCAACCCAACCCAAACACACCCCAACACCACCCCCAAAACCCCCCAACCCCAGCCAACCCCCCAACACCCCACCAACCCCAAAAAACAACACCCAAACACTCCACCACCCCCACCCCACCACCACACCCACCACCCACCACTCCCCCCCCCCACACAAAGCCCCACACCCAAACCACCCCAGACCACCACCCCACCCACCCCCCCACGCCCCACCCCACACCCCCCCAACCACCCCCCACACTCAACCCCCTCACCCACCACCCCACACACACCCACCCACCCCCCCACCCCCACACACCACCCCACACCATCCCCCCAACCCCCCCCACCAACCACCCACCACCACCCCAACCCCCCACCAACACCCCCCCCTCACACCCCACAACCCCCCCACCACACCAACCCCTCAACTCCCCACCCAACCAAACCAAACAAACCACAACAACCCAACGCCCCACACCCACACACCCCCACACCCACCCCCCCCACCACCCACCACCACCAAAACCAACACCAACCCCCCCAAACAAACCCCCCCCCCACCCACACCCCCACCCAACAAACCACAAAAAACCCACCCCCAACAACAACAACACCCCCCCACACGTAACAAACCCACACACCCCCAAACACCCACAACCCCTAACCACCAACCCAAACCCTCGCACCCCCCCACCCCCCCACCGCCCAAAACCACCAACCAAACCCCACCCCCCACCACCCCCCACACACCAAACCACACCCCCACACCACCACCACCCCACACAAAACCACCCCCCCCACCCCAACCCACACCCCCCCCACAACACCACCCCCCACCCCACCCCCCCCCACACCCCCAAACACAACACACCCCCACCCCCCCCCAACCCACCCAACAACCCTACCAACAACCCCCCCCCCCCCCCCCCCCAACACCCCCCCCCCCCCCCCCCCCCCCCCCACCACCCCACCCCAAACCACCCACCCCCCCCCCCACCCCCCCCCCCCCACCACCACCCCCCAAACCCCCCCCCCCCCCACGCACCCCCCGAACACAAACAACCCCCCCATCCCCCCCACACCACACCACACACACCCCCCCCAACACCCACCACCCCACCAACCACCCCCACCACACCCACCAACCACAACCAACAACCACACCCCACACCACCCCCCCCACCAACCCCACCCCCCACACACCAACACAACCCCCCCACACCCCCCTCACCACAACCCAAACCACACCCACAACCCACACAACCACAAAAACCAACTCACACACCCAACAACACCACTAAAACCCCACCCACCCCCCACCCCAACCCCCCCCCCCCCACACACCACCCTCCCAGCCCCCAACACAACAAAAACACCCCCCCAACACCAAAACACACCACAAAAAACAACACCAACAAACACCACCAAAACCCAAAAAAACACACAACAAACCCATCACACATAGCCCCACACAACCCCACCCCAACTCCCACCCCCAACAAAACCCCCACCCCCACCACAACACAAAACCCCCCACCACACAACCCACCCCCCTACCCCCCCCATCTACAACACACACCTCACCACCAACACCAAACGAAAAACCACCACCCAACACCCAAAACAAACAAAAAACACACCAACCAACACACCCAACAACCCAACAACACACACACAACACACCCCCAAACACAAAAACAACACACCCCACAACCCCCCACACAACCCCACCCAACACACCAACACCCCACACACACCACCTACACCCAAACCACCCACCCACCCCCCCCACCACCCCAATCCCAACCACACCGCAAACACCCACCCCCCAACCCTCCCAAAACCAAACACCCCCCACCACCCCACCCCCACCACACCCCCACCCCCACCCCCCACCCCACCCAAACCCCCCCCCCCCCCCCCAAAACCACCCAACACACACCACCCAAATAACCCAAAACCCCCAAACAAAAAACACCCAACAACCAACCCCACCCACCCCGCCCCAACACACCCCCCCCAACACAAAACAACCCCCACCCCCCCCACACACCACCCCCCCCAAACACCCCACACCCCCCCAAACAACACAAAACCCCACACCCCACCCCCCCCCCCAAACACACAACCCACCCCCACCCAACCAACCACCCCCCCCCCCACCCCCAACCCCCCCCACACCACCCCCACACCCACCGCCCCACCAAAAACCGAACCCCACCCCCTCCACCCCAGCCCCCACACACCCACAAACTCCCACACCCACCACCCACCACCCCCAACCACCAACCCACCAACCACCACCCCCCAACCCCCCCCCCCCACCCCCACACCCACCAACTCCCCACCCCCCCCCCCCCACAACACCAACCACCCACAACCAACACACCCCCCACACCCAACAAAACCCATACCCTCCTAAACACAACCAACACCCCCACCCACCCCCCCACCAACAAAACCACCACCCAACCCCCGCCCACCCACACCCCCACCCCCCACCCCAACACCCAACCCCACACCCCACCCCAACCAAACAACCACAAACCACCAAACACACCACAAACCAACCCCAAACACCACCCCAACCCCAAAACCACACCCAACAACAACCCCACCCCCACACACACCCCCCACCCCCCCCCCATCCACACACCCCCCCCACCCAACACCCCCCCCCCAACCCCCCCCCAAGCCACACCCCAAACCCCCCCCCCCCCCCCTCCACCCCCCCCACAAACAACCCACACCCCCCCACCACACCCACCACAACCCCAAACACCCCCCCCACACAACCCCTCCCAACACAATTCACCCCCCCCCCCCCCCCCCCCACCACCCACACCCCCACCCCCCACACCCCCACACCCCCCAACAAACACAAAACACCCCACCACAAACAACAACAAACACAAGCCCCCCCAACCCCCACCCCCAGCAACCCCACAGGAAACACCCCACCCCCCCCACCAAACACCCACCCACCCAACCAACACAACCAACACCAAAACCCACCCCCCACCAAACACCCAATTCAACCCACAACCACACACAAACCACCACCCCCCCACACCACTCACCACAACCACCCACAACCCCCCAAACAAACCCCCACCCCCCCCACAACACAACCAAACCCAACAAACCCCCCCCCCCCCAACAACAACCCACCAAACCACCACGAAAACCACCCCACACCACCCCCACACCCACCACCCCCCACACCCACCCCCAAACACCCACCCCCCCCCCCCAACCACCACCACCCCAAACACACCACCCCACAAAAACCCACCCCCCACCCCCAAACAACCAAAAACCCGAACAAACACCACACAAAACACAAAAAACCACACACCACACCCAACACCCCCACCACCACCACCAACCCCCAACACACACACCCCAAACCACCCCCCCACCACAAACACCACAACACCATACACAACACCCCCCCCCAAACCCCAACCCCCCACCACGCACACCCCACCCCCCGCACCAACACCCCACCCACCCACAACCCCACCCCCCCACACACCACCACTACAACCCCACCACAACCCACCACACACCCCACCCCCCCACCACCCCCACCACCCCACCACCACCCCCCCACCACCCCCCCCCCCCCCCAACCAACCAAACCCAAAACCACACACCCGCCCTCCACCACCTCCCACACCCCACCAACCCCACCAACCCCCCCCCCACCAACACACCCACCCACACCACCCACCACCCCCAAAATACCACACCACACCCACCAATACCACACCCCCACCCCCACAAACCACCCAATCCTACCACCCCACCAAACCACAAACCCCCTTCCACCCCCACCCACCCCAACCCCCCACCCAACCCAAAACCCCTCCCTCACCACCACAACCCCCCCCACCCCCAACCCACCAACAAACACCAGACCCAACCACCCCCCCCCCCCACGACAACCCCCCCCAACCACCCCCCCCCCCCCCACCCACCTCGCCACCCACCCCAACCATAACTACCCACCCACCCACCCAGCACCCAACACCCACCCACCCAAAACCCCCCCCCACCCCCACCAAACCACAAAACCCACCCAACAACCACCCCACCACACAAACCCCCCCCAACACCCCCCAACACACGACACACCACCACCAAACCACACAACAACCAACCACCCAACACCAAACCCCAACACCCAACTCCCCAATCCCACCCCCACCCAACCACACCCCCCCTCAAACAACCAACCACCAACATACAACACCAACCAACACAAACCCCCAACCACCCCCTCCCCCCCCCCACACCAAACCAACAATCCCCCCCACCAACCCCCCCACCACACCCAACACACCCCCACCACCACACCCCCACCCAACACACCACCACCCCCCCCCCCCACCCACCCACCACCCACCACCCCACCCCACACCCCCCCCCCCCCCCCACCCACCCCACACCCCCCCAACAACTCCCCCAAACCCAAACACAAAAAAACCACACCACACCACAAAAACACCTACCCACTCCACAACAACCACACCCCCCCACCACACCCACCCCCACAAAACACCCAAAAACCAAACACCAACCAAAACAACAACACACCACAAAAACACCACCCAAAAACCCCCACAACACACCAACACCCCCCCCCACCCACACAAACCAACCCCCACCCCCCCCCCCACAACACCACCCCCCCCACTCCCACCCCCCCACAAACCCCAACCCCCCACCCCCCGCCGCCCCACCCCCCCCCAACACACACCCCCCCCCACACAAGGACAACAAAACCACCCACCACACACCCCAATACAACCCCCCCCCACCTCCCCCCCCACCCCCCCCCACCCCAACCCCCCCCCCACACCCACCAACCCACACCACCACACAACACCCCACACCCCACCACACCCACCAACCCCCACCCCCCCACCCCCCCCCCACCCCCCCCCCCCCACCCCCCCCCCCCACACCCCCCCACCCCCCCCCCCCCCCCTACACCCCCATCCACCACCCCCAAACACAACCGACCAAACAAACCACCCAAACCCCTCACTAACCCCACACCCCTCACCCCCCCCCCCCCCACCCCACCCCCCCCCACCCCAACCCCCCCCCCCCCCTCCCCCCCCCCCACCCCACCCCCCCCCCCACACACAACCCACCCCCACCCCCACCACCTCCCCCCCCCCCAACCCCCCCCCCACCACCCCCCCCCCCCCACAACACCCCCCCCCACACCCCCCCTCCCCCCCCTCACCCCCCCCCCCCCCCACCACTCCCCCCCCCCCCCCCCCCCCACCCCCCCCCCACACCTCCCCCCCCCCCCCCCCCCCCCCCCACCCCCCCCCCCCCCCCCACCCCCCCCCCCCCCCCCCCCCCCCCCCCCCCCCCCCCCCCCCCCCCCCCCCCCCCCCCCCCCCCCACCCCCCCCCACCCCCCCCCCCCCCCCCCCCCCCCCCCCAACCCCCCCCCCCCCCCCCCCCCCCCCCCCCACCCCCCCCCCACACACCCCCCACCCCCCCCCCCCCACCCCCCACCCAACACCCCCCCACCCCCCCCCCCCCCACCCCCCCCCACCCACCCCCACCCCCCCACCCCCCCCCCCCAAACCCCCCCCCCCCCCCCCCCCTACACCCCCACGACCCCCCCCCCCCCCACCCACCCCCCCCCCCCCCACCCACCCCCCCCCCCCCCCCCCCCCCCCCCCCCCACACCCTCCCCCCCCCCCCCCCCACCCCCCACCACATCCCCCCCCCCCCCCACACCCACCCCCCCCCCCCCCCCCCCCCCCCCACCCCCCCCCCCCCCCCACCCCCCCCCCCCCCCCCCCCCCCCCCCCCCCCCCCCGCCCCACCCCCCCCCCCCCCCCCCCTCCCCACCCCCACCCCCCCCCCCCCCCCCCCCACCCCCCCCCCCCCCCCCCCCCCCCCCCCACCCCCCCCCCCCCCACCCCCACACCCCCCCCCCCCCCACCACCACCACCACCCCCCCCCCCCCCCCCCCCCCCCACCCCCCTCCCCCCCCCCCCCCCCCCCCCCCCCCCCCACCCCCCCCCACCCCCCCCCCCCCCCCCCCCCCCCCCCCCCATCCCCCCCCCCCCCCCCCTTCCCCCGCCACCCCCCCCCCCCCAACTCCCCCCTCCCTCCCCCCCCCCCCCCCCCCCCCCCCCCCCCCCCCCCCCCCCTCCCCCCACCTCCCCCCTCCCCCCCCCCCCCACCCCCCCCCCCACCCCCCCCCTCCCCCTACTCTCTCCCCCCCCACCCCCCACCCCCTTCCTCCCGCCTTTCTCCTTGCCCATTTTTCTAAGTTCACTTTAGAACTGACCTCTCTCTCTCTCTCTTATTCTCTCTCTCTCTCTGTCTCTCTCCCTCTCCCTCGCTCTCTCTCTCTCTCTCTCTATTACTCCCCCTCTCTCTCTCTCTTTCTCTTCTCTCTATCTCTCTCTCTTCTCTAACTCCTCTCTATCATGTAAACTTTCCTGATAACTGATGCATCGTAACTTAGTAAAGGTCATTAAGCTGTCATTTCTAATAGAAGATTTTGTTTCTTGTTTGTTTGTTTGCTGCTTTGTTATGTTCATCTCCTAGGCCCCTGCTGCTCCTTATTCCCACGTTTCTCATTCCCCGTTTGCCTGTGCTACTGCCTCACCAGAGTTTGGCCCACGTCACTGGTCACATCAGGCATCAATCAATAACATCAAGTCGTCATGAGGAATCTCAACCGAGGGAGACACTGCCACTGCACCGCCCAGTCATTTCGTCGGTTTTTTATACCAATTGCCAGGCAGGACAGAAGTAAAGTATTGTCTGGGCCCTCCAACTTTAACAACTAGAAGGAATTCTGTAAGAACAATTACAGGGTACAGCTGCAACGAAGGAGGAACAATCGCGAAATGTATTTGATCCGCTGAAATCGGTTATGGACCTACCCCAGTCGTTTTGATTAGAGACATGAGCATTGGACCAGTCCCCTGGCTGTCTATCTCTTGCCCCCCCCCCCCCCCTATCTATGTCTCTGTCTCAACTCTATCTCTCTCTCTCATCTCTATCTCTCTGGTGTCTCCTTTTTAGCAAGCAAGAGAGAAAAGGCGTACCGACTTTTTGTGAAGCCTGTTGCAAAGCTTAAAAAACCTCTCACCTCCCGCTAAGATCCTCTTTGTACATACTTGGGTGACAGCCTCTTTCTCTCATTCAGTCCTTTTTGTGGATTTTACTTTCTTTTCTCTTACCTCTTCTTTCTCTATTTTTGTCTTTCCTTTTTGATTTTGTGACGGTGGTGAACGGTTGGAAGGGTGGCCGTGGTGAGGGTGGTGAGGGTGATGGGTTGAGGGTGGGTCGATTGGGGTGGTGGGTTTCCTGTTTTGTTTCGACTCCGTTGTTGTGATTCTTTCCTAGCCCACGTGAAAAGGTGTTACAAGGTAAGACCTTTTGGTCGTGTGTGTGTGTGAGTACACACTATGTTATAATCTGACAGGTAAATGGTTTTCAGTCAGTCAGTCAGTGTGCACGGGGTGTCGTGTGAGTGTGTGTGTGTGTGTGTGAGTGTGTGTGTGTGTGGGTGTGTGGGGTGTGTGAGTACAAACAACTATGTTAATCTGACAGTAAATGGCTTCAGTAAGTCAGTGTGTGTGCTGTGGTGTGTATTGTGTGTGTGTGTGTGTGCGTGCGTGCGTGGGTGCGTTGGGCGTTGTGTGGTGAGTGTGCGAGTGTGTGTGGGTGTGTGTGGTGTGTGTGTTGTTGTGTGTGTGTGTGTGTGTGTTGCGTATTTGTTTGGAGGGGTGTAAGTGTGTCTGTGTGAGGCATGTGTGTTGTGTGGGTGTAGTGTGTGTGGTGTGTGTGCTTTGTGTGTGTAGTGTGTGTGATGTGGTTAGTTGTGTGTTGTGTGTGTGTGTGTGTGTGTGTGTGTGTGGTGTGTGTGTTGTGTGTGCGTTCAGTGGGTGTGCGGGGCGTGCGTGCGTGCGGTGCGTGCGCGGTGGGGGTGGGTGGGTGTGATGTGGGGGTGGGATACTGGCTTATTGTTCACAGCGTGCTTCGGCATGCTACCAGTTCCTCGCCTCCCCCTCCCCGACCCTTCCCCTCTATTTCCCCCCCACCCAACCCCCCTCCTCCAACACCACCCCCCACCCCACCACACATCCTCCTTGCCCTTCTCTGTCATCCTTCCCTAACCCCTGCTTAGACCCGTAGATGTGAAGATATCCACACTATCAACTGACCGTGTTGGAAGATACACTATCCACTTGACCGTAGAGTATTTGAGTGTATGATTTACACTATCCACTGACCCCGATTAGTATGTGAAGATACATCTAATACACTGTCGTAGTGGCAGTGAAGAAGATTACACTATCACTTGACCGTTGAGAGTGTAAGATACACTATCCACTGACCGTAGAGTGTGAAGATTACACTATCCACTGACCGTAGAGTGAAGATACACTATCCACTCTCGTGACGTGAGTGGATGTAACACTATCCACTCACGCTTGACCGTAGAGTGAAGATACCCTATCCACTCACGCTGACCGTAGAGGGATGATACACGATCCACTCACGCTGACCGTAGAGTGAAGATACACTATCCACTCACGCTGACAAACGCGTGTGGTGGGGCTGACCGTAGAGTGAAGATACACTATCCACTCACGCTGACAAACGCGTGTGGTGGGGCTGACCGTAGAGTGAAGATACACTATCCACTCACGCTGACAAACGCGTGTGGTGGGGCTGACCGTAGAGTGAAGATACACTATCCACTCACGCTGACAAACGCGTGTGGTGGGGCTGATCGTAGAGTGAAGATACACTATCCACTCACGCTGACAAACGCGTGTGGTGGGGCTGACCGTAGAGTGAAGATACACTATCCACTCACGCTGACAAACGCGTGTGGTGGGGCTGACCGTAGAGTGAAGACACACTATCCACTCACGCTGACAAACGCGTGTGGTGGGGCTGACCGTAGAGTGAAGATACACTATCCACTAACGCTGACAAACGCGTGTGGTGGGGCTGACCGTAGAGTGAAGATACACTATCCACTCACGCTGACAAACGCGTGTGGTGGGGCTGACCGTAGAGTGAAGATACACTATCCACTCACGCTGACAAACGCGTGTGGTGGGGCTGACCGTAGAGTGAAGATACACTATCCACTCACGCTGACAAACGCGTGTGGTGGGGCTGACCGTAGAGTGAAGATACACTATCCACTCACGCTGACAAACGCGTGTGGTGGGGCTGACCGTAGAGTGAAGATACACTATCCACTCACGCTGACAAACGCGTGTGGTGGGGCTGACCGTAGAGTGAAGATACACTATCCACTCACGCTGACAAACGCGTGTGGTGGGCTGACCGTAGAGTGAAGATACACTATCCACTCACGCTGACAAACGCGTGTGGTGGGGCTGACCGTAGAGTGAAGATACACTATCCACTCACGCTGACAAACGCGTGTGGTGGGGCTGACCGTAGAGTGAAGATACACTATCCACTCACGCTGACAAACGCGTGTGGTGGGGCTGACCGTAGAGTGAAGATACACTATCCACTCACGCTGACAAACGCGTGTGGTGGGGCTGACCGTAGAGTGAAGATACACTATCCACTCACGCTGACAAACGCGTGTGGTGGGGCTGTCTCGCATTCTGTCATTCGATGCCACGGTCCCCAACCAACTCACTGTGGTGTGGGCACGTCGTCAGTTTGTCCCCAGACTGACAGTTGCGGTAGCTTGTGATAACAACAAACAATGATAGTCTACAACAAATAGCTGTGGCCGTAGTAGTGGTGGTAGTAGTAGCAGTAGCAGAAGTAATAGTAGTAGTAGTTGGTGGTGGTGGTGATGTTGTAGTAGTAGTAGTAGTAGTAGTAGTAGTAATAGTTGCTGTTGTTGTAGTCGTCGTTGTCGTGGATGTAGTAGTAGTAGTAGTAGTAGTACTAGTAGTAGTAGTAGTAGTTGCTGTCGTCGTCGTCGTCGTCGTAGTAGTAGTAGTAAGTAGTAGTAGTAGTAGTAGTAGTAGAAGTAGTAATAGTAGTGGCAGTAGCAGTAGTTGGTGGTGATGGTCGTGGTGGTGGCGTTCGTGTTGCTATTGTAGCTGCTGTCGTTTGTTTGTTTCTTTGTTTCTTTGTTTCTTTGTTTCTCTCTTTCTTTCTTTAATGAGAAGAAAGAGCACAAGGACAAGAACATTAACAAGAAGAACAAGACGAAGAAGAGAGGCCCGCTGACCTGGTGATGAAAGACATCAGGCGCGTGTTCAAAGACCCAGGGTTCGGTTCCACAGCAGACAGCCGGCCTGGAGGAGATGTTCTCATCATAGTTAAGGTCTGTACAGTCTGCAGTTCCCTCCTAGTCCTCCAGATCAACCTTTACATCATCGTTAAGGTCTGTACAATCGGCAGTTGCCTCCTGGTCCTTCAGGTCAACCTTCACATCGTCGTTAAGGTCTGTACAGTCGGCAGTTGCCTCCTAGTCCAGATCAACCTTTACATCATCGTTAAGGTCTGTGCAGTCTGCAGTTCCCTCCTAGTCCAGATCAACCTTTACATCATAGATCTAGTTGCAAAGCGAGACGACTGCAGGCGGAAATCTAAACAAATCTTAAATGAATGTTAGCGAACCGCCCAGAGAACGTGGACAAACGAGTCACAAGACAAAACACAACGCGTTTCGACCTCTTAGGTCTTCCTCGAGTGATACATAAACGAATAAAACAACGAAAATTCACTTAGCTTTGATCGCTTCAGATCGCTTAGGGTTCAGCGCAAGGAAGAAGGCGTTGAATCTTTCGTTGTTTTATTCGTTTATGTATCACCCGAGGAAGACCTAAGAGGTCGAAACGCGTTGTGTTTTGTCTTGACTCGTTTGTCCACGTTCTCTGGGCGGTTCGCTAACATTTATTTAAGATTTCTTTACATCATAGCTAAGGTCTGTACAGTCTGCAGTTGTTCTCATCATAGTTAAGGTCTGTACAGTCTGCAGTTCCCTCCTAGTCCTTCAGATCCACAGCGTGGCGAGAGAGAGAGAGAGAGAGAGAGAGAGAGAGAGAAGAGAGAGAGAAAGAGAGAGAGAGAGAGAGAGAGAGAGGAGAGAGAGAGAGAGAGAGAGAGAGACTCCATACATAGCTGTAATCATTCGGAGTCAGCTGTAATCATTAGGGGGAGTAAGCTGTAATCATTAGCGGGAGTCAGCTGTTCAGCCTCATCAGGACATTGCCAGATGCCTTTGCCCACAGGTCCACAGCCATATGTGTGCGGTTGTTCATCACCTTGCCCATCTACGATGAATAGAGAACTATTTAAACACAAATGTACACACAGAGGAATAAACAAAAACAAGTAAACAAATGGTCATGTGTTTGATTTAATGCTACTGCTTGCAAAATCGAAATTGTACAAACGTAAACAAAACATGTCAAAATAAAGTTTTGTCGCACTTGAATTTGATAGATTGATAGATAGATAGATAGATAGATAGATAGATAGATAGATAGATAGATAGATAGATAGATAGATAGATAGGGTTTGTTTGTTTGTTGTTGTTTTTAACGAAATCGTACAATTTCATGATTGAAATGATGAAAGAGGCTGTTCGCGGTAGACTTGTCCCGTTGACTGACTTTCTTCTGTGTCATAGTCCGTGTCCTCCCAGTGTTATACAAATCCACACCTAGTCATACTGTCGTGCCTCCGGCTCCTGCACCTTTCACAGGGACCTGCCGATGGGGAACCTGCAAGACGAGACACAGCCTGACCCAGATTTGCCACCGCACCACGATCCACCGGAAACGGTTCAGTCGTCATGAGGAAACCAGCCAGAGGACAGGCTGCGCTGCCGCTGAGTCCCTTTGGGGATGTCCGGTGAAGCCTGTTCTGACTAAACCTAAGGCGTTCTGCAGACGAAGGAGATATCTACCGTGTTGAGTCCGTTTGCAGACACACCACATTCCACAGACGTAGCCGGCTACACACTGTTGAGACGTTTACATAGCTGACCTTTAACCTTGCTTTGTGCGCGCGCACTCTGCGCGAATGCTACCGTTCAAACGGAGGAATTGAAGTCATTGTGAGATCAATACAGAATATTACTTGAGCGGCGGTCGGACATTAGCAGCTAGACAATGATGCTTCAATATTCACGTAGAAACCCGCCCGTAAACTTGGGTATTCAGCCCAGCTGACATAGGATTACCGTTATCCATCGTTGCTCTGCAGAAGAAGTCTATTCGGCGTCGTTTCACAAAGGCTCACACTTAATTAAGCATATTTTTCCATATTCAGCCGATGTTAGGTAGTCGCATACGCTTCTTCTTTGCGTGTGTTATGCAGTCTTTTCAATTTTCGTCATGTTTGAATTAATGAATTCCCTGTGAGATCGAAATTACTGGTTAGGTATAAACATATTAAGAGAAGGTGTCAGAGAGAATGTAGGCTTGCTCACTCCAATTATGTTAGTTCGATGATTTCAGAAGGTGATCATCAAAACAAGAAATTATGGTCTTACATAAGGAGTAAGAGACAGGACAACATTGGGATTCCAGACCTGAGAAACAACCAGAAAAACCTAATACAGGACCCTGAAGGGAAAGCAAATTTACTAAACAAGCAGTTTTGTTCAGTTTTCTCAAATCCCAAACCTTTAATTAACGTTAGACTAAAGGATGATGATAAACTCCCTGAAATGCAAAACATCAAAGTAAACAAAGCAGGAGTATTTAAGTTACTGACCAACATCAATGAAAACAAAGCTACTGGTCCCGATGGCGTTCCTGGCAAGCTCTTAAAATTATGTGCCAATGAATTGAGTGAGGTATACCAACTACTTTACCAAGCTTCACTGGACCAGGGAGTAATACCTGATGAGTGGAGAGATGCGAGCATTGTTCCCTTATTCAAAAAGGGTGACAAATCAAAAGCAGAGAACTATAGACCTGTATCTCTTACATCCATATCAGCAAAACTACTTGAACACATAATATATAGTAGCATAATGGACCATCTTGACAAATATGACTTCTTAAATAACGCCCAGCATGGTTTTAGACAGCGAAGGAGTTGTGAGACTCAACTTATAACAACTCTCAATGATTTTAATAACTGTCTTAACAACAGACAGCAAATAGATGCAATTTTATTAGACTTTTCTAAAGCCTTTGATAAGGTTGACCATGAGGGCCTGCTGCTTAAATTAAAACACATCGGCATTGGCGGTTCTTTGCTAAAATGGGCTAGATCATTCCTCGTTGGGAGAACGCAGAAAGTTGTTGTGAAAGGGTCGTCATCCCATTGTAAACCAGTCTTGTCAGGTGTACCACAGGGAACTGTTCTGGGGCCCTTGTTTTTCTTAATTTATATACATGACATGAGTAGAAATCTCTCTCCTGGAACTACTATAAGGCTTTTTGCAGATGACAGCTTAGTATATAGAACAATCGGAAGCAAGAATGATACACGCATTCTACAAGAAGAGTGGGAAAGAACTTGGAAAATGGAATTTCATCCCCAAAAGTGCCAAGTGTTGCGTATATGTAACAAACGCTCACCAATTAGATCAGATTATTCTATCCATAATACTATTATTAAAGAAACTAATGCTGCAAATATTTAGGCGTGATTATAGACAGTCGTCTCAAATGGAAAGAACATTACAATTTAGTATGTAAGAAAGCAAATAACATCTTAGCTTTCTTATACAGGAATATCAATGACTGCCCCCAAAAGGTTAAAGACGACTGCTACAAAACACTGGTTAGACCAGTACTGGAATATGGTTGCTCAGTTTGGGATCCTTACCATCTAAAGGACATTGATAACCTCGAAAAGATTCAGAAGAGAGCAGCACGGTTCGTAACAGGGAACCACATCAGAGAAAAGGGGAATACTAGGAAGAACATGAGGATATTAGAATGGAAACCCTTAGAAGAGAGAAGAGCTTTTGTCAAACTTAACATCTTCTTCAAAGGCAGAGCTAAAGTAATTGATATTCCAATGGAACAACTAGTATTGAATAAAAGTAGCACCAGGAGTGGCGGTCAATGTTATACCATACCTGCATCAAATATTGACAGCCACTTACATTCATTTTATCCTAGTTCTGTACGGTTGTGGAACTCACTGCCGGGTGCCATCAAGATTGCCACAAATGCAATCTCATTAAAAAAAACAAATTGATACGACAGTTTTGAGATCTGCATATTGACGATTTTCTATTTTAACTTCCCCAGATATTTTACTGTTACCTGGGCCTGAATTTGGCCATTGCTTTTAACTTCTTGAATATCGAGTGCGACCCCTTGTTGCCAAATTTGCTCCAGGGGCCAACAGCCTGAGTCGCACTATTTTTATGTTATTTTATTTTACTTTTTAACATGCGCGCTGGTGACCTACTCGTTTTGAGTGAACCAGTATTTTAGAAAGAAGAAGAAGATATTATTACTGAATCAGCGTCAAAGAACCAGTCGCCATTTTGGAAGGGACGTAAGCCTTGCATGGTTTATTTACTCCTGAACCGGTAAAGCGATTGTGATTGGACAATTACAAACACTATTGGCAGGAGAAGACAACCCGACCTAAACACTGTTAATCCGCCAACTAGCCATCCACTCTAAATAGAGCGGAGAGGTGCGGCCAACTAGCCATCCACTCTAAATAGAGCGGAGAGGTGCGGCCAACTAGCCATCCACTCTAAATAGAGCGGAGAGGTGCGGCCAACTAGCCATCCACTCTAAATAGAGCGGAGAGGTGCGGCCAACTAGCCATCCACTCTAAATAGAGCGGAGAGGTGCGGCCAACTAGCCATCCACTCTAAATAGAGCGGAGAGGTGCGGCCAACTAGCCATCCACTCTAAATAGAGCGGAGAGGTGCGGCCAACTAGCCATCCACTCTAAATAGAGCGGAGAGGTGCGGCCAACTAGCCATCCACTCTAAATAGAGCGGAGAGGTGCGGCCAACTAGCCATCCACTCTAAATAGAGCGGAGAGGTGCGGCCAACTAGCCATCCACTCTAAATAGAGCGGAGAGGTGCGGCCAACTAGCCATCCACTCTAAATAGAGCGGAGAGGTGCGGCCAACTAGCCATCCACTCTAAATAGAGCGGAGAGGTGCGGCCAACTAGCCATCCACTCTAAATAGAGCGGAGAGGTGCGGCCAATGCTGGAAACCGTGTCGGGCTCGAAACTTGCTTGGTTTGCAGGACTCGTAAGCAAGGCATCTTTCCATAACTAAGCCCTTCTGCTGAAGACAAATAAGTTCATAAGTAACCAGAATCAGCCGTGAGCTTGAAAAAACTCTCTCTCTCTCTCTCTCTCTCCTCTCTCTCTCTCTCTCTCTCTCTCTCTCTCTCTCTCTCTCTCTCTCTCCTCTCTCTCTCTCTCTCTCTCTCTCTGCCCGGAGAGAGATTGCCAACAGGACTGACCCTATTCTGTTTTCATGCGTAAACGTTCACCTTAATCCTAGAATCCTCTCCAACAACATCCCCCTACCCCCCAATAACCATGCCCACCCCCACCCCCTTCTACCACCCCAACCCCTTCGTCCCACCCGCTCTCTCCCTCACCTTTGCTCCTACCAACCCGTCTCTCTCTCTCTCTCCTCTCTCTCTCTCCTCTCTCCTCTCTCTCTCTCTCTCTCTCTCTCTCTCTCTCTCTCTCTCCGTGTGTGTGTGTGTGTGTGTGTGTGTGTGTGTGTGTTCCAAAGCCGTCCCGGCGCCGACAAGATGTTGAGTTGTTCTGCCTGATCCTACAGGTAAGTGTCAACACGAACCCTGTCTTAACTTGCCACTAGTTTTCAGGGATCGTTTGGCTGGTTTTAGCTAGTTCGCCAGTCCACCGGTTTAGACTGGCCAATCCAGTGTCAGCACAGTGAGGATTTTCATCATTTCATCCACCAGTCAGAAGTCACATCAGAAGTTACTATAAATGGTGTGTGCGTGTGCGTGTGCGCGTGCGCGTGCGCGTGCGTGTGTATGTGTGTGTTCTTCCCGACCACAGTCGGAGTCGGGCAAGGGTGTCTACTATCTCCAGTCCTTTTCAACATCTTTCTGGAGAGAATCATGCAAGAGACCCTCGAAGAACACCACACCTCCATCAGCATTGGCGGCAGGCCGGTCTGCAACCTTTATTTCGCAGACGACATCGACCTCATGGGGGGCAGCAACACCGAGCTCCAGGATCTTACAAACAGACTTGTCACAAGAGCAAGTGCCTACGGTATGGAGGTCAGCACAGAGAAGTCAAAGGTCATGGTCAACAGCACGACTAACAGCAGTGCCAACATAACCATGAATGGTGAGCCCCTGGAAGAAGTGACCAGCTTTAGGTACTTGGGAGCAACCCTGTCCAAAGATGGCACCTGCACAGCAGAAATCCGAATCAGGATCAACTCCGCATCAACAGCAATGGCCAGACTGAACAGAGTGTGGAAGAGCAACATCAATTTCCACACAAAATTCCGGCTCTACAAGTCACTAGTGGTCTCCATCCTGTTATATGGTTGAGAGACATGGACACTGATGGCCGAAACAGAAAGAAGAATCCAGGCGTTTGAGACCAGGTGCCTGAGGAAACTACTCCGCATCTCCTACAATGAACACAAGACCAATTATGTGCGGAACCTGGTCACTAACCTAGTTTGGCCCCACGAACCACTTCTGGCAACCGTCAAACGACGGAAGATGGCATGGTTTGGCCATGTCATTCGTCACAACACCCTCTCCAAAACCATCCTTCAAGGTACCGTTGAAGGAGGGCGCAGACGAGGACGGCAGAGAAAGAGCTGGTTCGACAATATAGAGGACTGGACCAAAATGACCACGCCAGATCTCCTCACGACAGCCACCAACAGAAGAGCCTGGAGAGAAGCGGTGGCTGCCTCATCACGTCCCCCAACGACCCCAGTGGTCAGGGGAATGACTGACTGACTGAATGTCGATGCATCGTTGCAGAACATTTCCTTTCTCACCAGCCACCAGTCACGTGGCGCAGTGGACAGTGCCGCGTATTCCTGGCTGGAGCATCGTAGGTTCGATTCCCACCGACGCCGTTTATCTGTATGACTGATTTTTCTGCCCCCGACCGGCTCCTACCCAGAGTTAAGTGTGCAATAGGCAAACCTGGGAAGACTGGATCGAACCACACAGTCCAGTTGCATCCATTTAATGGATACCTCTCTGAGAGCGTCGCACAAATTTCCTGAACAACACTGCAGGTGTCCGTATCCTTCAAGCGTGGTTCACGCCGGGATATGTTATGTCAGTAAACGTAGAGCACAGCCCTTTCCAGCAGTCTCAGACCTGAAACGAATACTGTAGCATCATCTTCGTCATTTTAATCCCAATGACCAGCATAAAAAGAAAAAGTTTCAAATGATGTGGCTCTGCATGCCCCACTCTTACAGAGACCTCAATTTTGATTACGTCTCTGTGTCTGTGCCTTTAGTGTGTTCGTATCAGGATTGCCAGCATCAGCAAGTTGACGGGGACTTTCTTTGGACGGACGTGATGGCACCCTCTGGAAGAGGACGTTTACTCATGCTGGCTCCGCGACGTAGCAATTATTGTCGTCAGTAGGTGGTAAAGTAGGTGGTGTCCCGCGCACACTGGATCAGAAGAGGCGTCACTGGACACCCCCGAAGTGACTCGGCAGCAGTGCTGTGTCTCTTGGATCAGAAAAGGCGTCACTGGACACCCCGGAAGTGACCCGGCAGCAGTGCTGTGTCTCTTGGATCAGAAGAGGCGTCACTGGACACCTCGGAAGTGACCCGGTAGCAGTGCTGTGTCTCTTGTGGTGAGGTGCCTCGTGACGGCTGGGCACTGCTTGGTTTCTGTGGACTGCCGTGCTGGGGCTGTGTTAGGACCCATAGGGGAGGGGGGGGGGGGGGGGTAGTGTGGCTGTGGACGAGGAACCGGAAGGAGTTTTGTGGGGGTGTGGCACTAGGGTAACTCTAAATTTGAGACAGGAAAAAAAGGTCTAATCTCTGTCTCTGAATGACAATAATATCTCTCTTCTTTGTATCTTGCTTGAAGTTTGCAAACGAAAGCAGATGTATGAAAGAATATGTTGTCTAAATCTTTGTATTTCAGATTTGACAAAAACAGATAAATATATTGTCTAGAGCTACATGATTCTCTGAATTCCATCAGCTTCCTACGATTGGTGCCTAATGAAACCGCCATTCATCTGCTGAATGTCACGGTCAGCTTGTTCTTGTTCTCTGCCAGAGGAGCATGTAATTATGTACTTTTTTTGGCGAGTGGAGGCGAGATCAAATGTCCAATCAGCGGGAGGCTTATAGAGACAGGTTTAGTCCATGACTGAAGACTGCACCAATAATTCTTTCACTCAACTCTCCATAGACAGTAGCGTGCTCCGATTGGTGCTTTGATGTGAGTGCCATTCATATGGGCTTGGAAAGGGCATGAAACACAGCTCTCAGAAGCTCCCAAAGTTCGGCCAGGAGATGTGGTTCTGGAATTTATTTATTCTCTTCCAGCCCGACTTCACGGAAAGCTGTGAAATAGTCACACTCTGCGGGGGTTCTTTGCCTCTCTTTTTGAAACAGTTGAATGAAAATTCCTTCATTCTCACTCTCTATTTCATTCCTTTATCTCCCTGCTCCCCCCCTCCCCGCTCCCCCCCCTCTCTCTCTCTCTCTCTCTCTCTCTCTCTCTCTCTCTCTCCTCTCTCTCTCTGTCTCTCTCTCTCTGTGACAGAGAGAGAAAAGAGAGATTAATTGCTCTAAGATGATTGAGTAGTTAGGTAGGTACATACGTAGGTAGGTAGGCAGGTAGATGGTAGGTAGGTAGGTAGGTAGGTAGGTAGGTAGGTAGGTAGGTAGGCAAGCAAGTAGTTGGTTGGTAGGTAGGTAGGTAGGTAGGTAGGTAGGTAGGTAGGTAGGTAGGTAGGTAGGTAGGCAGGCAAGTAGGTAGGTAGGTAGGTAGGTAGGTAGGTAGGTAGGCAGGCAGGCAGGCAGGCAGGCAGGTAGGTAGGCAGGTAGATAGGTAGGTAGGCAGGTAGATAGGTAGGTAGGCAGGTAGATAGTTGGTAGGTAGGTAGGTAGGTAGGTAGGTGGGCCGGCAGGCCGGCGGTAAGTGGGTAGGTAGGAGCGTATCTAGGTAGTTAGATAGACATGTAGGTAGATAGGTATGCAGGTAAGTACGTTGCTACGCAAACAGGTTGTCTGTCCATACAGTTGTTGATAGATGGTTGTTTGTTTGTTTGTTTTCAATAACACGCCATTCTATGTGCCATACTCTGGTTGTCTGTCCATACAGTTGTTGATAGATGGTTGTTTGTTTGTTTTCAATAACACGCCATTCTATGTGCCATACTCTGGTTGTCTGTCCATACAGTTGTTGATAGATGGTTGTTTGTTTGTTTGTTGTCAATAACACGCCATTCTATGTGCCATACTCTGGTTGTCTGTCCATACAGTTGTTGATAGATGGTTGGTTGTTTGTTTGTTGTCAATAGCACGCTATTCTATGTGCCATACTCTGGTTGTCTGTCCATACAGTTGTTGATAGATGGTTGTTTGTTTGTTTGTTGTCAATAACACGCCATTCTATGTGCCATACTCTGGTTGTCTGTCCATGCAGCTGTTGACACCCATTCCGCCTTAATCACTTTTCTCTTCCATCCTTCCACCATCCCTCCCCCTACCTCATCCACCCCCAATTCCAATCCCAACTAGCTGTTTGCCTTCAGTCTTAAACTCATTTGTACAGTTTTTTGTCAATCAGTCTCTGTCTCTCGATTTGCTTTTGGATTTTTCAAGGTTTAACTCATTCACAACGCTGCACACATATCTGTGTGCCATACCTTACTCCGCAGGTAACATAACAAACACATATAAGCGTGTGAAGATGTTACTTTTCCTTCAACATGTTGATTTTATTATAATCGGTGTAAGCAAGTTATCGCCAACGAGTTGACAAAAGAAACTGTCGAAGATAACTTCAACACCAACTCGCCTTTCTGTTGGTTTATCTTCATGCCTCTGGGGAGCCTGAGGTACTACTTTCATGCACACAACTTCACCGCACCTGGTATCCGGCGAAAACACAGAGAGCTTTGGTACGTGGTGAAAGAGTTAAGCATTATAGCCCAGCCGGCCGTACGCAGCCTTTTCAAGGCTGTCAAACTCGCGCTAGGTTAAACCAAAAAGGGGGTGGGGAGGGGGGGGGGGGGGCACATCAGATGATGAGTCAAACCATAAGAAAAAACACCTAATCCTATGAAAGAAACAGACGACAGAATGCAGTTATGACATGCAACCTTAAGTGTAGATAGATAGATAGATAGATAGAGACAGACAGACAGACAGACAGACAGAGATATGGAGACAGACAGACAGACAGATAGAGATATGGAGACAGACAGACAGACAGATAGAGATATGGAGACAGACAGACAGACAGATAGAGATATGGAGACAGACAGAGAGACAGATTTTACATATGCGAGCGAGATGGGAGACATGCGAACCTGTGTTTGTGCGTGGGTGGTGTAAGTGACGCAAAGTGAACATGTCAGAAGTGTTGACTGCCTGTCTAGCTGTTACGGCTGTCTCACTGCCTTTGGTAGCCCACACCTGCTGCTTTGGAAATCCTCACACACACACACACACACACACACACACACACACACACACACACACACACACACACACACACACACATGTACGCTCCACACACACACACACACACACACACACACACACACACACACACACACACACACACACACACACACACACACACACACACACACACCGCGCGCGCGCGCGCAAGTACATGTACGCTCACACACACACACACACACACACACACACACACACACACACACACACGCACACGCTCACATGTACGCTCACACACACACACACACACACACACACACACACACACACACCACACACACACACACACACACCACACACACACACACACACACACACACACACACACACACACAACACACACACGCACGCGCGCGCGCGCGCGCGCGCGCACACACACACACGCACATGTATGCGCGCGCGCGCACACACACGCACATGTATGCGCGCGCGCGCGCACACACGCACATGTATGCTCGCGCGCGCACACACACACAACACACACACACACATACACACACACATGTACGCTCACACACACACACACACACACACACACACACACACACACACACATGTACGCTCACACACACACACACACACACACACACACACACACACACACACACGCACACGCACATTTACACACACACACACACACACACACACACACACACACACACACACACACACACACACACACAACAGAGTTTTCTCCCTCTCAACTCCCTCCCTCTCCCACCCCTACGCTTCCCACATATACCCACTACCAACTTCAGCCCTCCTTCCTGTGTCCCATGTCCGTCTTCCTTAATTAACAGCTGTCTGTGCCTCAACTGAAATTCTCATATAACAGCTGTCTGTGCCTCAACTGAAATTCTCATATAACAGCTGTCTGTGCCTCAACTGAAATTCTCGCATAACAGCTGTCTGTGCCTCAACTGAAATTATCCCATAAAGCTGTCTGTGCCTCAACTGGAATTCTTCCTTAACAGCTGTCTGTGCCTCAACTAGAATTCTTCCTTAACAGCTGTCTGTGCCTCAGTTGGAATTCTCCCATAACAGCTGTCTGTGCCTCAACTGGAATTCTTCCTTAACAGCTGTCTATGCCTCAGTTGGAATTCTCCCATAACAGCTGTCTGTGCCTCAACTGGAATTCTTCCTTAACAGCTGTCTGTGCCTCAGTTGGAATTCTCCCATAACAGCTATCTGTGCCTCAACTGGAATTCTTCCTTAACAGCTGTCTGTGCCTCAGTTGGAATTCTCCCATAACAGCTGTCTGTGCCTCAACTGGAATTCTCCCATAACAGCTGTCTGTGCCTCAACTGGAATTCTCCCATAACAGCTGTCTATGCCTCAAATGGAATTCTCCCATAACAGCTGTCTGTGCCTCAACTGGCATTCTTCCTTAACAGCTGTCTATGCCTCAAATGAAATTCTTCTTAACAGCTGTCTGTGCCTCAATTGGAATACATTTGATCATTTGATGAATGAAAGTGAGCCTCACGAATCACCAGTGTGTGTGTGTGTGTGTGTGTGTGTGTGTGTGTGTATGTGTGTGTGTGTGTGTGTGTGTGTGTGTGTGTGTGTGTGTGTGTGTTCCCCTTTGCTATGTTTTTCTTCGGTTTCAAACATACCAATATCAATCAGATGTTAACAGGAAGAACATATGAGTGAAAAATGTTTCTCTAGGGTGGGCAGCGTACACTCTAGACCATAATTTAGCTGTGTCAAGACCAGACAAGTTCGCATGCTTCTTTGTTCGTTCGCTTGCCATGTCATGGAATTGCTCTAGGTAATGCAGTGTTCAGTTTGAACAGGGCGTGTCATGAATTGTCCTTTGTAATGCAGTGTTCAGTTTGAACAGGGCGTGTCGTGGAATTGTCCTTTGTAATGCAGTGTTCAGTTTGAACACGGCGTGTCATGAATTGTTCTTAGTAATGCAGTGTTCAGTTTGAACAGGGCGTGTCATGAATTGTTCATAGTAATGCAGTGTTCAGTTTGAACAGGGCGTGTCATGAATTGTCCTTTGTAATGCAGTGTTCAGTTTGAACAGGGCGTGTCGTGGAATTGTCCTTTGTAATGCAGTGTTCAGGTTGAACACGGCGTGTCATGAATTGTCCTTTGTAATGCAGTGTTCAGGTTGAACAGGGCGTGTCGTGGAATTGTCCTTTGTAATGCAGTCTTTAATTTGAACAGGGCGTGTCGTGGAATTGTTCATAGTAATGCAGTGTTCAGTTTGAACAGGGCGTGTTGTGGAATTGTTCATAGTAGTGCAGTGTTCAGTTTGAACAGGGCGTGTCGTGGAATTGTTCATAGTAGTGCAGTGTTCAGTTTGAACACGGCGTGTCATGGATTGTTCTTAGTAATGCAGTGTTCAGTTTGAACAGGGCGGAGAGAGAGGGGATGACAGCCGCGGGGAGCAGGGAGGCCGGAAGGGGGAGAGGATAAGGGGGAGGGGGGGGGGGGGGAGGGGTGCAGCGTATACTCTAAACCTTACATCTACTGACGTGTATTTGTGACGGTTTTTTTTTTTAAATTTTTTTTAGTTCTTTTTATTTATTTCAAATTCGTTTTCAATGCGCTGTCAAATTGTTGTTTTAATTTTTGAGTGGGGTCAGAGAGGGGAAGGGGTGGGGAGAGGGAGGGGAAGGGAAGCAACAAGGAGTAGAAGGGGACAGTACCCAATCCTACGATCCCAGCCCCATCCTTCCCTACGTCCCCCCCCCCCCCCCCCCCCCCCCCCCACCACCCTCGTCTAACTCCTAACAATGCGATCTGGTGTAGCATGGGTTTTATTGGTGTTATCAACAGACGATGACGTGCGCAGTGACTATGATGTTCATTGCTGTTGTTGTCTTAGTCCTACTTTGTGTTCTGGTGTGATCATCATTACTTTGTGTTCTGGTGTTATCATCATTACTCTGTGTTCTGGTGTTATCATCATTACTCTGTGTTCTGGTGTTATCATCATTACTTTGTGTTCTGGTATTATCATCATTACTTTGTGTTCTGGTGTTATCATCATTACTTTGTGTTCTGGTGTTATCATCATTACTTTGTGTTCTGGTGTTATCATCATTACTCTGTGTTCTGGTGTTATCATCATTACTTTGTGTTCTGGTGTTATCATCATTACTCTGTGTTCTGGTGTTATCATCATTACTTTGTGTTCTGGTGTTATCATCATTACTTTGTGTTCTGGTGTTATCATCATTACTTTGTGTTCTGGTGTTATCATCATTACTTTGTGTTCTGGTGTTATCATCATTACTCTGTGTTCTGGTGTTATCATCATTACTTTGTGTTCTGGTGTTATCATCATTACTTTGTGTTCTGGTATTATCATCATTACTCTGTGTTCTGGT
>CM031607.1:50392750-50395250 GCA_018398815.1 Conus ventricosus | reverse complement strand
ACTATTTTTTTTTTAAACAGTGCCTTACATGATTCACCGAACGGCTTCTAAATCTGCGAAGGTAATTCCCACATGTTGATACAATGGCAGTTTGGATGAATATTCCTCAAAAACTGCTTTAATAATCATGTGAAGAGAATTTACCCAAAGACCAGACACCTGCAGGAAAGATCAGCGTTTGAAATTTTGGGTAGAAAAGACACACAGACTTCATTGTTTTCGATAACGGTATTGATTCAGAAAGTTGCCGTAAGTTTTACTTCTTTTACCTGTTCAAAGCACTAAAGTATATCAGGCCAATCGTAACTTTTGCGTTCAGAAAAGCTTTCAATTCTGTTGTTATATAATATTTTAAGTAAATGTATGTGAATTTTAAAACAAAACAACAACAAAAAACTTTCTTGTGCAAAACTGAAACAGCTTTTATCAGAAGGAACTGTTGACAGACATGCTTGAGATCTTCGTTCATGCGGAAATGCCTTTCTTTTCGTAATGGTCTGTTCTATAACAGGTCAGTCACCCTTTTGATCGTTCTACTGGCCTGTTTCCTGTGCCCTCTCTCTCTCTCTCTCTCTCTCTCTCTCTCTCTCAGATACACACATATACAATCGCGCGCGCACGCGCGCGCACACACACACACGTTTTTCACAAAACACGTAGCAGGCACGCACACACACACACACACACACACACACACACACACACACACACACACACACACACACACACAATCACACAATCACACATGCGCGCGCGTAGCAGGCACACACACACACACACACACACCACACACACACACACACACACACACACACACACACACACAATGTGCAATAAAGCGAATTTTACAGAATCCGCCTAGTCATTCCGATCGCCCTCCCCACCACCACCACCCTTCCCCTAGAGAGAGAAAGAGAGAGATATATACTGACTTCCATAAAAAAAACGCGAAAAATTGAAAGGCTATTTTTCGGGTGAAAAGGGGTGAATATACAATATTGAACCATTGTGGCAAGTTGTTTGGGTCCAAGACTCACGTGCAGTGAAAAAATTGTGTGAGCAACACATCATTCCCGGCATTGGAGGGTCAACAAAAATGGCAAACTGGTTGCTGCATGTGAGGCACGTGCACACCATGCAGAGCAAAGTTAACCAGCGTCAAGTACGCAGGCATGCAGCCTTTATAAAGCCGCGCTACAAGGTTCAGATAACGACTTGCCGTCTGAGCGCTACAGAGATGCCAAGACTACGAGCAGAGGAACGCAATCGTGCCCTAGGCCATGCTGGTGTGGATGCCAGGCAGGTCGCCAACATCTTTAACGTCCACATCTCAACCATCTATCGTCTGCAGCACCGCATGCAAGTCACTGGTACCACTGATGATCATCCCCGGCCAGGCCGTCCTCGGGTCACCACACCAAGAGAGGATCGCCATTTTGTTCGAACCCATCTGCGGGACAGGCGGCAAACAGCCGCTAACACTGCTCGACAGGTGCCTCGGAATCTCCAGCAACGAATCAGCCTCAACACTGTGCGGTGGCGTCTTCAGGAGAACGGGCTGGCATGTAGGCGTCCTCACAGAGGTCCGGTACTGACACCAAGACACCGGCAGGACAGGCTGCAGTGGGCACAAGCCCGAATCAACTGGCGCAGGCAGCAGTGGGGACGCATACTGTTCTCAGATGAGAGCCGTTTATGTATTGACATGGCTGACGGTCGTGTCAGAATATGGCGTCGACCTGGTGAACGCTATGCTGACTCCTGTGTGGTAGAGCGGAACCCCTGGGGAGGCCCGAACGTTATGATATGGGGTGCAATTGGCATTAACCACGCCATAGGACCAGTCATCTTTCAGAACATTGGCCCTGGTCGCGGACAGGGTGTCAATGCACAGCGCTACATCCACCAGGTGCTCAGACCCCATGTCGTTCCTTTTTATGTGCAACACCCAAACTGGACATTCCAACAGGACAATGCAAGACCACACACAGCCAGGGCCACCCAGCAATTTCTTCAGCATAACAACGTCAATGTCCTGCCCTGGCCAGCCCTCAGTCCCGATTTAAACCCAATAGAACATTTTTGGGATGAACTTGGCAGACGGTTGGACCTCCTGCGTCCACGACCAGCAACAGTGGCTCAACTTCACCAGGCCATCGTCCATGTGTGGGCTGGTGTGCCAAGGGGACGCATCAACCACCTGGTCCACTCAATGAGCCGCAGGTGTCAAGCAGTTGTCCATGCAAATGGTGGCCACACACGGTATTAGGACTTCAAGCTGGTTTGTCACGTGACCTTGGATTTTCCACACAAAGACATATTGCTGATGACATTTTCACACATTACCGGTGTAATGAATCAAATCACGTTGAATTCTCGCTTCCACTCTGTACAATTGTGACCAATAAAATTCGCCCCTAACCTTCAGCTTGTTTTGCTTTCGCGTTTTTTATGGAAGTCAGTATACAATGGAATCAACGGAAGCCAAAATCAGCAAATA
>CM031607.1:50377750-50387750 GCA_018398815.1 Conus ventricosus | reverse complement strand
CCCTATGTGAACACAGCGCCTAAGGGTGCCTGCAACCAGTGAACACAGCGCCTAAGGGTGCCCGCACCCTATGTGAACACAGCGCCTAAGGGTGCCCGCACCCTATGTGAACACAGCGCCTAAGGGTGCCTGCAACCAGTGAACACAGCGCCTAAGGGTGCCCGCACCCTATGTGAACACAGCGCCTAAGGGTGCCCGCACCCTATGTGAACACAGCGCCTAAGGGTGCCCGCACCCTATGTGAACACAGCGCCTAAGGGTGCCCGCACCCTATGTGAACACAGCGCCTAAGGGTGCCTGCAACCAGTACAGCGCCTAAGGGTGCCTGCAACCAGTACAGCGCCTAAGGGTGCCTGCAACCAGTACAGCACCTAAGGGTGCCTGCAACCAGTACAGCGCCTAAGGGTGCCTGCAACCAGTGAACACAGCACCTAAGGGTGGCTGCAACCAGTGAACACAGCGCCTAAGGGTGCCTGCAACCAGTGAACACAGCGCCTAAGGGTGCCTGCAACCAGTGAACACAGCGCCTAAGGGTGCCTGCAACCAGTACAGCACCTAAGGGTGCCTGCAACCAGTGAACACAGCGCCTAAGGGTGCCTGCAACCAGTACAGCACCTAAGGGTGCCTGCAACCAGTGAACACAGCGCCTAAGGGTGCCTGCAACCAGTACAGCACCTAAGGGTGCCTGCAACCAGTGAACACAGCGCCTAAGGGTGGCTGCAACCAGTGAACACAGCGCCTAAGGGTGGCTGCAGGATTGCTCCTGGTTGACTGCTCTGGCAGCTGAGGACAGTTCTCCTCTGGGTTCTTCTTGCATCTTCAGGTGTATTTCTTTAAGCAGGCTGTTGCCAGCTGAATGCGTAATGTAACACGGTACAGCCCAGCCTGACAAAGCACAGCGATGCTATACAATGCAATACAGTACATTATTGCATTACATCAACACAATATAATATAGTTCAGTATAGTATAATACAATACAATACATAGTTCTGTATCATGCAATGCAATGCCACACAAAGTGATACAGTACAGCAATGCAATGCAGTATGGCACAGCACAGTACAATGTGCGATACCATGCAGTCGGAGAATACAATGCAATGCAGTGCATTACAGTACAGCATAGTACACTACAGTACAGTGCAACACAACGCAATAACGTACAATAGTACAAATGGCTGTACAGACGTGACCCAATTCCCCCTGTTGTGAACCTTTTAATACAGCCCACAACTGAAGAAATGAGAGAGAGAGAGAGAGAGAGAGAGAGAGAGAGAGAGAGAGAGAGATAACAATCGACTGTTGGCCAAGTCCACCGCCAAGGGGCAGCCGATCAAGCGTCATGGGTCATCGACAGTTCACTTCACTTCACGGTTGACCAATTCCCCTTCCTCACTCACTTTCCATGGCTCCCCTCGACAAGACACGCAACGTTGATCACGGACTCGAAAAGAAACAGGCGGAAAAAAGAAAGAAAGAAAGAAAGAAAGAAAGAATCGCCTGTGGTCATACAGTGGTCGGTCAGATGTGATCGCTAACATAAAGTTACTTTAGAAATTCATTCGGAGTTACGAACCGAAAAAAATACTGTCAGTGCTTCTAGGGATGGTTTGAAAGTTGTAATCACTCTTCATCTCGTTTGGACTTGTATATTGGGTCTTTAGGCTTAAAAGCTTCCATTCCAGGCCAAACATTATATTTGTCTCTTCCTGTCGTCTGCATAC
The DNA here is from genome assembly GCA_018398815.1 of Conus ventricosus. Taxonomy (NCBI): domain Eukaryota; kingdom Metazoa; phylum Mollusca; class Gastropoda; order Neogastropoda; family Conidae; genus Conus; species Conus ventricosus. Next base: position 50,386,024 of record CM031607.1, on the reverse strand, counting down.
TGGCCCAGTCATTATCTTGAATGAATCCTTTATTTAACGAGTTTTACTCAGGTGTGAGATTACACGAAAAAGAATCAACAATCAAGCAGCAACATCAAAAACAAAACAAAACAAAAAAAAAAAACAACCCGAGTACGATTGTTAGCAAAGTAAAACATGGTTAAGAAGAAGCAAAGTAATCACATGAAATAATCATTGGACATGCAGCACGTTTCGTCCAAGATCATAGAGGTTTAAATCCTTGTTTTCAAAAAGATCATTACCTGTTTATCAGGGAGGCATGAACTATTATTACAATAACTTTTAGTGGTATGTTTAACTCTGAATATTCTACAAGTGCATGTTAAATGGATAGATTTTCACCACAAATACAGTGTACATGCGCAGAATTGAGTTTTCCATGCAATAAATCTCACTGTATGTAACAGACTTGCAGCATGTCCCGAAGCTGAAAAATACAAATGAAAATGATCAGATTGTTCATTTTCTTTAATCTGAATATACCTTCACTTCAGGTATCTCACATTTCACTGGATGACAAAGGTAAATCAGTGAAATCCTTTCTTACAGATAGACGTATCACCGTAAGATTTGGAAACGCATCTTCTGCGCATGGTCTTCTTTCAAAAGCATAAAAGTATGGATTCCTGGAAGACCAAAAATGGCATCCTCATGATTCAATTTGTTATTACATGACTTATCAAACTCGATTTCAACTACATCTGATGTCAAGCAATACGCTGATGATATTGCAATGTAGATGGATTGTGCAATGAGGAAAATGACACCTAAACGCACTGTCAAATATTCTCGGAGAATTGATCAGATGTCAATAACTTATGTCATTGCATGCAGTTAAATGGTTTAGAATTTCTAGCAGAAAGAAACAAGCATCGTTCTTTTCAGTAACTGTGTTACACTTCAGATTCTCTCACAATTTGGAATAAATGGAAAAGTTTTGAAATATCAGTCGATGTGAAATTTCTCGGAATTTATCTTACACAAATATGACAGTGGAAGAAACGTAGATTATTATGTTGGCGAAGTCTGAAAAAGAGTCTGAACTTTCTTGAGATGGCTAGTAAGTACGAATGGCGTCAGAACACAACTACTCTGCTTCACCTTGCAACATCTAGTGTATGGAGAATGCTGATATAGTCAGGAGTTTCTCAGTTCACTGTGCTTGTTTCAATTTTTTTTTTTAATTTTTAAAGTTCCAGAGCTAAAACAACAAGGCGTGTAAACTGGCACTGGTAGTACCTGTTCTTGCCACACCATTGAGAAAACTTACAACGCGGCTGGAGTTTGACCATTGGATGATTGAAAGGAAACTGGCTTGTCCAAAATTAATGATTAGAGCCTCTTCCACGGATAACTACACAGATGCAGAATTGAAAATCAGATCAGTTTGACACTTCTCAAAAAGAAGTAATAAAGTTTCGTCAATGTCAACACTGGCATCCTACACATCTGACGTGTTTGACTCTGTGAACACACAACCGCCGGATGTTGCCCAAACAATAGCTTGCACGCCTCTTCCTACGTGGGAATTAAATACAGCACATTTTGATTTGCATCATGCTTCGATACACACTGATGCAAGTGCTAATCATTTGTCCTAATTTGTCACATCATACATTCGTGATAGATCTCCTAATGACCTTATAGTTGCAACTGATGGTTCTGTAACTGAAGATTGTAATGCCGGCGCCACTTTCCATCATCCCAAGTATAAACGTTCACAAAAAAAACTTATTATCTTGGACATAGGCAATCAATTTTAACAACTGAGCTGATTACATTAATAATGGCATTGCATCGTGTCACAGATTAACAGTATTCTGGTCTCTGTGTGTGTGTGTGTGTGTGTGTGTGTGTGTGTGTGTGTGTGTCAAGTGTTACAAATTTTTCGACATGTTTCAGGCAGCAGTTCAAGTTCAACAGTTGTATTCCAGTTAGAATGCTACTGAGACTTAAGCTTTCGTGTGAAGCATCATTGGCATGGTGTTAACTAGTCATACCTCGTATCTGTGGCGTTGTTGTGTTTGTTGTGTTGTGACACATACGAGAAGAACATCATAATTTCAGAAAAGGTAATGTACTTACACACCATGTCTGTGTGGTATTTTTTTATTAAGGCGACGGAGACGATGAACAGTTATTACAAGGTCACAAGCATGTGTCTTGTCATAGCCCTACTCCAACAGTGTCCATGCTATGAACGTACTTCCGAAGCACTGAAATACAACTTGTTTGCTTGAAGACAGTCATTTATTTCATGTGTTTTTTGTTAGAACTCAGTAAACGATTCTCGATAAATTCCATTTAGGCTCGATTATTGTTTTTCATTGTTTTTCTGTTGTTTGTTATAATTTCTTTTTCGGCCTAAGTACAACTGTTCACCAGCAAAGTACATAGATCTCGCTTGATAAACGATATCGTTACTCCCGTCAAAACATAAGTGACTTGCACGCACACGCATGGTTTCTGTACTGTCTACTTGTATATACTGCTCTAAAACTGTGCCCACTTCTATTGAAATTAGATTTCTACCTGATATGCTGTCATGTGAAACAACCGTTTAGTGACCATCACTCTGGTTTCTGTTTGCTAAAATCCCCTTCACCTCAATACAAATGTGTCATGTAAAGCATTTCACGTGCTCATCATTTTCTGTGTGTCTAAAATCTCTTCTCTTCAATCAAATGAGACAACTGTTGTCTTAAGGTTGGTGATCAGATTCTCATGCGTGCGTGTGGTGTGTGTGTGTGTGTGTGTGTGCCTCGTCTGTGTGCTTGCCCACTCGGTATTGTGGCACGTGTGAGCGGGTTGTGTGTTGTGTGTTTGTTTTTCCATACCAAGAACAGCCATTTAAATTTTCCCCTGATGCTTCATTAACACTTAGTCCCATGATGGTGATGAAAGTGTCAAAATTACTCTTCAGTGAAACAGTGTGGAAAGCCAGTTGAGGAGCTATTCATGGTGCAAACCACATGATGAAAATGTCCATTTGAAGGAGACTATATGGTGAACACAGTGTGGAAGATGTGTCCTGTGAGGGACTTTCTGGTGATCCGTGTGAGATGTCAGTTGAGGAGACTATTCTGGTGACCGTGTGGAATATGTTGTTGACGGGATATCATGGTTGAACACAAGTAAGAGCCATTAATACTTTCATGATGAAACAGTGTGGAAGAGTGTCACATCAAACTTTCATGGTGAACACAGTGTGGAAGATGTCCAGTTGAGGGACTATTCATGGTGAACACAGTGTGGAAGATGTCCAGTTGAGGAGACTATTCATGGTGAACACAGTGTGGAAGATGTCACTTCACTCTTCATGGTGAACACAGTGTGGAAGATGTCACATTAACTTTCATGGTGAACACAGTGTGGAATGATGTCCTGTTGACGGGACTATTCATGGTGAACACAGTGTGGAAGATGTCCGTTGACGGGACTATTCATGTGAACACAGTGTGGAAGATGTCCTGTTGAGGGACTATTCATGGTGAACACAGTGTGGAAGATGTCCTGTTGACGGGACTATTCATGGTGAACACAGTGTGGAAGATGTCCAGTTGAGGAGACTATTCATGGTGAACACAGTGTGGAAGATGTCCAGTCGAGGAGACTATTCATGGTGAACACAGTGTGGAAAATGTCCTGTTGACGGGACTATTCATGGTGAACACAGTGTGGAAGATGTCCTGTTGACGGGACTCTTCATGGTGAACACAGTGTGGAAGATGTCCAGTTGACGGGACTATTCATGGTGAACAGTGTGGAAGATGTCCTGTTGACGGGACTATTCCCCAAGACAGTGAACAGCCACACCCAACTGCGGCACCACTGTAACTTCTAAAGGGTCATTAGCTTTCTACCCCAGGAAAATAGCTGGTGTGGTGTGTGTGTGTGTGTGTGTGTGTGTGTGTGTGTGTGTGTGTGTGTGTGTGTGTGTGTGTGCACATGTGTGTGTGTGTGTGTGTGTGTGTGTGTGTGTGTGGTGAAAATAGGAAAAACACACATATGAGTAGTGATCGCTCACGCCATTAATGAGCTAATCAATCCAAACTGTTCATTGTAGCACACAAAATACACCATCTTTTCGGTGCCCATTCCTCGATCGTTAGCAGGACTGAGTAAGGCAGTTTTTACCGAGTATAAACCATCATACTTTTCAGGAAAAAAAAACTGTCGTTAATAGTGTATATTCCTCGTATTCAATGTCAGAAGTCACGATCACACAACGTAACCTTCGTCTGGATCATAAACAGACTTCAGTCGGTTAATCATTCTCGGTTGGTATTCATAAAACGAGATTCCCAAGCATCATAAACATTAACTCTCTCTCTCTCTCTCTCTCTCTCTCTCTCTCTCTCTCTCTCTCTCTCTCTCTCTCTCTCTCTCTCTGTCCTCGTCTTTGATTAATATCCTGTCTTAAGTGAGTGGCGCAGGTGTTCGAACCGAGTGAGTGGTGTGTGTGTGTGTGTGTGTGTGTGTGTGTGTGTGTGTGTGTGTGTGTGTGTGTGTGTGTAAAAGAGATCCTCAATCGTCAATAGAAAATGATTTTACATCAGCAACAAAAGGCAAAGCTGTATTTACAGAAATGGAGACATAATCTTTCATACTATACCGAGATAGATTCCCTTATACCCTCTCTCCTCAAGTTGGCTATTGGAGTGCGAGAATTTTCACATGGAAACAAAGGACAACTGTCAATTTCACGCCCATTCGGACGGACAGGTTCTAAATCCCATCGTTCAAAAGCAGTTGTGGCTAACGGCTTGCGTGAGTATCCTGTGTTATTGTTTTATTTGTACCTGTCTCAAATTCTACCCCAGCAACTTTGATTCGAATAGCGGACCAGCCAGTTCCCTATCTCATTTCTCTCAGTCAATTGCACGCATCAAAACCATACATTTCAAGTGGTTTAGCTGTTCTTTATTTTTTTCCATTACAGCTGTGCCTCTATTATCCAGCAACCTGCGTGGTAGAAGCAAAAAAACAAAAAAAAACCCAGTCCATATAAACCGTAGAGCCAGATGTATCAACAAAATAAACAGGAATACCCCACACTCGATAATACTTTCTACATAAAAATCTGATGTCTTTTGTCGATTAAGCGCCTTTAACCAGAAGTAGAATTAAAAGAAAGAGGAGGAGGAGAAAGAGGAGGAGGAGAAGAAGAAGAACACACACACACCACACACACACACAACACCACACACACCAGACACACACACACACCACACACCACTCACTCACTCACTCACTCACCACACACACACACACACACACACACACACACACACACACACACACACACACACACACACACACTCGCCAGTCCCATGACTGCTACTACTGCTGCTGCTTTTGCGCTGCTGCTACTACTACTACTATACTACTACTGACTATACTACTACTACTACTATATAATAATAATAATACCGTTGCTATACTTACACTAAAAGTTACAGATGATCTGACCCCGTCTCCCTCACCCCCACGAGACAGTTGTAAGCTGAATAAATAAAACTTGGATGAAAGCGGCTGTGCCACAGATGACAGTCAGCTGTTGGGGTCATCTGTCAAACTTGTCACCCTGCATTTATCAGAGCTTGTCTTGAACTCGTGTCAGTCAAGTATAGTCTGTTTCCCCAAATGTGTCTTTTAACTTCTATTCATTTCTTTATTTCTTCATATTTTTTTTATTTTATTAATCTATTCATTCATTCATTCATTTATTCATTACTTCATGTATTTAGTTATCTATTCATTTGTTTGTTAATTCATTCATTCGTTTATTTGTTCATTTATTTGATGGTTAGTTTGAATTTCTAGCCATAAACGATTGAATTCATAGCGTAAAAGGTTAAATTTCTAGAAATAACAGTGCGATTTTTAATAGCTACAATTCAATTCTTGATTTTAAAAGAGCAGTTTCTAGTCTGGGAAAAGTCCATTTATGTCACCGACCGTTCATTTTCTTCCATTTCTATTCGTGACTTCAATTTGTTACGATGGCCGTTGAAGTTCTAGCATCAGCAATTCAATTCATAGCGTCAATAGTTAAATTTCTAGCAGGAACGGTTCGATTTCTAACATAAACAGTTCAATTCTTAGCATTAGACGTACAGTTTGCAGGAAACGAAAAATCAGTTTATTTCATTAGTTGTTCAATTTCTACCTTGAACAGTTCAGTTTCGTGATAGCGGATTCAGGATCGGTTCAGCAAGGTTATTACAGCTTTTCCACGGAAGTATTCAAACTTTCTAGTTTAATAAAGGTTGGCATTCCGTATTTTACACACCATATTTCTTATCTGGAAAAAGAAACAGAAGAAAAGAAAACGACAAGAAACAAAACAAAAAAACAAAAACAAAGCATTTTGGGATCAACTCTGTTCTTTCAGTATTAGCTACTACTTCTCCCGGTGTGAAAAAAAAACCTGTTTTTCACTCTTTCCACTGCCGACTGCTGAGCCACCTTGGCCGAATCAAGATTGCCCACCCGGACGCATGTCCGCATGGCACCGCATCTTAGACTCTAGAACACAACATCCTCCAATACTGTCCAGCCCGCGATGTTCTACGGCGTCAAACCGAGCCAGAGAGTGCAGAGCCGCAGATGCAGCTTTGGGCAGCCGTCAAGACTTTGAGAAGACTGTGGGATTCATTGCTGCGGCAGGATAGAAGATCTGACGCAACCAATAAAGTTGAAAGCTGAAGAAGTTTTCTCTCTTGAACTGACACTAAAGACCTGCTCCGGGAAAAAAAAAATCAGGGGAAGTTAATGCCTGTCTTTCCATTCCAAATCGAGTTACCTTTTCTCAGTTAATGGCGGAAGCAAAGAGATCTTGAGAGTCCAGTACTGGACTTAAAGCGCACGCCAGGATCTGTTGTCTGTATTCCATGTGAACCGTTTCACACCCTCAGCTGTCTGATTGAACTCATGCTGACTGACGGAAAAATTGCTTTGGACATGCTCACCAGTGGCGTCTGTCCCATGAAAAAGGCAGAGTCACTCACGTCGAACGCAAGCACCAAACCTTTTACCTCCCTTGCAGATTTCCAAACATGGTCCATTGGCGGATTTGTAGTTTGCAGGGTCGAGCAAATGTGACTTTGTTGATAGCACCCTTTGTTGATGTGGTTATTCTGCTTATTGCTGCCCAAGTCCACGGTCAGCCTCGGCTTCAAGAATCACTGGGGGGATAAAGGTGGTTTGAAATCAACACTGTTCACATGAAGGCAAATGGACGACAGACCTAAAACCCCAATCTAACAAAGTGAATCGTTTTCCACTGCAGAGGGAAACAGGCTGTACCATGTCAACGACGACCGACTTCGATTTGATTCATGGACATCAAAGAAGATGTGACATCGTCGATCAGATGAAGACGATAGCGTCAAAGGTCTCTCCCTCTGCTCCATCACTGTCACAGGTGATGTCACCTTCTACCTGAGTGAACTTAATTAGTTTTTCTGACCATCGATCGAGACAGGCGTGTCATGTGTGTGTGTGTGTGTGTGTGGTGTGTGTGTAGTGTGTGTGTGTGTGTGTGTGTGTGTGTGTGTGTGTTCACGATGTGTGTGTACATAGCTAGCTAGCTTAGACAGACAGATCGACAGACAGCTAGGTAGCTAGTTAGTTAGCTAGACATGTAGCAAAGCTAGAAAGATTGGTACTCACACAGAGATAGATAAATAAATAGATATGTGTGTGTGTGCTCTGGTGTGAGTCGGTGCATGTCGGTGTGTATGTGGGTTTTGGTGTACGTCGGTGCTACTTACCTAGATGTAGATAGATAGATAGATTAGATAGATAGACAGACAGACAGACAGACAGATAAACAGAAAGACGTGTATGCGTGCATGTGTGCGTGCGTGCGTGCGTGCGTGTGTGTATGTATGTGTGTGTGTTTGTGTGAGTGTGGGTGCGTAAGTGCGCGCGCACGCGTATGTGTGTGTGTGTGTGTGTGTGTATATGTGTGTACGTACGTGCGTGCGTGTGGTGTGTGTGTGTGTGTGTGTGTGTGTGTGTGCTCGGGCGCGCGCGCGCGCGCTATCGCTGTCTGATGTATGTCTGGGGAAAGTCCATGAACAGCGTCCTGTAGCGGTCGCCTCCATTTCGCAATGACCGACTTCATCATGCGATCGGAGACACGTGAAGGCCGAAGGCTCTCTTTACCAATCGCAAAGAAGCTGACAGAATCAGCGTGATCATGTTGCCCGAGCCGATGTCTATAAATAAATACGACGGAGACGA
>CM031607.1:50352750-50372750 GCA_018398815.1 Conus ventricosus | reverse complement strand
TCATTGAGTGAACCAGGTGGTTGATGCGTCCCCTTGGCACACCAGCCCACACATGGACGATGGCCTGGTGAAGTTGAGCCGCTGTTGCTGGTCGTGGACGCAGGAGGTCCAACCGTTTGCCAAGTTCATCCCAAAAATGTTCTATTGGGTTTAAATCGGGACTGAGGGCTGGCCAGGGCAGCACATTGACGTTGTTATGCTGAAGAAATTGCTGGGTGGCCCTGGCTGTGTGTGGTCTTGCATTGTCCTGTTGGAATGTCCAGTTTGGGTGTTGCGCAAAAAAAGGAACGACATGGGGTCTGAGCACCTGGTGGATGTAGCGCTGTGCATTGACACCCTGTCCGCGACCAGGACCAATGTTCTGAAAGATGACTGGTCCTATGGCGTGGTTAATGCCAATTGCACCCCATATCATAACGTTCGGGCCTCCCCAGGGGTTCCGCTCTACCACACAGGAGTCAGCATAGCGTTCACCAGGTCGACGCCATATTCTGACACGACCATCAGCCATGTCAATACAAAAACGGCTCTCATCTGAGAACAGTATGCGTCCCCACTGCTGCCTGCGCCAGTTGATTCGGGCTTGTGCCCACTGCAGCCTGTCCTGCCGGTGTCTTGGTGTCAGTACCGGACCTCTGTGAGGACGCCTACATGCCAGCCCGTTCTCCTGAAAACACCGCCGCACAGTGTTGAGGCTGATTCGTTGCTGGAGATTCCCAGGCACCTGTCGAGCAGTGTTAGCGGCTGTTTGCCGCCTGTCCCGCAGATGGGTTCGAACAAAATGGTGATCCTCTCTTGGTGTGGTGACCCGAGGACGGCCTGGCCGGGGACGATCATCAGTGGTACCAGTGACTCGCATGCGGTGCTGCAGACGATAGATGGTTGAGATGTGGACGTTAAAGATGTTGGCGACCTGCCTGGCATCCACACCAGCTTCCAGATGGCCTAGGGCACGATTGCGTTCCTCTGCTCGTAGTCTTGGCATCTCTGTAGCGCTCAGACGGCAAGTCGTTATCTGAACCTTGTAGCGCGGCTTTATAATGGCTGCATGCCTGCGTACTTGTCGCTGGTTAATTTTGCTCTGCATGGTGTGCACGTGCCTCACATGCAGCAACCAGTTTGCCATTTTTGTTGACCCTCCAATGCCGGGAATGATGTGTTGCTCACACAATTTTTTCACTGCACGTGAGTCTTGGACCCAAACAACTTGCCACAATGGTTCAATATTGTATATTCACCCCTTTTCACCCGAAAAATAGCCTTTCAATTTTTCGCGTTTTTTATGGAAGTCAGTATACATTTAAACGCTTTAAAACACGGAGACTGGTAAGGCAGAACCTAGACACCCTGGTAAAATGGAGATCCTTAGGTAAAGTGACACACGGACACATTGGAATATGGAGACTCGTTGATAGGATAGAATCCACTGGACACACTGGAACATTAGGGCTCCGGTGAATAACAACATTGACAACTCGGAACAACATTGACAACTTGGAACATCAAACCTAGACACCTTGGAATTTGGAGACACGTTTTTTTAACGTGGGCAACCTAAACACTTTGGAACGCAGAGACTCTTTGGTGACACCTAGGATCATGGAGACTCTCTGTAAAGTGGAACCTTGACACTGGAACATAGAGTTTCTTTGGGAAAGGTGGAACCTACTAAACACCTTGGAACATACAGACTGTTTGGTAAGGTGGAACCTAGACACTTTGGAACATGGAGACTGGCAAAGTGAACCTTGGACATTTTGGAACATGGAGACTCTTCGGTAAGGTGGAACGTACTAGACATTGTGGAATATGGAGCCTCCATTGGTGATAAGGTATGACACATAGAACCCCTTTGGCAAGATGGAATTGAAACACTTACAGGATATAAAAGGCTCGTCTGGTAAGATGAGCTACTATAAACTTTAGAACACAGACACCCATTAGGTAAGATAGACCCTGCACATAGTGGATCGCACACCTTTTTTTTTCGACCTCCTCCCCACAGCACGTCCCACCTACCTCCACTTCGTGAAGGTGTAATACAAACACCGTTGAACACAGAGCCTGTTTTGGTCAGATGGAACGTAGACACGTAGATGGTCGAATACAGGAAAATGGATTCTAGACGTAGAACCTTCGTTGGTAGGATGAAACAAAGACTGTGAATATAGAGCTTCCTTTGGTAAAATGAGACCAAGACACGATGAAAGACAGAATCTCTTATGGCATGGGTGAATCTGTAGGTTCCATGAAACACAAAGCTTTCTTTGGTAAAATGAAACATAATCACGTAAAACATAAAGCCTCTTTGGTATGGTGTGACCTAGACAGAGTGAAGCACACAGCCTTCTTTTGTGAGGCGGAAACAACCCATGATGAAACAAGAGAGGCTTCTAAGGTTGAACATACACATGGGGAAACATTGAGCCTCTCTTGGTAAGGTGGAACATGGACACAGCGGAATTATAGATTTGTGTGTTGTGTGTGTGTGTGTGTGTGTGTGTGTGTGTGTGTGTGTGAAGCTGTAACACCGACAGCAGCAGACTCCGTTTAGGTTTGTACCAATTATTTTTTTATCCTATTATGTTTTTCCCCTTTACAGTGTATGAGAAGTTTCAGTTGATTATGTTGCTGGAATGTCGGGATTCACGAGAGTACGATTAACAATACATTATTATCATCAGCGTTTCTCTAGACTGTCTAAAGTTGTCCATATCTGGAGGGAGGAGGGTAGGGACTCGGGACAGCTGCATACAAATAATACACTTTAATTGCAGATTCATATTGTTGTACGAGTGTCAGTAACAGAAAATGACTGTGAATATGATTTATTGATCGTTACCTTCAAACAGTGCGCCAATGTGCGATTGAGCCAGAATGCGAGCCCACGTGTGTGGGGGTGTGTGTGTGTGGGTGTGTGTGTGTGTGTGTGTGCGTGTGCGTGAGCGCGTGCGTGCGTGCGCGCGCGCGCTCCCGTGCGTGTCACTGTGAAAGAGAAAGAGAGGGAGGGGGGATGTTCACGTGTACTGTAACGTGTTTGTTTTTGACCTACATTCTTGAAGCCAACGTCACCCACAGATAAGAATGAAAAACGGAGGGTTCAGATATTTGAAAAGCACGTGAACTTTGAATCTGCTTTTTTCGTTCTTTCTTTCTTTAAAGGAAGGGATTGGGGGGTGGGGAAGGTGGGAAGCAAAAACTTTATTATATTGGGTAGTCCTATTGGCAACGGCAAGGCGACCACTTCGTATGAAAATACCCGACACATTAGTGGTGATGTAGGTAGGTACATGGGAATGTCATTCGGTGTAATGTCAATCTGGCGTTGGGTACACTGCACCAGCGTGCGCGCGTCCTAGTCTCCTTAGGTCCTAGAGGGTTTTTTTTAATCTATCGCGTTGATTTCAGAATCCAAACGTGATACGTGTCTGCTTGCATGTTTTCACACATACACACACTCGCAGGGAGGGAGAGAGAGAAAACCAGCGAGCGGGCGAGCGAATGAATTTCTTGTCCATTTTACAATGAAACCTTCGTCCATTTAACAATGAAGCCTCCAGAGAAGATGGCATATATGAACACAATACATTTAGCTTGCTCTCTCTTTCTCACAACACACTCTCCTCTCCTATCTCCATCCCGTCAACCACGCTAAACATGTGTTAGAGAGAGAGAGAGAGAGGAGATTTTGCACAGCTCCCAAGAATCCAACACAATCACATATAAAACCAGCTTCATGCCATCCAGTTTTTTATTCGCAGTTTGCATCACAAACGTACAAAAACACCAGCTTTGTAACCATCAAAGCACACAAAGCCTCATTTATCAGTTGTCTTCATTAGGATGTCATTCAGTCATCGTTCATGAAGACGAACTACAGATTTCAAAGGGTAAGCTCATTTTTCTTTAAATTCACACACACATAAAAAAAGCCGGTGCCAATACCTTGAAACAGATTTGTAGATACTGCGCACCAGTTTTGGAAAATGCTGTTAGAACCGCACACAACCTCTCTCCTCTCTTCCTCTGTGTTGTAATACTGTCATTGCAACTGCGTCTGGACTATCAATGCAACCCACCAACTAGCTGTGAAGTGATTTCACAGGGCGTTGGCACATCCTCTTCTATTCCATTAGCTTCAACTAATTCTAATTTAGCACACGTACGACCGATTAGGTCTTTTTGAGGAAGGGGTAAGGGGGTTGAAATCAAATAAATTAACGTCAATATATTTTCAGAAGACCAATTCACACATACGACTGGCGATCAATTCGTATTGCCTGCCTCATTCGAACACAGATCTGCACACCTTCTCGAAGGCTTATGTATATTCGCTCATGTGCACACGTACTTTAGCTCAGCATCTGAGGTACTGCAACATGCCTGCGCATTTTGCTCATCCTCAGGGGCACATGTGCACACAAAATCACACACACTCATTTTTCGCACCCCCTTCCGCTCTGAACCCCTCCACACATACTGTAAATGCCCCATTCTAGTCCGTCATCTACTGTACAGGTCGAGCAATGGATTTGACAAGTTTGATTCAGTTTGGAAGGACAAGCAAGTCAAGGATGATCAAGTCGGAGCGAGGAGCAAGTTGATCATGGCACAAAAAGCGGTACAAGTTCTTGAAACCGTTACAAAATTTCATATCACACATATCATATGATAACCATAATGAATGACGTCGTAATTATAACTAATACGACCACCCGATGTAATCTGCATGGAAACGAGTGTGTAATGGGAACAGCTTTACCGTTCTATTCTTCCCCCACATTTGCTCATTCTGTCCAACATACAATCCACACACATCATTTTGATCATCATTCCAGCATCCTTCTAAATAACAATTCTACAATTCCAGGTTTTTATCTATATGCCTTGATGCTCTTAAAACACCAAGTTAAAAAGCTACAATGATAGTTACTCAGATGTGCTTATACAACTTTGTTCTTTTTGCCTTCGAGTCATCAAAACCTGAATATTTACCGACAAAAAAGCAGCACTTCTATCAAAGGCTCCATGTAAAAAAAATGTGTTTCTGAAAAAAAACCTCAGATACACGCTTTTCACGAAATCGAAACTACAGCACAAATGGAGACAATGAAATAGTGCCACTTGTCTTCTTGTTGTTGTTGTTATCATCCTGTCGTGCTGGTAAACAAACAGTATAACGATCTCCTTGGAACAGATTTCTTTCTCTTTCCTTTGCATGAAAGTAACTTGCCAGTCATAACCTTCGTTTCCACAAGTTATTTCTGCACATGATCACACAGGAGGTACCCCCAGTTTGACTGATAAGACTAGTAGTACTGCATGGTCACCGTGTCCTGTGCAGCATGGAGGGAAACAAAGGTATCTCGCAGATTCACAAAATTCCGTCAGAATGTTATTCCAACCAAAAGAGGGCCAGAAAAGGCAACTATCTTTTCTGTAAGTGTAAAATAAAAATTCACCTGTAATGATTCTCTACTCGTTCATATTCTAAATAAGGCCTGAATCCAGGAGCATCTACCTTGATTCCACAGGGTATACAGGCTGGAGAAAAGCCGATTTATAGAAAAAATAAACCGACAATGAGGCTGAATTATCACCTGACCCAAGGATCCGTTTCACTGCAGGACACTGAAAATCTGCTGGGAAAAACTTACCCAGCTTTTTTGTGGGCCAGTATATCACTACCTACAGTTAAGGTGGACAATTCATATCTAGATCTACATATCACTCATGACTTGAAGCAAGTATTGTATGCAATTTGATTGTCAAGACTGCCTATGTCAATGTGAAAATAATACAGCTAAATGAGGAAAGGGATGGAACGAATTTTCCACACTTCCAACATGTGGACAACATACTCTCGCATCTGCACATTATATTTGTATTGTGTACATATAGTTTCACCATACTCAGGCAATGCAATTTTGATCAACAGGCAGACGCATCATTAAATGCCCTCTGATGTAGGAGGATGATTATTACCCACCTCTTTTCTTCTTGAAAGCACGCAAATAATTATCCTTCCAAAACTGAACACGCCCTTACAAATGAACATGAACTTTTCTGACATGAAAGATGATAAGCATGAAACAACATAACTGATGCTCTCTGAAAAGCAAACCATCACAAATTAGCAATCGAAAATACAGAGAAAATGCATCAAATGATTGTCCCGACCACATCATATTTGATGTCACTGCTGAATCAAGAGTAGCAAAGAAAATGGTGACTGTCTTAGCCTCTAACAAAATGAAGCTCAAGCTAAAAGCAATCCCTTATTCTGCATGAGACAGAGCAAGATGAGATGGTTACAATTTTTTTTCAAAAAAGGGAGAATAATGCCACTATAAACTTACACATTGAATTGCTTTATGGTCATTTTACTATAAAAAAAAACAAAAAAACACTAATTCTTAGAAAGAAAATCAATAAGAGTCATGGAGATAATTTTGATTCCAAAGTCAAACTGAAAAACACTTCACGTCAATGCAAGAGATTTCAATCAACTTTTCACACGTTTTGTCTGTGTCGACTAGAAGGACACACGTTTGGGTAAATAGGGATACAATTGTAAAATTACAAACAATACGGAATGATCAAGAAATTCATGAACAGTCACATTTCAAAATGCTACTCTTGATAGTGACGTCTTTAGAATACCAAAGGTGCCACTTCCTAATTTAGCATCTGATATGTATATTTCAGAACATGGACAACTGGAACTTGTTTTCATCAAAACCATCTGAACAACAAAAGGGCATGCTCTTTTCTTATAGATGGAAATTGCAACCTTTACAGCGTGTTATCATACAAGCAAGTTATCTGCTCGACTATGCGCAGCACCACCCCAGCTGAAAGACAATTGGCACCACTGCTGCTGCACACAGCATGCATGTCTCTGGGACACTTCTTTACACATGGTGTTAGCTACTTTTCCCTTTCAGTTCGATTTCTTTTCACAAAGACATTTGGTGGAGATATTGATCATTCCATGGCCCAATCATTCTTCATTCTTCCACGAGTGATCTGTTTCCCACTGCCCAAACTTGACAGATAGAAAGACAGATAACAATCATATCCCTACTCGCTCCCAGTCATTTGCCTCAAGTTCTTCTATAATGCTCTCTCTAACATTTGCAAACTCTTGGAAAACGGTTCTTTTATATGCTCTGTCAAACATTTGCCAACACTTGGAAAACAGAACTATCAATTCCAACACATGCACACACAGCCAGTCATACAGCTGACAAAAGAATGAATACATACTCAAGTAATGCAACCCATTACCGCTTCACATCCATGTGTCGCAAACCCATCAGGTGAGAGAGAGGGGGTTTGGGGAACATGATTGACAATGGCACTGGCAGCAGCCAACATGGAAAGCCACTAGGGGATCTGAGTGAACATATCACAGCTCTTAGGTCGTCATCACCTTGCCTCCCATGCTATCAAATGCCAAGGTGCCAATCACCTTTTTCACTCATCTATCCACTTTTTTCTCACCCATCTGAACCACATACTATACTAATCTCAAGACTGGTTGCAAGCAATAATCCCACAAACGCATACAAACAACACCTTTCATCCCACAAATATTTCAAGATCTTTATCAGTTCAGCACCATGTTCGAAGAACACCGAGACCTGTCAGTGCATCTCAAAGGGGAAGTTTGTTTGCTTTAGCACACGCAAAAAAAAAAGCAGAGCACTATCCAGTTTCCCAATAATATCAACAACATATGTTCAGCCCAAGGTTTTCCGGCACGCTGTCTGTCCTTCCGTTCCCTGTCTTCCACTAGTTTCAGCTGGATGCCAACTGGAACTTGCCCTCTGTGGAATGGGAAGCCCTGTGGATGGGGAGCTTCCCACACCCGAGTCACATCACAGAACGTAGGTCATGTCTTCAGGTCCAAGTCCCCAAACTGGGTGGTGAAAGCAGTATTGAGGAAGATGAATCACAGGATGCAGCCAGGAGAGGGGAGAGAGATGGGGATGGAGCACATGTACTACGTCATGTACTGGTTGACGGCTCGCAATGCGTACAACAGTTCTGCCTGCATGCGTGCCTCCATGATCATGAAGTTGACATGCACCTGAAACGCAGGAGGACTTGGCTGTCAAGGTTTGATTTTTATTTACACAATCTTTCTAAATATCTCTTATCTTACAGACCCACACACTCTGTCCATGTCGGTTTTATAACTTTTCACACAAATACACCTAAGCATGATGATCATATACTACAATCAAAAGTTTCCTATCAAAAAATGCAGCTAGCATGCCTGTAAAAAAGAAAACAAAGAAGCATACATACCAACAAAAATATATGAATGCTGATGTCACAACTGAACATCTCATCCCATACAAACACTAACTAAATGAAAACACTGCCATTGCTACTGCAAAAAGTATGACATTTAGTACTTAAGATGTATCAAAATAAACAATAAAAAAAATGCCTTCAGACGTATTTTCATTGGTTTCATTTGCTTTGTTTAGTGCTCTGTTTGGCCTTCCTGGTCACAATTTCTGCTAGAATCTTAAATATATAACCATCCTAACATGTCTGCCACAACAGCCACTGTCAATAGCTTCCTAATCATGAACAATCCTCACTGTTATGCTTATCAGGATAAATTTTGACTATAAAAAGACTTCAGCATCTTACACACAAATGGCCGGCTTGGTTATGGGACAATATTCTATTTTTTTTTTTGTTCTGCCAAAGCATCCTGTACCAAAGCAAATCCTCCTCTCCCCCTAAACATACCATCTTGGCTCAGCTCACCTTTTCGGAATGCTTGAAGGCCTTCATGACCCCATCCAGCTCTCTCCTGGAGACGCGCTCTGGGTAGCAGGTGACAGTCTTGATGTAAGTCTTAAGGCCTTTCTCCAGCATCTGGTTGACCTGGGCGTAGTCGTAGTCGTCATGTAGGATGCCATACATACAGTGGATGTAGTACCAGATGGCCTGGCGAAAGGCTGTGGTGTCTACTTCGTGGTTGTCACCCATTCTGCAACAGCATTTACAAGTCGTTCTGCTTACAACTGAATTCACACCACTTTTAGTGTACAAGGCTGGTCTTCTACACCCCATAGGTATCCTTGTCATTTCAGCCAGTGCACCGATCCAAGCACCACAATGAATTTCAATTTTCAAATCTTTTCCTTACACAATAAGATAACCACCCCTGACAGTATAATCTTCAGTCTAAGCATTTTATGGCACTTTCCACCAATTCAAATGACATGAGTGCTCACACCAAGAAAGACATGCACTTACTGTTTGTGTAAAATGAAGTTGCAAAATTCACTATGCACTTTCTTGTATACACGATTTCTTTTATAATAAAGCATATAACTTTATAAACCAGTGCTTACTGACTTAAAAATTACACTTAAAACAACAAATGGGAAATAAAAGCAATACAAATTCCCAAATTGAATTTCTATCAGTAGAGAGAGGTATGAATTTGAAGCTGACAATTAAATCATATGATCTTCAATGACAGCACACACACTTACGTGTTGTACGTGAGGGTGAATGCGATGTCAAACTTCTGGTCCAGAATGTGACCAATGTCGTTGTAGAGGCGATTGACTAGTGGGTATCCATGATCCTTCCAGGAATAGTCTTCCACACGGAAAGTCTTTATCTCATCATGCGGCCGTTTGGCAAAGTCTGAATATGCAAAGTCTGAGTCTGTCACAAACCGCTGGGCCTCCTTCCTCCTCGACGACTTTTCTTTCATTGGCACTGAAACTGAACACACCAAACAACCACTGTACAAAGCAGTCAAGTTTGCAAATATTGGTTGTGCAAATGCGTTTCCAAACAATTTCCTGTTGCTGTGCAAGTATGTTGTGCTGTCAGTAAGATGTTTTTCATTCAAAGGTAAAGGCCTAGAAGCAGTGCAAGTGTGTTATGCTGTCAGTTTTTCTTATTCAAAAGTGAAGGCCTTAAAACTGTCACAGTTTACTTTGAAGAATTCTGAACTGTAATTCATGCAAAAAATATAAGCTTCAGGCCAATGCCAAAGTTAATTAAACAAAGCTGCACCTCTGCAGAGCATGAAAAGGAAGTCTTTTATATCATGTAGATTCTATACTTCAATTAACAAAAGGACGGAGGGCTGACTGTGGCCATACACCTGAATTACAATCAAAACAAGGAAAATGTCACAACCAAATCTGTACTCAAACATAAGAAAGAACAATAATTCAATGACAGTTCTGACCCCAGAGGTTCATATTATGCATACATGAAGGCAGTACAATCCAGACCCCAACCACTGATGGTAAACCAGTGACTGACTGTAATACTTACTCTGCACACTCTGACTCTCCACAGACTGGAACCTCTCCAGGAGCTGTTCCTGTGTAGGACCGTCATCCTGACTGCTTTCCACCTTCAGCTGCTCCATCTTCTGCATCAGCACATCCAGGCTGGGTTCATCGACCAACTGCACACACAATGCATAGCCCTTCATTAGCCATTCATGCCCGGCTCTTTCGCTATATGCCCACTGGGTGCCAACTGAAGGGAAATACAAACTTTTCTGCTTTTGAAGATTTAATATGGCACTTTTTCTGAATATACTACTAGAATAACTCAAATCCCAATCTTCTTTTCTCAAACCTGACGGGGTACCTATGCTACCAAATCAAGTTGCTTGGACCAAAGTTCACTGTCTGTTTCAATAATTAATTGTAATCTTATTAATTCTTAGTTTGATACTTTTCTTTTTACAAGCTTTCTACAATCTCATTCACAGCCCAAAAGAAGTCAAGTGACTTCTCCATTTTCATGAACACTGACAGTTGGACAATAATGCAAAGGACAACTGAACATGAATAGAGGTCCTGTGAGCAGAACCATGTTTATCTGTTCCAAAACTTCCAATTCCATTCATTACTCACGTCATCAATTGATGTTCCTTGTTTTCAGAAAAACAGAATCCACAGTGTTCAGTTTTGATTAAGTTGATCTATACATGTTCCAAGAGGGGAAAAAAAAAAAAAAAAAAAAAAAAAAAAAAAAAAACTCGCAAGCAAATCATGATTTTTGCTTATAAAAGACCAAACAAATCAATACCTCCTAATCCCTGAGCACTAAAATGAGAACAGGTACTCAAAAAAAAAAAAATGCTGACAGGGTACATTAAAATAAAAGTATGTAAATGTTAACAAACCTGCAATTCTACACCACATCTTACATACCGTTGTTACATACATTGCTTTGAAATATCAAACTTACATTTGAGCTGGACTCTCCGGAGGAGTCGCTGGAGTAGTCCGTTTCCTCCTCCCCACTGGAAGAGCAGAGGGGGGAGCCCGCGTGGTTCAGCTCTGGGCTGATGGCACAACCGTACACAAACGAACTGAGGTGTGGAAGTGAATCATCACAATGAACGCCTGCATCAGCTCCGACAGGGACCAGTTGTTGGCACCACGCAGCAATTTCTGGAACAATCATCACATTTGTTTTGTAATAAACCAGCACTCGAATTCTATGTTTATCTCTCTTTCCCTCTACATCTGACACAGACACATTTTGCTTCTATTATACATAGATTCTGACACATGGGTGCACATACAGTTTACACACAACAGAGGGGGCAAATGGGCACACTTATACACACACAGAGAAGGAAAATTTTACGAAAAAGATCTGTCTGTCCCAGCGTAGCTTGCTACACATAAACAAAACATTTCGTCTTTCTTCCAGATCTGGACCACCAAGAAAGATTCCATCCATTTCAACTATATTAAAAACAACACTGTCTCTAAACTAGGACTTGCCAAGACACGCTAGTTTCGAGGACCTCTCAGTGTCAAACTGACAGATTTGCGTTCTCATAAAGCCATTCTGTCCATGCGAGCAACAATCAATGACGTCAATACAAAAGACAGCCTCTAAACTAGGACTTTGCCACAACGCCTTACTAAGTCACATGGACTGGCTCACTTCCCCTTTCACTGACCTCGATGTGTTCTTTCTTCAGCAGCCAGGGCTGGTGGGCCAGGATGTTGTTGACCTCCGCCAGGTTACGCAGCTTCTGTGGCACATGGTCCAGCCCCCGCAGCCAGTTGGCATCACCATTGTTCATCAGGAACTCGTGTGCATGTAACCGCATCAGGTACAGACACTGATGTCTGGCTGCAGCCTGGAACAGCCAAGGTATTGCATCTGTCAATATGGGGAACAACTTCGCCACAACAGGAAACTACTTCAGAAAGCCATAAACATTTTGTATAGACATTACCAATATAGTTTGAATCAGGAAAGAATGCTTTCAAATCCTAATGACTTCATAACATTAAAAAAAAAAAAAAATATATATATATATATATATATATATATATATATATATATATACAGGGGTTCCATTTATTGCAAAATTTTGCGTAATTATGGCGTTTTTCTGCCTTCCTACGCATTTTTTTTCGCGGCCGTGCGTTTAGCGACGCAATTTTCCCAGGACCCTGTTCTCAACCGCAAGCCTATGTCAGAGGGGCAAAACACGGCACAGACCTACAGCAGACTGCTTGACACCGCCAATTAGTGATAGTGCGTGCACATTTTACTCTGTGGCACTTGCTGACTTTTTGCTAGATCAAGGATGTTCCAAAACGCCTCATCCTTTCTCCCCTCGAAATAAAATGGAATCTTTCCCGCGTCTGCAATGGTGCCATCTTCCAATAGGAATACGTTATGACTTCCCACGCACACACGATCATCCCACATGATTCTGGATGCCAGAGTGCGCCCATTGATGGGAACTTTACCGTGGTCACAGTGTGTAGGAATAATATCAAGGTTGACTGACCCGGCTTGTTTTCGCGGGCTTATTGGACAATACCATGCTGCTTGCCATGGAAGGCCCGGACTCGTGTGGCACAGAAAACGCTTTCCTGCAGCGAGCTGCTCTGCACTTCAGCGGTGTTAAGGCGCGTGATTCAGAGCTGTTTTGACGGGAGTGAGTACAGTTTACTTTGTTACGCATTTTTTTCAGCGCTGACGTAATTTTTGCGGAGGCGTGCGTTTCTTGACGCAAAAACTAAAAAGTCAGTGGAACCCCTGTATATATATATATATATATATATATATAGTGTTGATAGTGAAGATGGGTTTGATAAACAAATTTATGTACCATGTGTGTTTCAGATGCAGTTGAAGCATCACAGAACTGCTTCAGCTAATGTGTACATACTATTATGGTGATGAATTACATATGCTGGCAGACTTGCTAGTAACATTCTTTTTATAAGCAAACTGAGCTGACACAAGTGGTACGACTTAAATTCATATTATTGCTTTAAAGAAAATCAGTGAAGACTACAATGACAACAGCTACCAGACCAGTGAAAACAGTGAAAGCCTTTTTTCCCATCCATAAGTACTGACCATGATGGCGATGTAGTGTCTGAAGTGGAAAGGGAGGGGGCCCATCTCATCTGTCATGAGGGAGTTCTGGGCGCTGAGAAAGGCCTCCAGATAAGTGGGGTGCAGTTTCATCACTTGATGCATGTGGCACAGACGACTGTTCTGAAGGAAGCCGTTGATCAGCAACTGCTGACTCTGAAACACACAGTGAGCCAAACATTACCCTCACTGCTTGGTACAGGGCTGACTCACATTTTACCCACACATAACTGATGTGATCCATGTGTCATACATCAAAAGTCAAAGGGCATTCAGGGGTAAATCTGTTCAGCTTTAATCATCACAGGCTCTCTGACACAAAAAAAAAGAAGAAAAAATGAAGAAGGAAAATATAAAAGGAATGACTTCACTTTGTGCAACAGGCTTTCTAACTCTGTTTCCATCTAAACTGCACGTATGTTGTTTTTTTTTAATTATCAAAGATCACTGATCCACCACATTTTGTTTCCCATCTGCAAACCACGACAGCCTTTGGCTAGGCTAGTTTACTTCCTGAGAGTCAGTCAATCGCTATCAACTCAAAATGTGTAACAGTAATTCATTGTTTCTGGCTTTCATGTAGTCACAAAACAGGTAATAAACCTCAGAATTTGATTAATATTACTTCAACTTTCCACTTTCAATTTTAAACATCTGTTTCGCTTCCTCTTTTTCTACCTCACAATTGAAGTATCAATTTCACCTAAAGATCTTCTGCTTAACAATTTCTGTCTATATTATTTCATTTGTTGCTCCATTTCTGAATCGAGTTGATTTCATGAACATTCCAATGAAGCATTAACGAGTGCAACATGAGCCCAAAGATTCCGCTATACACCTTTTGATATCAATTCTTCAGTTATTGATTTTCAACTAACCTGGTTTCAACGAACTCCTATATTTTGATTATGGTAAAGAGAGAGAGAGAGAAGAGAGAGAGAGAGAGAGAGAGAGAGAGAGAGAGAGAAAGAGAGAGGAGAGAGAAAGAGAGAGCGAGAGCGAGAGAGAGAGAGAGAGAGGGGTGAAGAAGGGATAGGAAAAAAATGGAGAAAAAGGCAGAGAGGTTGGAAGGCAGTTTCAAAACCGATTTTATTCCAACTACTTGCTTTTTGAACTTTAGAGCCTAAAATCCAAGAAAAGCCGCAAGTTATTGTATATTATGTACCATGGTCGAGTTTGCAGCCGCTTCGAGGAGACCGGTGGATGTCTGTAGAAAATCCTTGCCCCCACCACACACACCACCACCGCTGCACGAACAGGCCAGCATAGCTCCAACGCGCATTATTTCCGTCTCAACCGGCACACGTGCGACGATCAGCTCTCGACTGAGCACTCCCCTTCGAGTCGAGGTGCTTTTGTTCCCGGCTTACCGCGGTAGCGACACACCGATTGCTCAAACCACATATCACACACACATCACGCCACCTGGCTTTTGTCCCCGTTGTGTGTGTGTGTGTGTGTGTGTGTGCGTGTCACCCAGCTGGCGACAGCGCGTGCGCGCGCGTTCCACCCTCCCCCTCGCTCGTTTTAAACCCCGCCCCCAACCTTCGCCCATTCTACCTTGTCTCTGCAAGACAGTGTCAATTCTTACTGCTGAGGTCATCAATGCTTGCTGACGGCAGAACGTGGATTTGCCCAAGACCTCCATTTAGCTAGCTAGCTAGCTCGCTGTCTCTCTCTCTCTCGCTCTCTCTTGTATGTGTAAACATGATTCATTCTTTCTCACCAGTAATTTGGATACGGCGATCATGCACCGAGTATCCAACCCTCATCGCAACACCTGTTCCTATCACCCACCCACCCTTGCCGCATCCTCTTTTAGCCATTAATACGTGACAAGCAGCAGGTGCGGTTTTTTTTCCCCTCCAATTAGAGTCTAAATCAGAATCCTACATGTGTCATCACCTCTAGAAATAAGATCAATTAAAGAGACAAAGGAAAACGGGTGGAGGAGGGAAAGTCAAATCTAACGTTAAGAGGTAGGGAGGAAACGAGTGTAGGGGCTGCTTTCTCTTCCTTCTCTCTCCATGCGAACGATCACGTCAGCAAACCTACCGCCGGAAAGGGGGGGGGGGGGGGGGGGCACTTTATCAGCCTTCGGCAAGCAACGTCTACCCAGCCCCCCTCCCCTCCTCCCTCCCTTCCCAAACACCCCCTCCCCATACCCTCCACCTCTCCTCTCCTCTCTTTCTCCCGCCCCTCCTCTCCACAACCTTGCCCCTCCTCTTCCACTCCCGCTCTAAAAATAGCGCCAGCGCACGCAGAGTTTCTATGGCGCACCGAGCGCTGGGCCTATCAGCCACCCCTCGGTCCAGGCACCATGCCCACCAACCACAGAGCAATCGATCACCGCCAGGACGGCGACCCTGTTTTCGTTTTATCAGCCAATTAGGACCAAGGCCTGCGACCTCTCCGCCGGCAGGCCGGCACCTTTGTGTTGACGTCAGCGCATTGGGACCACCCGATCGGCGACCGGGGACAAGTACTCGGAGAGATCGGCGACCGGGGACAAGTACTCAGAGAGAGAGATAGGGGGGTTGGAAGTGTTGGTGGCTTTCGGCCTGGGAGCAATAGGAGCCTAAGGATAAATCTGTTCACCACCTCTTCCCTGCTCCATCCCTGCCATCCACTCTCTCTCTCTCTCTTCAAAATTCCCCTTCTATCAACCTGGTTTCATTTTCCTCCCGTACGAACACGTTCACTGTATTTCAATCAAACCATCATTCTCTCTCTCTCTCTCTTTTTTTTTTTTTTTTTTTTTTTTTTGGTCAAGAACACAGTTATCAAACAATCTGACCGAGCCTCGCTGCCAGAATGAGGAAAACGGCAAGAAAACCAAAAGGAAAAATAGTGATGAAAAAGAAACATTGGGGGAATTTTGGGCCTCCTGGGCTTTTCCAGTGTCGAGCAACTTCAGCGTTTGATGAACTTTGGCAGCTTTCTCACTGCTTTGGTCAGTATTTTCTGCGCACTTTGGGTGGCTGTCAAAACTGATCACCAGCCAAAATGAACAGAAGCGCATGGGCTGACATGCGAGTTATAACATGTTTAGTTTTTTTTCAATTGGGGCGAGTTTACACTCTCGCACAGGCGCACACAAGCAACCGCTCCCGTTTTCGCGTTCCATTTCCTATTTCTATCCATTGCATCAGCTCTCGCTGGGCCGCTGATGGAGGAAACTCGCTCGCTCTGAAAACAAGCTTTGTGCTCTCTTTTGAAGCACAGCACGACCTACTTCTGCCGGCTCAGCAAAAAGTTTACAGCGTAGGCCTACAGTCTTCGGTTTGGCCACCTCCCAGCAACTTTTATTACTCGTGTCTCTGATTCAGTGACAAAATCGTGACCTGCTTATCACATTTTATTTAGTTGTCCTTGATGGGACTGGGCGGTATGAGCAATGAACAGTTCTGAAGATAATTCAGTATTCTTTCTGGCGGTCTCACGAGTAAGAAATGCGGAAAACAAATGCAGGGACAGTGCTCAATTTAAAAAAAAAAAAAAAAAAAAAGCACTGCCGGAAATGTAGACCGTTAGAAAACGGTATTGCATGTTTCTGCAGCTAGCTCTTTAAATGCCCTAAGGAAACTACTGCACGGATTCAAATCAAGTCAAACCACAGGCTATATCAGGGTGGGTTTGGTTAAAGAGTGCTTTAGTGATATGGTTGAAGAGAAATGCTCCATTGGTATGGCAAAAACTTAATAAAATTCATGCAATATATAATACATGGTGGGCAGACACTAGTCAGAACTTTGTTACATAATGTCAAAAACTTTGCTATCAACTATTCATAGCATCGCTTTACACTGTTTGGCTGCTTTTGGCGTAGGTGACTATGCCTGGCATCTTGTTTACATTCTCTCATGTCCTAGCTTATGTCTCAACGAGTCTGCTTTTCTTCCAGTAGGCCTACACCATACTCCACCCACAATCTTTTTTTTTTCATGAGATACACTGTGTACATGTCATGTACACAATCAAAACCTTAATATCAATGGCATGAAAAGCAAAGTGGTGTTCATGTAAACACACAATCAAAACTGCATTAATTATCAAATGCATTCAAAAGTTCACATGCATAAGTTTATGCATGGGGAGAGACAGAGAGAGCATGACAGACAGACAGACTGAGAGAGAGTGAGTCGGACAAGAGACAACATAAATTATGCTTACTTGTTCTGTACAGTTGTTGGCTGCCGAGGTCGATTCTCCTGACCGAATCTGTAAAACAATCAAATTTTTTCTTGTTTAACTTACAAACCAGATTTGACTGGCAAAGATGGTGATACTTGGAATATCACGTTTTTAGAGGGAATGGAACTTTATTACATGGAGCTGTCTGTAACTGGGTGTTTTCATGGAGAAGCTAATTTGGACAATATTTCAAGTTTTTCAAATGGATAAATCTCAGTTTTTCTGCTGAACATTTATCATACACCCTTGAGAAATAAATGTACAAGCATGCACGTTAGAGTAGGATTTTCAACATATAAGAGTGTGTGTGTGTGTGTGTGTGTGTGCGTGCGTGTGCATGTGTGTTTTGTGTGTGTGTGTGTGTGGTGTGTGTGTGTGTGTGTGTAAGGTAAGGTAAGGTAATGTTGCTTATAGCCCAGCTGACTGCAAAGGGCCACATGTGTGTGTGTGTGTGTGTGTGTGTGGTGTGTGTGTGTGTGTGTGTGTGTGTGTGCGTGTGTGTGTGTGTGCATGCATAAGTAATTGTGTTCTGTCTCCCTGGGTTATCTGCTGATCATACTCATCAATCTTGTCCACACAGCTCGTGATTTTGCACATCTTTAAGCCTATTTCATATATACTTTTTGATTTTTTAAAATAATTAGGCCTAATTTAACTTAAAAATCAGGTCCAAGAGATAAGTGACTGGTTGCAACTGCATAATTTGCAACCTCTTTATGGTCTCCATGTCCATACTTCTTTACATCTGTCAGGATTTGTCTTGGTATTTAAAACAAATCGCGTTTTGATTCAAGCAAGTTATTGCCATTCTGACAATAGGTTGGGGGTAAGTTTTTGGACTCCATTTCACATGGGCTCCTAACACATTGGGATCAGTCTGTCTGTGGTAAAAATATGCAAAAAGTGAACAGACAGAATGCCACGAGGAAGGTGTCCACATGCAAATTTTCACCTACACGTCAAGTCCTTGCACTGAAAATCAATCTCTCTCTCTCTCTCTCTCTCTCTCTCTCTCTCTCTCTCGCGCGCGCGCGCGCGCGCGCGCGCGCACACACACACACACACACGCTATATTTTCAAAGGCAAAAATGATGCAACATTCTTCTCCGATGATAAATAAATCGACAAACAACTCGGTTGCTACACCGACCCACTGCTAACGTGTGCCGGCAGAATAGACCGGTCCCACAAACCGCATAAGACAAGCAGACGACAAATTCTCCACAAATCTGACCTTAGTCCAAACTAAATCACACCAGAAAGAAACACTTGATTTTCAGCAAAGAAATCTCAATCTAACTAAAGCTGTTATTATCTCTTCAACCCCCATTTCCATTAAAAAAAGGAAAATGAGGTAAGACAAAGGCATTCTATTTTTGGATCAAATCGAGGTGAACGGTGACATGTCGTCTGCTGACAAGTTTTGCCAAGCAAAACGCCAAATCGAACACATAGGCCTACTTACTTCGCACGAGTTTGCATTCATCAAGTCTTCCATCCCAGAAGTTAGAATCATGTCCGTTTC
Source organism: Conus ventricosus (assembly GCA_018398815.1). Classification (NCBI taxonomy): domain Eukaryota; kingdom Metazoa; phylum Mollusca; class Gastropoda; order Neogastropoda; family Conidae; genus Conus; species Conus ventricosus. The sequence continues at coordinate 50,353,603 of CM031607.1, read as the reverse complement.
TCTGGTACTTTTGATCAAATGCACAAAGGACAAATTTTAGAGTCTCTCCCACTTTTCCAATCCGCCTTGCACAGCAGCTACAGACCGACTGTGAGACCGGCTTCGCTTTGTTCACTGAACAGCTGACTTGCGGTCGACCTCCGACCTGTGAATACTAATGAGATGCGCGCGCGTCGCTGACCTTGGTTGTCGGAAAGTTACTTCGCACATTGGCAAGTTGGCCCATCACACACACACACCGGCTGCCTGGTAGCTAGCTAGCTGGCTGGCTGGCCAAGTGGTAAAAGCCCAAGCGGTTTCAGTGTCACAATGATTGAATGATCGAGGTGTGTGTGTGTGTGTGTGTGTGTGTGTGTGTGACCCCTCCCCCACCACCCTCAACTTGCATAACGTAGACTGAATGGACACACGCCGAACAGGTTAGCCTGAATTTCTTTTTTTCTTTTTTTTCTTTTTTTATCGAATGAGAAAGAAAAGCCGGTTCAGATCTCGAGAGTAAAAAGCATAGCGATCTTGTTGGAATTTGATCGATTGATCCAGTTCTTAGACAACTTATCAAAACACAAAGTCTGGATCTAGATCCATACATAACAGAATCCATAGTCTGACGTTTTGTGACTGAACCTGGGAGTACAATACAGATATACATACTCCCATACCGACATCTAGGAATAATACAACAACAATTATAATAACTGCGTTACTGTTCTTCTTCTTCTTCTTTTATTATTATTATTATTATATTATTAAAAGGAAATGTTCATCGTGAATTTCATTATGCATTCTGTGAATTTAAAAGTGTCCGCGAATTATTTTCTTTCATCATCTGCGTTGTTAAATTCACTCTCGTCAG
>CM031607.1:50325250-50327750 GCA_018398815.1 Conus ventricosus | reverse complement strand
GTGACAAAACGATTATCCAACGGAGTCTGCGCTCTCAAAATTACCCTTCTAGTTATGTAGGTCGGTTGTGCGACACTACCGCGAGTATCATTAACGCGTGTAACACCACCGCGTGTAACACTATCACGAGTGTAACACTACCGCGAGTAACACTACCGCGTGTAACACTTCCGCGTGTGTAACACTATCGCGTGTGTAAAACTACCGCGAGTAACACTACCATGTGTAACACTTCCGCGTGTGTAACACTATCGCGTGTGTAAGACTACCGCGAGTAGCACTACCGCGTGTACCACTTTCGCGTGTGTAACACCAACGCAAGTACCGCATCTGCGTGTAACAATACTGTGATTTTTCTGTCATTTTGCAGTACTGTCAGTACGAATATGATTTGTAATGTTATTTTGAGAAAGAGAGAGAGAGAGAAAGAGAGAGAGAAACAGACAGACCAACAGACAGACAGAGAAAGAGAGTAAAAGAGGCAGACTGACACAAGGAATGAGAGAGAGAGAGAGAGAGAGAGAGAGAGAGAGAGAGAGAGAGAGAGAGAGAGACAGACAGACAGACAGACAGACAGACAGAGAGACAGACAGAGAGAGACAGACAGAGAGAGACAAACAGACAGACCGACAGAGAGGCAGAGAGAGAGAGAGAGATAGAGAGAGAGAGACAGACAGACAAAGAGACAGACAGAGACAGACAGAGAGATGGACACACACGCATGCACGCACGCACGCACGCACGCACGCACGCACGCACGCACGCACGCACACACACACACACACACACACAGAATGCATAGAATTTTCGAGGATTTTTTAATTTACAAAACATATTTGTATTAAAAGCAATACTGAATTACAGAAAAAAATGAATGGCCACACTAAAAGCAGGTGTCAAGTGTCACGATTGGTTCAACACACATTGAATTCAATGTTTCTGGCCACTGACAGTAAGAAAGGAACCTTGTCGTTTTTATCGTCATCCTCGTCCTCGTTGTCTTCAGCCCGTTCGTACGACTGGATGAGCGTCTGGAGTCGTTTGTTGATGGCCGAGAAATGTTTCTTTGGGGTTGGGCCAGGGTGACCCCCTTCCATTTGAATTTTAACACCGTGCTGCAGACTTTGTTCCTTTTGGATTCCGGCGATGAATTTCCAGATAGATGGATTCGGGCCGTCAAACATGGATTGCAAGCCCCTGTGCCACCCTTCCAGTTCATTATTTGTACGCGGGAGATCGACTTGGTTCCTGTCGCGAACTGACCAAAACTCGAGAGCAAAACGTGGAGGGGCCCGCGTGGGATTGCGTCCCGTCTTCTCCCACGGCGGAGTCTTCCAACATAATTGTCCTCAAAGTAGTCATAGAGTTCACCCAAGCGTGGGTCCATGTCTCTTTCACTCATGTCTTCCTGCAGTTTCTCGAAATGCCCTGTGATCTTCTCTGGTGACAAAAATGCCAATGATGCGAGCATGCGGCAGTACAGCCGTGTGTCTTCGTCGTCGGTATAGGTGACTCGCAACCCAAGATCCTGGATCTTTCTCCAGATTGACTGGCATAAGTGGAAGAAGCATCCTCTGACCTCAATGTGTGGAAACGCCGAGATGATTGCAGCTTTGGCTGTCAATTCAAAATCAAGGATGCAAAACCGTGGGTTCAGATTTGGTGCGTACATTTTGATAAGGCGCCACATTTCCTCGTATGTCCGTCTGTTCTTTCCTGCCAGAAGAGCATACAAGCATGGGAAGACATGGTTGTCTTTAATGACATGAATGGTGTACAGCTGAAAAAACAGTTGTGGTGCTACTTTGAACGTGCCGTCGGCCATCCAGTTAGAGTTTGCAGTCATAAACCGCAACTTTCGTCGGTTCCGAAGAGAATAATGCGTTTCAACCGGTTTTCTTCCTCTTCAGCATCATTATCAGCGTCACCTGTATCGTGCAATAGAAACCTGACTTGAGTGCCTCCAACTAGAACTTCTCTGAATTGTTCCGGAATTTCGATGTCTTCCAGATTTAGTGGAAGAGGGGGAAAGGCATCATCTCTTTTCCGTTTTTCTGAATTGTGCGCCTGAGTGCTGATCTCTGTGGCAAATTGGTCAGCGTCTCATCAGTCAAATTTGCCAATCATTTCTCCAATTAATCTTCGAGGTGGGTGCATCTGTAGCAGCGGCTCTTTCTTTCATCTCAGCAATACTTTTCTGCTTCTGGACGTCCGCTGGGTTGGCAGGGTGGTTGTGGTCATTCTTTACATTGGGGATGGCACCATTGCGGTAGTCAAGCGGAGTGCTGATTCTCCCTTTACATTTGTCCTGTACGCAGCGCCAGTTGACCGTTGTTTTATTTACACGGTCTCGACGGTAAAGATACCAGTTGTAGAGGATCTTGTCATTGGAGTAACGAGACTGTATTACCTCCATGGCCAAAGTTTGAAATGTTTGTTTGGACTGCAAATGATCGACATAAAACAAAATGCCTGTTCGACATAAGAACACTCTCCCTGA
>CM031607.1:50292750-50320250 GCA_018398815.1 Conus ventricosus | reverse complement strand
GAAGAAGAAGAGAACAAAGGAGAGAGAGAGAGAGAGAGAGAGAGAGAGAGAGAGAGAGAGAGAGAGAGAGAGAGAGAGAGGGAGAGAGAGAGAGAGAGAGGACATACATTTGACGAAAGAGGACGACGTTAAAGTAGAAATACTCATACTTACTTATCAAAGTTATCATTGATAGCTGATGATTAATCACTCCAGTTTGAAAGTAATCTGGACAATTGATGATTAATACTCTCAAACGATATTGTTCAATTGAAAGGCAGCTCAGCTGCACCTTGAACTGTTCGAATTACTGATGCTTGACTGGCACCTTCTCCCCCTCAGCTTGATTACAGTATCAGGTCAGTGTGTTCACCTGGCAGTACAGAATATAAAAGAGATCAATTTCTTTTTCAGTCGAGATGATTTAAAACGTCTCGCTTATCTCAAACCAGGATGAGGCAGTGTATTGTGAAAGGCAACAGTGGTGTTGTTTCAGTTCACCATGGTGTTGATGAGGCAGTGTATTGTGAAAGGCAACAGTGTGTTGTTTCAGTTCACCATGGTGTTGATGAGGCAGTGTATTGTGAAAGGCAACAGTGGTGTTGTTTCAGTTCACCATGGTGTTGATGAGACAGTGTATTGTGAAAGGCAACAGTGGTGTTGTTTCAGTTCACCATGGTGTTGATGAGGCAGTGTATTGTGAAAGGCAACAGTGGTGTTGTTTCAGTTCACCATGGTGTTTTGCTTTGCTTTGTGTTGTTTGTATGCTGGTTTTTTTTCAAAATGAACAGACACACAGCTTTACCTATGGTACCTGGGCAGTGCCAGCCACATTCTCCAGCACACAGCTTTACCTATGATACCTGGGGCAGTGCCAGCCACATTCTCCAGGCACACAGCCTTACCTATGGTACCCCGTTCAAAGCCACACCCACTCCGTCCCTTTGAAGCCCCCAACGCCGCTCATTCCGGCTCCCCGTGCAAAGCCACACCCCACTCCGTCCCTTTGAAGCCTCAGCACTACCAACCCACAGAGTGCAGTCATTATCAAGTCGTCATAGAGCAACCTACCGGAGGAGACACCGCACTGCTGCCGAGTCACTTTAGTGGTGTTCAGTGGCGGCTGTTTGGATTCATTTTAAGCAGGACAACACCTCAACTGACGATAAAAATCCTTAGCCGCGGGCCAGCGTGAGTGAGCGCCTCCCCCCCCCCCCCCCCCCCCCCTCCCACCTCCTCCATCCAGTAAACACCATCACCGCATCTGTCCAACGACAGTACCCATGACCCAATACCGACAACCTCAACACCTACTTCACCAACGGCGTGCTGTAGATGTAGAGAGGACATCGAAAGGGAGGTCACCATGGAGCAGATATGAACGGCCACAGACTTTGAGACTTTTTTTTTTTAATATGCTGATCCACGAGGATGACATCACTGGCTGTACTCTACGTCTACTTTCTTAACATATTACTACCTAGCAGGCCTGGAAGAGACAGATGCCAATAGTGCTGGTCAGAACATTTGAGCTGCAATTTCAGATTCGCATCCGTGAAGTGAATGATACTCCACTGTGTGGTCTCGTCTTCCCACTGTGTGGTCTCAGTCTTGCCACTGTGTGGTCTCGGTCTTCCCACTGTGTGGTCTCAGTCTTCCCACTTGAGACCACAGCGAACTCAGTCCCGTGTAAGACCCGACAGTGGCTGAAAAATCCCACAGAGAAGTAAATGGCTGTGATGTGAATCGAACCCACGACTCCCCTCCCTCCGAGCTGCAACGCTAATCGCTGCGCCACGGCGCCTAGTTTGACTGAGAACGTGGTGCTTAACTGCTGAGCTACTTAGACACGCCTGCTTCCAACCCTGTTCCCCTCCCCGACCCCCCGCCCTCCTGCCCAGTACCCACCCCCTCTCCAACGCTCCTTCCTCCCGAACATCCTTCCTCCCCCCTCCCCTTGCCGCCCCTACCCCCTCTCTTGCCACAGAAAGACGTTTTTGCTGATGACTTGCTGTTAGTTCTGTTGGTATCCGTGTAATGGTCGATGTCATCTCCGCTACCTCTCCTACGATGGATTATTCCTGCCTGCCATTACGTGAGCAGGGTGTGGACACTAAACCTGACTGTCACTAACAAACTAACCCCACCCTTTCCTTTTTTTTTTCCCCATACCATAAGAAGTCACTAGGAAGTTGTTGCTTATTGAGCGGCAAGGACAGCCGTTGTAATGGCGCATGGCACGTGCACAGGTTTTACGATTCGACCGTGTATAGCTGACATTACCGCATTGCGTATACGACATTTGTTTTGGGTGATGCGACTATACGATCGAGACAAACGTAAGTCAGTCACGTAATTTGCTAATGACTGATTGATCGATGTACAGGTTGATGTGGAAATGTCTTGTTAGGGTTTACGCACCTGGCTGCAGGAATACGTATGTACATGGTCTTCCGTGTTCAAACGTACTTTTGGCCATGTTGTGTTCCCTCCTAATCTTTTTTTTTTTTTTTTTAACGTTTTACATCTTTGAAACCAAAAGGTCACAACATTTTTCTTGCTTGGGTTCCTGGTCATGTTGGTATTCGGGGAAATGAAACGGCTGATCGTTCGGCCAAGAATGCCACAACAAAGATACTGTCCAATACGTCTATCCCCTACTCAGATTTGAAACCGAAAATTAATGAGGAGGAGGACTGGAATACATAGACGGATAACAAACTTTTCCAGATCCGTCCACACCTAAAAGAGTTCCTCCTCTGGTAGTCGAAAAGAAGAAACGGTTTTATGCCGGCTGCACACTGACCATTCGTTTCTAACTGATTCCTACTTTTTAAAGAGAAAAGAAGCTCCGTGGTGCATTCCATGTCATGTACCAATCGCAATGAAACATATTCTTTAGAGTGTTGGGACTTGCATGATGTGAGACATAATATTTTACAGCAGACTCCATGAAAACCTTGTTCAGCGATGTTCCACCTGATGTGATATTTGAATCTGTGAAAGAGATTAACATTTTAAATCTGATCTGAGGTTTTAACAGTAGAAAGATTTCAACAAAATTTCCAGTATGTTTTAAGATGGTGTATTTTAAAGGATTGTGTGAATGAATGACTTACGAGTTGAAGTCAACGCGGTGACAGCCCTGATGTGGCCCTTTGCGGTCGGCTGGACTACAAGCAAATTACCTTACTTTACCTTGACGGTTTTACTCTTTTGAGAGTGAGAATGCCGAGATTACCCCCTTCCCATCACGGGACGTCACTATTTTGGTGTCTGGGAACAGAAATAATGGCTGAACATAACTCGTTTGGTGTCTGGGGAACAGAAATAATGGCTGAACATAACTCGTTTGATGCCTGGGGAACAGAAATAATGACTGAACATAACTCGTTTGGTGCCTGGGGAACAGAAATAATGGCTGAACATAACTCGTTTGGTGCCTGGGAACAGAAATAATGACTGAACATAACTCGTTTGGTGCCTGGGAACAGAAATAATGACTGAACATAACTCGTTTGGTGCCTGGGAACAGAAATAATGGCTGAACACAACTCGTTTGGTGCCTGGGGAACAGAAATAATGGCTGAACATAACTCGTTTGGTGCCTGGGGAACAGAAAATGGCTGAACATAACTCGTTTGAAGCCTGGGGAACAGAAATAATGGCTGAACATAACTCGTTTGAAGCCTGGGGAACAGAAATAAATGGCTGAACATAACTCGTTTGAAGCCTGGGGAACAGAAATAATGGCTGAACATAACTCGTTTGAAGCCTGGGGAACAGAAACAATGACTGAACATAACTCGTTTGTTGCCTGGGGAACAGAAATAATGACTGAACATAACTTGGGGATACTTTGTCTTTCACTCAAGCCTTATATGACAAGTTTTATCTAGATCATGTCAAAAATGGCGTGGATTTCAATTGGAAATACGCTGGATTACACTAGATCCGGATTGTTTAAACCTGGTGTATGAATGTTTAAAATGTGGTTTTTGTTTTTCATACCTGCCGGATTACTGAATTGGTCCTATTCTATTCACTGCTTTCCATTTGGGGCGGAGAAGACCTCAGCGTTCACCTCTTCATTTAGCGTCCTCCGCTTCCTCTGCCGCATAGATTCTCCACAGGTGCACCAAGGTCTTCATCAGGGCTTCAAACTTGTAGGATTCGGCTAGCTGCGTTGCCTGACATGGAGAGAAAGGAAACACAGAGGTTATGCAACCAAGTCTCTGATCAGCTTCTGTCCGTTGAATGCATTGATTTGAATGTTGAGTACAAGCAAGAAAAATGCGTTTGAGGGTCATAGTGTGTGTGTGTGTGTGTGTGTGTTGTGTGTGTGTGTGTGTGTGTGTGTGTGTGTGTGTGTGTGTTTAAATTCTGGCATTATTTTCCTCCCATGCATCCTGAATAGAAGTCCTCTTATTAATGTACAAAACCATCTCAATTCTTACTCTTCCACAGAACCTGTTTTCCAAGCGCTCAATCCCGACTTCTTTCCCCTGATATCACCTATTTCTCCCCCCCCCTCCCCCCTCCCCCCCCCCCCCCCCCCCCCCCCCCCCCCCCCCGCAGCCCTCTCCTCACTTGCGTACTCCCCAGTCCAACTCTCTTCCCATCCCTCCACCTGCTATGGTCTGGCGTAGAACAGAATGTTAAAACAAAACCGTTAAGTCAACGTACCTAACAAAATGTCGCCCTACGGACAGACGTATATTCAACGTCATGCGAGAAAACGGATGCGAGCAAAAAATCCCTATTCCTAGTTTGCAGTAAGCTTACAAGCGTAACTGGAACATGTTATGTTGTCCGATTACGAATAACAAAACTTAGAAAAAATCTAGGAACACAATGTTCGGCTTTCCAAAACAAAGCGAATGTTTACGTCGGAAATACGTCATTTCTGTGGCATACTTACGACTGTGAGAGACGTTTGATTCTTCCTCTGTCAAAAGTGATTGTAAATGAAGCTTAGAGCATAATATATACGTACATTTGCATGGAAGATTTACAAATGCATTTAAAACGGATACCTGTGCTCTAGGCAACATGACAGGAAGACGGGTGTGCAGCTCAATGTGTCATTTCGTCGTTTGTAAATGATCAAAGATTTGGTTTCCGTTTTGAGGCAACAAATAAAGCCTATGATAGTCGTTGTCAAGACCTGCATTCCTTACATTGATCAATTAAAAAGAAAAAAAAAAGGTGAACATCATTAGAAGAGCAGATTCTGATATTTATGTTATTAGAAAAGATTTTTTTTGTGTGATCAAAAGTTTTCAAGATTGCTACAATAGGGATTTGCGGAATGCACCAGTATCTCAGGCCTAAAACACACACACACACACACACACACACACACACACACACGCGCGCGCGCGCGCACGCACGCACGCACGCACGCACCCACGCACGCACGCACGCACGCACACACACACACACACACACACACACACACACACACACACACACACACACACACGACAGAGAGAGAGAGAGAAAGAGAGAGAGAGAGAATAATAAAGGTTGGGGAAAAAAAGGAGAAAAAAAAAATAGAATACGCAGCTGGACGCGATTACCATTTGCACGGTTACGCACGCAGGTTCAAGGGTTGGTTATTGCTAATTGTATATCTTGACTAAAATGGCTGGTTGCCAGTAATTGAGTTGCCACCTAGCCTATCATGTGCACTGGAACAGAACGATGTCAGGCCAGGAAGACTTCCCGGCGAGTTCCTTGGGATCAGTCTCTGTGACGTGGACAAAGCCTCATTGTTGTTAAAAAAAAAAAAAAAAAATTAAAAAAAAAAAAGGAGCTACCAAGCGCGTCATTCTACGGTACCGGTGTCAGTGCAGCGCCACAAAGATCCTTCATTTGGCTCATCCACTGCGCCCCCCCCCCCCCCCCCCCCCCATGTCACTGTCTGAGTGTCTGTGTGTGCTGACTGTCTGTCTGTCTGTCTGTCTGTCTGTCTGTCGCTCTCTCTCTTTCTCTTCTCTCTCTCTCTCTCTCTCTCTCTCTCTCTCTCTCTCTCTCTCTCTCTCTGTGTCTCTGTGTCTCTGTCTCTCTCTCTCTCCTCTCTCTCTCTCTCTCTCTCTCTCTCTCTTTCAAAGTCAGATTTTTAAGATGTTTTAAAGACAGGATAATTGATTGTAGATGGCAAAACTGGCATGATCATGTTAATCATAGTGATAGGTTCTTACAGTACAGACTCTTTAAGACAACGCATGAGTTAGAACCATACGCCAATGTTAAAATGAATCGATACGTTATGAGCACATTAGAAAAGTTTAGACTTGGTGTTTCTGATATCGCTTGTCATCGTTTCAGATTGGAAAAGGGGGGGGGGGGGGGGGGGTCAAAATGAAAACAATGGAGAGAGCGAATCGGAACCTCTCCATATAAGCTTTTCAAGACTGAATCTCTCTCTGTCCTTAAAAGCCTCTGGCCGATAGGGCGTTAAACTCACCTCTCTCTCTCTCTCCTCTCTCTCTCTCTCTCCAAGAAACTACTGGGAGAGAGAGAGAGAGAGATGGGAGGAGAGCGGGAGGGGGTGGGGGACAGGCAGGCAGGCAGGCAAAGAATGAGACAGACAGACAGACAGACAGACATGGATATTCCGAGGAACGAGAAGTAGCCATCTGTGAAAGTCAAACACGCAGCGCTATTAAAGCTGTGCTTCTCAGTGTATCATGGCCGCGGTCTCATGTTACTGCTTTGACGTCATGGTGTAAACAACGTGCTGTGACGTAAAACTGGTGATATTGGAGTATTTAGACGGCCTCAAAACTCGACAGGACAATGGCTTTTATTACACAGATGGGAGTAGGCCATAGTAGTAGAGGAGCAAAAAAAAAAAAAAAAAAAACGATCAGAGAGAGAGAATGGGGGAAAGGAGGGGATAGGGTGAAGGATGGGAAGGGAGGATAGGAAGCAGTGAGGGGTAACTGTAGTATCAATGAGAAGACTGCACTTACTGTGACTTCACACGCCAGGTCAATATACACAAAGGCGGGGGCCCTGGAAAGGGTCAACTGAAGGGAGGTCTTGGGGGCGGAGGAGAAGTGGGGGGGGGGGGGGGGGGGGCGAGGGGGAAGTAGGAGTAGAGAAGTTGGGAGGGAGGGAGAGGAGAGGGGGGGGGGGGGAAGCCATGCGCATAGAACCGCAATCGGACAATGCCTTATTGTGACGTGTCAGATCGATCGATAACATTCCTTCCAAACAATACTGCCTGGCAATACAAGTCTTAGATCGATCGATTGATCAGTGCATGGACTGACCGATTGCTGATTGATTGTCTCACCGATGGATGGAACAGATCTGGACGAAAACTGAACTTGAGAAAGTAAGCATCTCCATTTGGTGACAATGCAGTCCCTGTTAAAAAAAAAAAGAAAGAACATTTGTCACCAGTGTAAGTCCGAAGTGTTCTTTTATGAGAGTCAAATGACATTGAAGAGAACTACAAAATCATTTTTCCTTCTTTTCGATGTGCATCGCACATTGCGGTTTGTCTTGTATATCATTTTCTTCATGTTCACCATTGTCTGGGTCCTGTCACCAGAAAACCCTTTCACTCATTCCACTTTACTTTGAAATTCCCAAGACAGCCCTGATGTGGCCCTTTGCGGTCGGCTGGGCTATAAGCAACATTATCTTATCTTATCTCAGTACGGTACACAAACACATCTTCCACAGATTTGACTGGAAATCATCACATTGGTGTCAGCTACGTATCTCAACTGAATGAGCCGCACAGAGTGAGCCAAAGAAATCGGCTTTGTATTATGTGAAATTCGAGAAAAAAATTATTGTGTGTGCCTGGTTGGTCTGTGCTCTGTCTTCACGTAGACATAACTGATCTACAATGGGTCACATGTGACATTTGAAATAGATAAGGAAAGTGGGAGGGGGGGGGGGGGGGGACTTTCTATTTACTAATGATGTACATGCCTGACTTTAATTCTGCCGATTAAACTGACTGATGTCCAGACAAAACGCTGATTTCGAGGATTTTGCTTTATGTTATTTCGCCGCGAACTTGACGTTACTTCAAGTACGCGCGCGCGCACACACACACACACACACACACACACACACACACACACACACACAAACACACACACACATATATATATATATATATATATATATATATATATATATATATATATATATAACTTGAAAATATAAAGGTAAAGAATAAAGGTACCTTTTGGAGAAGTCATACATACATACATATATACATATTTTTTAGCCTCTCTCTTTCTTTTCCGTCAGCACCATATAGACGTAGACTGTGTGGTAGCACCCACATACACCTCCCATCTCCCTGCCCTAAGACAGACAGACACAGACAGGCAGACAGACAGGTACACACACACACACACACACACACACACACACACACACACACACACACACACACACACACACACACACACACACACACACACACACAACACGCACGCGCGCGCACGCACGCACGCACGCACGCACACACACACACACACACACACACACACACACACACACACACACACACACACACACACACACACACACTGCTCACCTCCCCATGCCCTCACTATCTTGACACGAGCCCGTAGATCTTTTCCGAAGCCACTCGCACCAGCAAACTTCCCACACTATCTATCCCCACCACCGTGTCCCTCTCCCTGCCCCTCCTCAACTCCCACCCCACGCTCCTCCACCCCTCTCCGCCTCCATCCCCCCCCCCCCCCCTCCCCTCCGCCATCTTCTTCTTCCCATCTCCATGTTCTGGCACCATACCAAGTCAGAAAGCCGTTTAGCAACGGAAAATCCCCCAGTCCAGATTAGCCCACCGAGAGGACGGCAGGATAAACTGGAGCAGCAGCATTATTACCATTACCATTACCAACCCGCCACCACCACCCTCATCACCACAGCGCCAATACTCCCAGCTCCACCACCGCCACCGCCATCATCATCATCATCATCATCATCGTCATAACCACTACCAGCCAGCCACCCGCACAGCTATCACCAATACCATCTCATATGGGAACATGCAAGCGTCAAATGATTGGGTTATTTGTTTAATAAGCGAAGAAGCAGCAGTAATTATCGTTGACAAGATAATTGAATTTTTTTTTTTCTCGTGAAGCAAAAGCATTTCACTGCTAGAAAACAGTAAATGTGTTGTGAGCGCAGAAAATGATCACTCAAAGAGAGAGAGAGAGAGAGAGAGAGAGAGAGAGAGAGAGAGAGAGAGAGAAAGACGAAAGAAAAGAAGGATCTCTTAAAAGACATAAAGTGACACTTGTAAACCGCGAAAAAAAGGTAACAGTCACTGCTAATATTTAGGATAATCTGCAGGGATCTTATTTGTTGGTTCGTTTCAAAGTCCTGCTTTTCCTATTCATACGGTGAATTTGTGTGCAAATTGATCAGCAATTTTAAACCTTGTATTCTTCTTGCGAAAATCTCTCTCTCTCTCTCTCTCTCTCTCTCTCTCTCTCTCTCTCTCTCTCTCTCTCTCTCTCTCTCTCTTCTCTCTCTCTCTCTCTCCTCTCTCTCTCTCTCCTCTCTCAGTTTTGACAACCCATGATCATGTTTGTTTGTTTTTCGCTATATCAGCCCGAAAAATAAGAAAACGAGTAATTATTACGCAACCACAACCTGTGATAATTATTGTTTCCACATAAACACGATCATTATTACTTTTATCTTTTGTTTCTCGTAGAAAGAAAATGACCATTTTCACGACGAATTGGGATATTGTGGGCGTTTGAATCTAGCAAACTCCCATAGCCGCGTTACAACCGACCCCGCGTTATTACAGTCTACGTTGCATAAAGACTCTCTCTCTCTCTCTCTCTCTCTCTCTCTCTCTCTCTCTCTCTGCTCAGCCTGGAAGTGGCCCTCTGTCTTCTTCTGAGCCCCAGGAAAAAAAAAAAAGAAGAAGAAGCAAACAAGGAAAACTATACGGGCACACGGAAGATCTGTCATACGGATCCTGGTCTGGATCTGCCCCTTAATCCAGATCCACTCCAGAGATCCATTTCAAAATTTACTGATTTTTTTTTTCATGAGCCATATCTTATCTTTGCACCAGGTTTCGCCTAAAAACCAGTTCAGTTTGTTTGTTTGTTTGTTCGGCGTGATTTTGCTGTACGAAACTTGAAACCGCCTCTGGACCAGGATCCGTGCAACGGATCCCTACCAAACTCTATGGATTTGGTTCTTTGGCCACATTCCCTCTTTCCACCAACTTTCGTTAAAACCGCTTCAGTAGTTTTGGGGTAATCCTACTGACAGACAAACAAACAAACAGACGTAGGATAATCGTAAGTGCCCTAGGGGAGGCAACAACTAGCACTAACACCACTAAACGAACAGCTCACTGGTCAGTCTATCCTTTTATTTTTTCCTTCTGTCGTATAAAGGCGGCTTGTGCGGCTGATTCGTCTAACTGTAGATGTTGGCTGCCAAAATACAAGAAGAAGAAGGCGATGAGTGTTGTCAGGAAAGTCAATATGATATAGGGAAAAGATAAAACTTTTCAATAAGGAGGCTGGTCATATACATTTTTTTTTAAAATCAAGAAGCAGATAAAGAATAGAAATTAAATCTCGTAGTAGGAAGGAGATACAGCAAGAGGTGGAGGTGGGGAAGAGATGCTGAATATGCGTCATGTGAAAGAAATGAGGAATAGAGCTAGGAAGAAGGTACTTTGAGCTTATACGGCAAAATAGATGAGGGTTAGACGTAGAGTTAATCTGTGAAGGCAAAGACATGGAGGCTAGGAAGAGCGTGAATCTGTCATGGGAAAGATCCGAAATAGGAAGAAGGTAATCTGTCATAGGGAAGAGATTAGAAATAGGAAGAAGGTAATCTGTCATAGGGAAGAGATGAGAAATAGAAAGCTGGTAACTCTGTTTTGGGAAAGACGAGGAAAATAAAGAGAGCAACTCTGTCACAGGAATGACATGAAGAATAGGAACAGGGGAACTCTGTCACGGGAAAGAGAGGAAGGATATACAGAGGGTAATATTGTCACGGAAAGAGAGGAAGGATATACATAGAGGGTAATATTGTCACGGAAAGAGAGGAAGGATATACATAGAGGGTAATATTGTCACGGAAAGAGAGGAAGGATATACAGAGAGTAATATTGTCACGGGAGATAGAGGAAGGATATATAGAGGGTAATATTGTCACGGGAAAAGGAGGAAGGATATAGATAGGGTAATATTGTCACGGGAAAACGAGGAAGGATATATAGAGGGTAATATTGTCACGGAAAGAGAGGAAGGATATATAGAGGGTAATATTGTCACGGAAAGAGAGAAAGGATATACATAGAGGGTAATATTGTCACGGGAAAAAAGAGGAAGGATATACAGAGGGTAATATTATCACGGGAAAAAGATGAAGGATATATAGAGGGTGATATTGTCACGGGAGAGAGAGGACGGATATATAGAGGGTAATATTGTCACGGAAAGAGAGGAAGGATATATAGAGGGTAATATTGTCACGGAAAGAGAGAAAGGATATACATAGAGGGTAATATTGTCACGGGAAAAAGATGAAGGATATATAGAGGGTAATATTGTCACGGAAAGAGATGAAGGATATATAGAGGGTAATATTGTCACGGAAAGAGATGAAGGATATATAGAGGGTAATATTGTCACGGAAAGAGATGAAGGATATATAGAGGGTAATATTGTCACGGAAAGAGATGAAGGATATATAGAGGGTAATATTGTCACGGAAAGAGATGAAGGATATATAGAGGGTAATATTGTCACGGAAAGAGATGAAGGATATATAGAGGGTAATATTGTCACGGAAAGAGATGAAGGATATACATAGAGGGTAATATTGTCACGGAAAGAGAGGAAGGATATATAGAGGGTAATATTGTCACGGAAAGAGAGGAAGGATACATAGAGGGTAATATTGTCACGGGAAAAAGAGGAAGGATATACATAGAGGGTAATATTGTCACGGAAAGAGAGGTAGGATATACAGAGGGTAATATTGTCACGGGAAAGAGAGGAAGGATATATAGAGGGTGATATTGTCACGGGAGAGAGAGGAAGGATACATAGAGGGTAATATTGTCACGGAAAAAGAGGAAGGATATACATAGAGGGTAATATTGTCACGGGAAAGAGAGGAAGGATATTTAGAGGGCCGGGTAATATTGTCACGGGAAAGAGAGGAGGGATGTACAGAGAGGGTAATATTGTCACGGAAAAAAGCGGAAGGATAGATAGAAGGTATTATTGTCATGGGAAAGAGAGGAAGGATAGATAGATGGTAATATTGTCATCGGAAAGAGATGAGGAATGTAAAGAAGAGTAAACAATGTACAAGTTTACGATCAGAAAACTTCTTTGTTAGACTCTGTGTGCGTGCGTGCGTGCGTGCGTGCGTGCGTGCGTGCGTGCGTGCGTGCGTGCGTGAGTGTGTGTGTGTGTGTGTGTGTGTGTGTGTGGTGTGTGTGTGTGTGTGTGTGTGTGTGTGTGTGTGTGTGTCAATGCCGAGTCAGAGAGCGGGGGAGGTATTACTCTGCCTACTCACCGGCAAACGAGAGAGAGAGAGAGAGAGAGGAGAGAGAGGAGAGATGAGAGAGAGAGAGAGAGAGAGAGAGAGAGAGAGCAAAGTTGGTCATCCACTGCATCAGCAGCAAACATCCCTCAACCCAGATTGTGAGCTGTCAGCCTGAGTTAGCCTGCTCCGCTCTGCAGGCAGTGCAGTGGGACCCCAGACACCGCACAGCAACGTTGGACCCACAGTGAGGGGAAATAGGGGGGAAGGAGGGGACAAGGGGTGAGGTGAGGGTGGAGGTGGGGGGTGGCGGAGGGGAGGGGTGGGGGGTTGAGAACGGAAATTTACTGGAAACAAGTGCCAGTTGCGTAAACAAAAACAATCGGCCCACACCAACAAAACAAAGTGGTTAAAAAAAAGTCTGCCAAATGTTTCTGTTTTGTCGTAAACAAGTGGATTGTTCTTCATTGTATTGTACTGCATTGAATTGTGTTACATAATACAGTGTTGTGTTGTGTTGTGTTGTGTGTGTTGTGTTGTGTTGTGTTGTGTTGTGAAATTCGATCTACTCGTTTTGCAAACAATGTGTCGCACAATTTAGCACCACCCACATTAAGAGTAACAGTAGGAAACTGCTAGCGACTGGAACCAACATACCCTTATAAAGGCCGAAATACTGGGATTATAAAGCTTTGTTAAGTGTGGTCCTACATCCATTGATAAAGGCCAAAAGGCCGAAAATACTGGGGTTATAAAGCTTCGTTAAGTGTGGTCCTACATCCATTGATAAAGGCTTAAACGCCGAAATACTGGGGTTAAAGCTTCGTTAAGTGTGGCCCTACATCCCTTGATAAAGACCCAAAAGGCCGAAATACTGGGATTACAAAGCTTTGTAAAGTGTGGTCCTACGTTGTGTTGTGTTGTGTTGTGTTGCAGTCTGAAATTCGATCTACTCGTTTTGCAAACAATGTGTCGCACTATTTAGCACCACCCACATTAAGAGTAACAGTAGGAAACTGCTAGCGACTGGAACCAACATACCTTACTTCGTTAAGGGGTGGTCCTACATCAATTGATAAAGGCTTAAACGCCGAAATACTGGGGTTATAAAGCTTCGTTAAGTGTGGCCCTACATCCTTGATAAAGACCCAAAAGGCCGAAATACTGGGATTATAAAGCTTCGTAAAGTGTGGTCCTACATCCCTTTACAAAGGCCAAAAGGCCGAAATACTGGGGTTACGAAGCTTCGTTTAGTGTGGTCCTACATCCATTGATAAAGGCCAAAAGGCCGAAATACTGGGATTATAAACCTTTGTTAAGTGTGGTCCTACATCCATTGATAAAGGCCAAAACGCCGAAATACAGGGATTATAAAGCTTCGTTAAGTGTGGTCCTACATCCATTGATAAAGTCCGAAAGGCCGAAATACTGGGATTATAAAGCTTCGTTAACGCGTTAAGTGTGGTCCTACATCCCTTGATATAGGCCCAAAGGCCGAAATACTGAGATTTAGGCTAACAAAGTTTGGTCCAACGTCTGGGATGGTCAAGATATTGGGGATTAAAGCTAAATGAGTTTGGTTCAACGTTCTCATCATCAAGACTGCAATGTCAAGTTCAGCATCTCCTTATAAAGAAAGCAAGGTCAAAATATTGGGATTAAAGCTAAATACGTTTGGTTCAGCATCTCCTTATAAAGACTGCAAGGTCAAAAATACTGGAATTAAAGCTAAATAAGTTTCTTCAACATCTCCTTATAGAGACTGCAAGGCCGAAACATTGGGATTAAAGCTTCCTAAGTCAAACAGCGAATTCCTGGTTTAAATCTTAGTTTAAAGACTCATTCTGGTGTGTGATTAGTGGACTGTCTGGCTGTTCTTTGGAGTGGCATTAGAGGTGGATTTATCTACCAGTGCTTGTGTACTTGAAATCTTCTGGTGGTCAAATTTTTCAGCTTGAAAACTCTCTCTGTGCACCCTGCAGTAGATGGCGACCTGATTCGGTTCAGGGAAGGTTAAAGACAGCGGAAGGAGGGGAATCAGCCTCGCCTTCTGTCATGCCGTGTACACCTCACTGCCCCTTTGGCCAACAGGCTGTGGGAATTTCAACCGTTCTCTTTAACGTATGTAGGCATGTACGTACGTAGCTATGACGTATATATGTATGTATGTGTCTGCCTACACACACTGTCACCGATCGGCGGTACTAAATCAGCCGTCCATGTGTTTGGAGTAATGGTAGTTCAGAAATAGAGAGCGTGTGCGCGTGTGCATATGTGTATATGTGTGTGTGCGAGCGTGCGTGTGTAAGATTGGGGTTTTGGTTAAGGTGGAAGGTTAGGATAGGTAGGGGGCTGGGGAAATAAGACATACAATATTCTTGCATTCTAGTCTTCACTTGTTGAGGGGATGGAGGCGGGAGGTCGGTTTCGTTTCCGACTGTTACCCTTTTGTTACTTTGGTTCCACACCAGAGAAGGCGGGGCAGGATATCGGCTGTTGTTGTATTGTCAAGTCTGTGAGTTGTTGTGGTAAATTGTCGTGTTGTTGCACGAGCAACAACTAGTCCGTTGGTCGGGCGTGTCAGCTCTGCGGAGGGATACGCTGCTCTGACCAATCGCTGTTTTGTGTTGTGAGTAGAGTTCGACTTGGTTCCGAAAAGGTCGGAATGCCGTTGGGGTTAGCTTCACTTCGGTCCTGGTGTTCGTCGGAGTGACGCGCCTTGTAGTGCGGCGGCGCGCCGTTTGTTGAGTGTAGTGGACCTTCGTGTCATAGTACGTGCCAGGTCCTCGTCGGGGTCTGGTGAGCCCTTGCCTGTACCGGGTTCTGTGTCGTCTCTGTTGGCAGCACTTCAGGCGAGTTGCAGAACTGGTGTGGTTGATTTCGTCTGTCTGTCCAGGTTGGTGATACGTTATGTTCGTGGTGTTGTGGTTCGTGGTGTTTGTATTGTGCCGGGTTTCTGTGTCGTCTCTGTTGGCAGGCCACTTCAGCCAGTTTGCCAGAACTGGTTGGTGATCGTCTGTCTGTCCAGGTGGTGATCCGTTATGTTCGTGGATGTTGTGGTTCGTCGTGTCTTGTAGTGTGCCGGGTTCTGTGTCGTCTCTTTGGCAAGCTACTTCAGCCCAGTTGCAGGAACTGGTTGTGGTTTTGAAAACGTCTCTGTCTGTCCAGGTTGGTGATTTGTACGTTAGGTTCATGATGGTGTTGATCGTCTTGTTGTCTTGTTTTGGCGAGTTGTTTGTAGTGTCTTGTTATGTTTTAGTTGTATTATGGTGTGTTGCGTTTACTGGTTGTCTGGTATTTGATGTCGTCTTAGTTCTGTGATTGATACCTGTCAGCGGGTGGTGTTATTTATTTTTTTTTTTTTGGAATATTCTGTAAATGGTGTACATAGTCGGTTCTTTATTAGTTTCGTTATATAGATTATTATTGTTCCTGAGTTCGTTTGTCATGTGACTGTTTGGCCAGCTGTGTGTGTTAGATTTAATATCCGTTGATGGACGAGGGTTGTAGATATTGGTTGTGATTAGTTCATGTTAATTTCAGGGGGTGCGGTCAGTAAGGAAGTAATTCGATGGTTGCATTTTGTTGAGGATCATAGTATGAGTCAGGTGCAGATGTGTCTGCGTGAATCGTTTCAGGGATTGTGCTCAAGTTCAGTTTGTAAATAGTAGTAGTTCGTTGGAAATTGAGTAACGATTTCGGATGGTTGAACCTGCACGGCTTGGAATTGGTTATCAGTGCTGTGGGGCCAAGGCTAATTGGTAGTCGAATGGGTTTATATGGAGTACGGTCGGAATATTCAATTCATTTGGTGTCTGTTCACTTTCAGTTACGTGTCATGGTTTCTCGGAGCGGGTGTTCGTGCGCGTGCAGACTGTATCTGGTGACGTACGCGTTTGGTACAGCGGGGACGTGGAGTTCACTATGTATAGAAGTGGTTTTTGGTTTTGTCTTTATTTTAAGTAAAAGACAGTCGACACACTTGCAGGGATGTAGGTGTTTGTGACATAATAGGGTTGGAGGAAGATATTTTAGGTTGCAGGGAGACAGTTCATTATGTTTTTTTGTAGTCGGAAAGAAGGGTATGGTAAAGTTTAGGCGGGTAGACTCAGCAGTTGATAGGTTTAAAAACGGGAGGATGTGCCGCATGTTTATTGTATGAAGTATGGTTGTGTGCATTATCAAGATTTACCACTGGATTGTATGACTAATAGGATGACATGAGAGTGGGGTGTGGATTGGAAATTTTGTTGAACAAATCATGTACCTTTTGATATATGATTCCATTGACAGTGCAAAGAGGGATGTGGATGTGAAGGGATTGTGGCGGCGAGCCGATTCTTGTCTTGAATATGCTAGGAACTGTGGACGTTAGAAAATTAATAAGTTCTTTTGTTTCTTGTTGTTTTTTTTTGAGAATGTGGATTTCTACTGATTACTATGTGGAACATTTCCTTGTGAGATTGCACCATTTCTCATTTTTGTTTAGTATTTCTTAGGGTGCCCATGGAGGTCGTATTGGAGTGCTTAGATTGGGATTTATTTCTCCGAGAATTGGGGGCGAGTCATAATTTCATTTGTAATAGTGTAGATTGGGCTCAGAGAGATTATTGTTTTACTGTTGTTGTAAGTGTTGGCAGATGAAATGATTTGATAACCCCAAAGAAATCGGATTGGGGGAGTTTGTATTCGAAATTCATATGGTCACTCTCATTCCCGAGTGGGAGGTAGGCAAGGGAGAGGGAGAGTAAACGGCTTTACCAGGTAGTTATGGGCGGTTGATGACTCGGGTAGTAGCAACATTTACAGTGGTTGGCCTACGTGTTGTCAGAGTATCCTGTTTCCGTCCTGAGGCTGCGGTCAGACCATCCGCCGCGGTACTGCCGCCGTGCCGGCAAAGGTGAGGGGGACCCGTGGACCGGTGTCCCGTTGCTGCTGCTTTTCCCGGTGAGAGGGAGGACCATCCAGGCGTATGCCGTCTGCTGGCAGCTCTTCTCCGCTACCTGGTGAGTTCTTCGCGGAGTCCTCCAGCCACCCGTTGCTCTTCCCCTGTTCGGGCGTCCTTTGAGCCCCCGGACTCGTCGAGAGTGGCAACAGACACCAGACCTTCTCTCACCCTCGTGTCGGCGGGGCCTGCAGAGGAGGAGGCGTACTTTGAGCCGGACTCGGTCGACGAGGGCACTGCACCAGGCTTCCCTCATACGTTGTCCCGGCGGGGCCTTCAGAGGTTGGTTGTTGCCAGCGCGGGGGAGGTGTTCAGGACCGGAGGGCCACGGTCCGCCGCCGGTGCAGAGTCTTCGGGGAGTCGGACTGTGGGAGGCCACGGTCAGCCACCGGTGTGCAGTGGCTCCGGGGAGGGTCAGCTGTGAGGGCATGTACAAGCGCCGGGGACTGGAGTTTCTCCGGGCCGGGAGGGGTTGTACATGGGTGTGGTATAAAAAGTGTGTAGGGTTAGGAGTAGGGTTATGGGTTGTTAGCTACTGCCTTTTGTGGGACGTAGTGGGCCAGCACTGTGTAGGGTACTTGTCGTTGCTCGTTTAAGGGACGCAGCGCCCAGTTCGGTAGGGGTCCGGGTCAAAAGAGAAGGGTGGGTCCTGGGGAGAGGTGGGGTTTAGTAGTAGTTTTAGAGAATAGAGTCCCTTGGTGGTTGTCCTTGTCCCTAGTAGTTAGTCACCACGTGTGCGGGCCTTTCTCTGCGTCCCTAGGTCGCCTCAGTGATATACCGCATGGTGCTTTAGCATAGGTTAGGGGTTTCAGGGTCGTAGCAGGGTAGTGTGGGTCAGGGAGAAAGTGAGATAAGGGTGTATGGGCGGGATGACGTTGAGTGGTGGGCGCCATAGTGTAGTGTGTGAAATAAAGAAGTGCGCTCTTTGATTGTTAAAGCTGTGTTATTGTGGCTGTATGTCTGCTTAGTGTGTGTAATCGGTGTGGAAATGGTGGTAGGGGCCGTCGGCTTAGGCGGCCCCCGTGACATTTGGGCCCCCCCCCCCCCCCCCCCCCACGCCCCCCCCCCCCCCCCCCCCCCCCCCCCCCCCCGGGCTGGAAGATGGCGGGGATTTCTTAGGTGGTTCTGGGTAGGCGATAGGTAGCTAGAAAGGGAGGTAGGGGGGTGTGGTGTTTTTTGTTTTCGGTGTGTAGTCGAGTGAGTGGGTGGTTGGTGGGAGCGTACCAGTAACCCTGGGAGGTGGTAGTTACGGTTGTCCCTGTTCACGTCAGGGCCAGCTTCCAGTGGCATTGGCAGGGCACTTGTGTTTGTGTGAATGGGTGGCGCTACCGAGTGAGTGATGGTATGAGTGATCAGAAATATTGAGTGTGTGTTGGAAGTGTGAGTGACTACGCAGTGCAGTGTTTGTGAGGTGCCGGTGGGTAAATATCGAGTGTGCCTTGTGCCTTTGAGTGTAGTCAACCCAACCCCAGAGAGTAGGTAGAGGGTGGGACCCAGCGTGACTGTGCACGCTGTGTTGGTCGGATATCCTGTGGGGATTAAGGGCGAGTTAGCCCAGGTGACTGTGCGGTGGATAGCACGAGGGTGCGCAGGGGTTGTGTCATAAGGGGTTGAGAGTGCATATGAACTGGCGGGGGGCAAAGTGCCCTGTGATCGTTATGGTTCGGAACCAGAGACAGTGGGCTGTGATGGTATATCCATGTGAACTGGTGCGCATGCACAGTGGACGGTGGAAACACGGTGTCCCGTGATTCGTCAGTGGCAGTCCAGTGAATTGATAATATTGCATGGGGTTGAGCTCATGTGGGTGTGAGGCACCAAGTGTGGGTGGAGTGGTGCGGTTGCGTGACTCGTTGAGTGTATTGTGTACTTTCGATTGTTTGCTCAGGGGCATGTAAGTCGTCGGACTCCAGTATGCGCTAGGATCGCATTACTGTCCGTTGCTGGCTCCGTGGTGGTAGGTGTACCCTATGTCCAAAAACACAACGAGCCATCCTGCAGTAGACCCGATTGTGTCATGGTTCAACAGGCCCCTACGGCAGATACAAAACCTAAGGGTAGTGACCAGGATGAGGGGGTGGTGCAAGAACAGGGACGGGGGGCGTATGCGAAGTTCGCCACGTTGGGAACGGCGTTGGGTTTAGCTGGGGGAGAGTCGCCATTCGTCACGGACGCGGTGCGTAATGAGGATGAGAAGACGGCGAGAGAGCAGAGTTGGTAGCTCGGATGGAGGAGGAGAAAGTGAGGCAGATAATGAGGACGAAGAAGCGAAAGCTGCTAGGCAGAGGGAGTTAGAGATGAAGCAGAGGAGATTGAAGAGGAGAAAGTGATTAGGCAGAGGAGGGATTGAAAGAGGGAGAAAGCTGACAGGCTGAGGAAAGATTGAAGAGAGAAAGGTGTAGGCAGAGGGAGTAAGAGAGGGCAGAAGATGAAGGATGAGAGGAGCTAGAGATGAAGCAGAGGAGATTGAAGAGGAGAAAGCTGCTTAGGAAGAGGGCGCTAGAAAAGGTTACAGCGGGAAGAATGAAGGAGGAAAGAGCGAGGGACAGATGGAACTGGAAATGCAGAGGGAAGAAGATGGAGGAAGAAAGTGTGATAAGAGAAATAGAAGCTCAAGCACAGCAAGACTGAGTTAGAGGCAAGAGAGCGAGAGCTAAAATACAGAAAGAAGGCTCCGGATGAAGCAGCGCACAGGAAAGCTTGAACGAGGTGAAGGAACGCAAGGGGTCCCCACTTGAGCGCTAGGAGAGAACGTGACGTGACGCTCTTTTCATCCCCCACTTTGAGGTGTGGCCACAGATGTGCAAAGTGGATCGACGGACCCGTCATGGCCCACCCCCACCCCCCACGTCTGATGTCTCTTGATGAGAGGGAAAGGTTGAGAAGCAGTGATTGCGGGTTTAAGTGTGGATGGAGTTAAGCGAACTATGAGCAGATATAAAGAGCGTCCCTGTCAGCCACTTCAGGCTAGATGCTGAGGGCCTACCGGGAAAAGTTCAGGAAGATCAAGAAGGACGCTGCTGAGCTTTGCCCAAGTGCTGGGAAGGATGAAGCGGTGGTTTTCCCTCTGGTGTGCGGATCGGCAAGGACGAGAGTGTGGCAGAGGATGTTAAGGATCTGCTTTTCAAGAACAGTTTTACAGCTGTGTCCCAGGAGTTCACGATTGAGGTCGGAGAAATGCCCGAAAAATGTTGAAACAATGGCAACGGAAGCTACTGTTTTAGCAAGAGGCCAAAAGTTGGGAGGAAGGCGAAGCAAGACGGAGCAGTTAACCAGCAACCTGGGTAAGAGGCGTGAAACAGCAGGGAGGCCAGCCTACGGGAGAGGTTCACAACACTCTAAGTGATGTGCACTACAGCAGCAGAACAGGGATGCAGAAGGGCCTAGTGTCGACAATAGTCTGTTTCAACTGCAGGAAGCCGGGCACTTCGCTAGGGAAATGCCCCGAGGCACCAATCAGTTGGAGTGGTCATTGGTTGTGACCAGCCCCAAGCGCGAGTAGTCCCTACGTTGTGTCGACCACCTGCGCTGAGCAGCATAACGAGCCTGCGTGCGTTGTAGGAAGTAACGGAACTCCGGCCAATGGATTACGAGACATGGTGCCGGTTACACCGTAGTGTGCCGAGTGGTTGGTTGCAGGCAGGCCGCGTTACACAGGAGAGACAGTTCAGTAGTGGTGGCCGAATCAGATGTAGGTCTGTGTTACCTGTGGCGGAAATCGAGTTGAAGGCGCCATTCTCGCACGGGAAGTTGGAGGTTTGTGTCTGGATTAGCCCTGTGCAGGAAGTCCTGATCGGGAATTTCGCAAAGAGATTATGGAGTTCCGGTTGGACACGTGTCCTGTAACCGCGACCGGCGTTGGCTGGGAGCAGTGCAGACACGCGCGCAGAGTGCCAGGGAGCAGCAAGAACAGTTACACACTCCCCGTCGAGGAATGCATCCTGAACCCTCTCTCTCCAGCAGTTATTAGATGCGGCCAGGATGAAACCTTGAGAGCCGGAGTGCATTGTGAGCAGGGACGCACTTTCATACCAGTTGGACGAGTCGAGTACGATCGGAAATTGGTGTACTGGTCAGGCGGTTTTTGCGGGTCCAAGGACGTAGGAGTCAAATCTGCGTCCCAGCGGAACTCCGGGCACACGGTGATGAGCTAGCCCACGAGTACCATGTCTGGACACTTGGGTTACCACCCGAACCAAGGAGCGAGTTGGTCGCCATTTTTTTTTGAGCAGGGATGCATGCTGACATTGGTCGGTACTTGCCAGTCATGGTCCAGTGTCAACGTACGGGGGATAAGGGAAGTGTCTCAAAGAGTTTCCTTGTAAGGAAGCACTGATGCGCAGGCGCATGCAGATGTGAGGGATCTCTGGTTGCAATCAGAAAGGCAAGAGTTCTGCACTGCGGCAGAGGACGTCGTAACCTAAGGAACAAAGTAGCTGGAGTGTGAGTTGACAAGAAGAACTTGGCAACCGCAGGTTGCAGGTACAAGCGACATTCTCATTTTGAGACGAACCAGGAAGGTAGCTGGGGGGTCTAGAGTACTAGTGGGGGCATTTCAAGGTGGGCACTGCAGCTGCAGCCATTCCAGTTTACAGTGCAGGCAGTGTGTCGGATGGACACTGTGGCGGCAGACTTCTTGAGTCCGATTGCCGTAGAGTGAGAGAGAGAGAGAGAGAGAGGGAGTGAGTGAGTATGTTCCATTTACTGTGTCATGTGAAGTTGACATTGACGAAGTTTGTGCAGGTGTCGGTGTCATTGAAGACGATGACGTAGCAGAAGTGTTATGGGGGGTGGAATTTGTAGCACGTGTTGCATAGCGGTCGTGCATGGTCAGAGCAACCTCAGTTATGATGATTTATATATAGACGTAATGTATCGGCTGCTTGTAAGTGCTGCGTTAGGTCGTGGAAGGCAGAATTGGACCAGCTAGTAGTTAATGATAGTGGTTAATGATGTATTTAAAAGTGTTGTTGGAATGATGATGGGGTGCATCAAAAAGTAACAGCAGGGCGGAGTGAGTGGTGTGGGTTGGATGGTTATAGGTAGGGTGAGTATCAACACCGATCGGTGAGAAGTTTTGTTGGTTTTAACCTGTAGTTAAAACGCTTAGGCAGGGGGGTGTGTCACGATTCGGCGGTACTAAATCTGCCGTCCATGTGTTTGGAGTAATGGTAGTTCAGAAATAGAGATGTCGTGTGCGGCCTGTGCATATGTGTTATGTGTGTGTGCCGAGGGTTGCTGTGTGTAAGTATGGGGTTTGGTTAAGGTGGAAGGTTAGGAATAGTCGGGGGTGGGGAAATAAGAATTACATTATTATTGCATTCTAGTCTGCATTGGATGAGGAGGATGAGGCGGGAGGTCGTTCGTTTTCCGACTGTTACCCTTTTGGTACTTTGGTTCCACAAAGAGAAGGCGGGGGACCACCCCCAGGGATATTCGGATGTTGTTGTATTGTCAGTCTGTGAGTTGTTGTGGTTAAATCTGTCGTGTTGTTGCTCGAGCAAACAACTAGTCCGGTTTTTTTTTATTGTCGGGCACGTGGCAGCTCTGGGAGGGATCGCTGATCGACCCAATCGCTGTTTTGTGTTGTGATGTAGTGTTCGCTGGGTTCCTGGACCAGGTCGGAATGCGTTGGGATAGCTTCACTTCGGTCCCTGTGCTTAGTCGGAGTGGACGCGCTGGTTGTGCGGCGGCAGGGCGCCGTTAGTTGAGCTGAGTGACTTCGATTCATTAGTCAGTGCCAAGGTCATCGTCGAGTGTCTGGTGTGCCCTTGGCCTGTTGCCGGCGTTCTGGGTCGTCTCTGTTGGCAGCCACTTCAGCCAGTTGCGAACTGGTTGTGGTTGAGCGGTCTGTCTGTCCAGGTTGGTGATCTTTATGTTCGTGGTGTTGTGGTTGTCGTGTCTTGTTTTGTGCCGGGGGTTCTAGTGTCGTCTCTGTTGGCAGCCACTTCAGCAGTTGCAGTATGGTGTGGTTTGATCTTCTGTCCTGTCCTGGTTGGTGATCCGTTATGTTCGTGGTGTTTGTGTTCGTCGGTGTCTTGTATTGTGCGGGTTCTGTGCGTCTCTGTTGGCTGGCCACTTTCAGGCCAGTTGCAGAACTGGTGTGGTTGAAACGTTGTCTGTCCAGGTTGGTGACTTTTGTTAGGTTCATGATGGTGTTGTTCGTCTGTTTGTTTGTATTTTGGCGTCGTTGTTCGGTAGTGGTCATGTTACTGTTTAGTTGTATTATGGGTTGTTGCGTATTCTGGTTGTCTGTATGATGTCGTCTTAGTTCTGTGATTGAAACTTGTCAGACTGGGTTGTGTTAGTTTATTTTATGTTTTTGGTTATATTCTGTAAATAGTGATACATAGTGGTGCCTATTATTAAGTGTTCGTTATTATTATTATTGTTCCTGAGTTCGATTGGCATGTGGACAGTTTGGCCACCAGACAGTGTGTGTTAGATCTAATAAACCGTTGATGGACGGTGATGTAGAATGTAGATATTGGTTGTGATTAGGTTCTTGTTAATTTAAGGGGGGTCAGTAAGGAAGTAATACGAGGGTTGAATTTTTCGTAGAGGATCATAGTATGATGTCAGGTGCAGATTGTGGTCTGCGTGAATCGTATTAAGGGTTTGTGCTCAATTTCAGTTGTAAATGTTGTTGTTCGTTGAATTGAGTAAACGATTTCGGGAGTTGACCTGCTCGGCATTGGAATTGGTAACGGTTGCAGTGGGGGCCAAGGCTAATTGGTAGTCGGAATGGTTTATTACTGGAGTACGGTCGTGACTATTCAATTTCATATGGGTGTCTGTTCACTTTCGTACGAGTCATGGTTCTCGAGCGGAGGTGTCGTGAGCGTGCAGACTGTATCTGTGTCGTACGCGTATGGTACAGGACAGTGAGTTCATATGTTAGAAGTGGTTTTGGTTTTGTCGTGATTTAAGTAAAAAGACAGTCGACACACATGGCAGGGATGTGATGTTTTGTGATTAATTGGGTTGGAGGAAGTTTTTTAGGTTGCAGGGAGTCGTCTCATTATGATTTTTTCTGTAGTCGGAAAGAAATCAGGGTTTTGGTAAAGTTTAAGGCGGGTAGCTCAGCAGTTGATAGGTTAAAAACGGAGGTGTGCCGCATGTAATATTGTATGAAGTATGGTTGTGTTGGCAATAACAAGAGTAACAACTGGATTGTCTGACAATAGATGGAAATGAGAGTGGGTGTGCTGGATGGGAAATTTTGTTGAACAATCATGTTTTGATTATATGATTACAATTTTGACAGTGCAAGAGGGATGAGGATTGTGAAGGATTGTGGCGGTCGAAGCGATTTTTTGTTTGAATATGCTAGAAAACTGTGAACCGTTAGAAATTAATTATGTTCTTTTGTTCTTTTGTTGTTGTTTTTTTTTTGGATGTGGATTACTCTGTTCTATGTGGAAACAGTTTCCTTGTGAGATTGCCCATTCTAATTTTGGTTTAGTATTTTCCTAAGGGGCCCATGGAGTCCGTATTGGTATTTTGGAGTGCTTAGATTGGGATTTATTTCTCGAGATTGGTGTGAGACGTCATAATTTCAATATGTAAATAGTGTAGTATAGGCTCAGAGAGAATATTGTTTTACTGTTGTTGTATGTGTTGGCAGGAGGAAAATTGATTTGATAACCCCAAGTAACGATTGGGGGGGGTGGATTCGAAAGTTCAAGTGGTCACTCTCTTCCCGAGTGGGAGGTAGGCAAGGAGAGGAGAGTAAAAGCTTTTCCAGGTAGCTTATGGGCTGTGATGACTCGGGTAGTAGCAACCTTACAGTGGTCGGCTTACTGTGTTGTCAGCAGGGTTTATCTGTTTTCGTCTGCGGCTGGGGTTAAGACCACCGCAGGGTAACTGCCGCGTTGCGGCAGTTGTGAGCGGCGGTGTCCCGTTTGCCTGCTGATTTTCCGGGAGGAGGGAGACCATCCAGGCCGTTCTGCGTCTGTGGGCAGCTCTCCTCCGCTACCGGCGTTTCTTCGGGAGTCCTCCATGCCACCGTTGTCTTCCCTGTTCGGGCGTCCTTTGAGCCCCGGACTCGTCGGAGAGGGCACCGAGACCAGACCTTATCTCACCCTCGGTGTCCGGCGGGGCCTTCCTTAAGAGGAGGGGAGGCGTCCTTTGAGCCCGGACTCGTCAGAGGAGGGCACAGCACCAGGCCTTCCCGCTACCGTTGTCCGGCGGGGCCTTCAGAGGTGTTGTGTGCCAGCGCGGGGGTGGAGTCAGACTGAGGAGCCCCGGTCGCCGCGGGTGCAGTGTCTTCGGGGGAGTCGGGACTGTGGGGGGTGGGCCACGGTTCAGACCGGAGTAGTGCCGGCGTCCGGGGCGGCGTCAGCTGTGAGGGCCAAGTACAGCGCCGGGGGTACTGAGAGTTCTCCGGGCGGGATGGGTTGTCCCAGGGGGTGTGGTAAAAAGGGTGTTGTTAGCGTTAGGGAGTAGGGGTTTAAGGGTTGTTAGCTACTGCTCCTTTTGGGACGTGTGGCCAGCACTGTGTAGGGTACTTCGTTGCCTCGTTAGGGACGCAAGCGACCAGTTCGGTAGGGGTTTCCGGGTCATAAGGAAGGGTGGGTCTGGGGAGAGGTGTGGGTAGTAGTAGTTTTAGAGAATAGAGTCCCTTGGGTTGTCCTTGTCCCTAGTAGTATAAGTCACCACGTGTGCGGGCTATCTCCTGCGTCCCTATGGTCGCAGTGATATACCGCAACTGGTTGCCTTTTAGATAGGTTTAGGGGTTTCAGGGTCCCTAGCAGGGTAGTGTGGGGTCAGGGAAGAAGTGAGTAATGGTTGTATGGGCGTGGAAGGAGTGAGTGGTGGCGCCATAGTGTGGTGTGAAATAAGAAAGTGCGCTCTTGATTGTAAGCTTGTGATTGTGCTGTATTGTCTGCTCTAGTGTGTAATAGGTGTGGGAAAAGGTGTGGTAGGGCGTTCCGGCTTAGCGACCGTGACTCACCAAATCACAACACACACAATCCACACACACATATATTTATATATAGATTAATATATATATAAATTTTATATATATATTATATATATATATATAGAATGCTGAACAATTAAGTAGTGGTGGGAAAACAAGTGCAGGTTAACAATTTTCAGTCGTTATAGTAATGATTGGCAAAGATTTGAACTTTAAAAAAAAAAATGAGATAAAGAAAATGGAGGGAATATATTATAAACTAAGAGAAGCCCTTCACTAGCTGCCTGAGGGAATCCATCATCATCTCTCTCGAAGGGCACATTTGTATTTGTATTGCTGCTCATTGGCCTTTCGTCGCTGGACGGACTCTCAGGGAGAACCGGCTGATTGTGTCTGTGCTCTTGGTGTCAAATAGAGACACACCACTGTTCATTAATTCTGTGGTGTTTCACCGCCAAGGTTCAAAAAAAGAATCTAACAGCACCCCCAAAGCAGCCAGCGAAGGGTAGTAAAATGGAACAAAACAAAGGTGTGGAGAGGAAAAAAGTTGCTGAAAAATTAAAAGCATTATTCAAACAGTATAAAATGTAAGGGCATGTACGTATATATATATATATATATATATATATATATATATATATGTACCAGTTTAAAATAGAATTTTAAAATGGAAAATTGTTGGTTTTAGTTTTTCCATTTTAAAATTCTATTTTAAACTGGTATGTCGCTTCCTACTTGGTTGAGCATTTTTATCATTCTGAGTGGCTTTTTAACTCTAATTTTATATATATATATATATATATATATACTGACTTCCATAAAAAACGCGAACGCAAACAAGCTGAAGGTTAGGGCGAATTTTATTGGTCACAATTGTACAGAGTGGAAGCGAGAATTCAACGTGATTTGATTCATTACACGGTAATGTGTGAAAATGTCATCAGCAATATGTCTTTGTGTGGAACATCCAAGGTCACGTGACAAACCAGATTAAAGACCTAATACCGTGTGTGGCCACCATTTGCATGGACAACTGCTTGACACCTGCGGCTCATTGAGTGGACCAGGTGGTTAATGCGTCCCCTTCGCACACCAGCCCAC
>CM031607.1:50272750-50282750 GCA_018398815.1 Conus ventricosus | reverse complement strand
TGCTCCCGTCCTGTCTCCTTCTCCTGTTTCTTGGCCCGGGCAGGTCTCTTTACATAGTCCTCCCACCCACCACCCACCACCCACCACCCACCTTCCACCCCTCCATCCTCTATCCTCCGCCTTCTTTCCTCCACCAAACCCCTTTTTCCTAAACCTTCACCCCATGGGCAACTCCCTGAACATTCACACCCATGGGCTACTCCCTGAACCTTCACCCCATGGGCTACTCCCTGAACCTTCAAACCCATGGGCTACTCCCTGAACCTTCACCCCCTGGGCTACTCCCTGAACCTTCACCCATGGGCTACTCCCTAAACCTTCACCCATGGGCTACTCCCCTAAACCTTCACCCATGGCTACTCCCCGAACCTTTACCCATGGCTACTCCCTAAACCTTCACCCCATGGGCTACTCCCTAAACCTTCACCCCATGGGCTACTCCCTGAACCTTCACCCCATGGGCATACTCCCCAAACCTTCACCCCATGGGCTACTCCCTAAACCTTCACCCCATGGGCTAACTCCCTGAACCTTCACCCCATGGGCTACTCCCTAAACCTTCACCCCATGGGCTACTCCCTGAACCTTTCACCCCATGGGCTACTCCCTGAACCTTCACCCCATGGGCTACTCCATGAACCTTCACCCCATGGGCTACTCCCTGAACCTTCACCCCATGGGCTACTCCCTGAACCTTCACCCCATGGCTACTCCCTGAACCTTCACCCCATGGGCTACTCCCTAAACTTTCACCCCATGGGCTACTCCCTGAACCTTCACCCCATGGGCTACTCCCTGAACCTTCACCCCATGGGCTACTCCCTGAACCTTCACCCCCTGGGCTACTCCCTGAACCTTCACCCCATGGGCTACTCCCTAAACCTTCACCCCATGGGCTACTCCCCGAACCTTCACCCCATGGGCTACTCCCTAAACCTTCACCCCATGGGCTACTCCCTGAACCTTCACCCCATGGGCTACTCCTAAAAACCCTTCACCCCATGGCTACTCCTGAACCTTCACCCCATGGGCTACTCCCTAAACCTTCACCCCATGGCTACTCCCCGAACCTTCACCCATGGGGTACTCCCTGAACCTTCACCCCATGGGCTACTCCCTGAACCTTCACCCATGGGCTACTCCCTGAACCTTCACCCCATGGGCTACTCCCTGAACCTTCACCCCATGGGCTACTCAGTTTGACACGAGACGGAAAACAGCGGGACCGCACTGGGAAGGAAACCCGCTTGACACAGAGAGAGAGAGAGAGAGAGAGAGAGAGAGAGAGAAGAGAGAGAGAGAGAGAGAGAGAGAGAGAGAGAGACGGAGAGGGGAGAGAGAGAGAGAGAGAGAGAGACGGAGAGAGAGAGAGAGAGAGAGAGAGAGAGAGAGAGAGAGACGGAGAGAGAGAGAGAGAGAGAGAGAGAGAGAGAGAGAGAGAGAGAGAGAGAGAGAGAGAGACAGAGAGAGAGAAGAGAGAAAAGAGAGAGAGAGAGAGAGGACAGAGAGAGAGAGAGAAAGAGAGAGAGAGAGAGAGAGAGAGAGAGAGAGAGGGAGAGAGAGAGAACGTTTTCAGCTGACAAGACGGATTCCTACATGTCCTGTTACCCTGTTGCACCAGTCGTCTCAGCCCAGTAGTCGAATGGTGACATTAACGACCTATTAGCTGCCGTCATCAGTACGAAGTCAGTCAGTTCCAGTAGTCCTTCGTTCGCTGGCAGGCAGTCGTGTTTGTTGTCAGAGCAGGATTGCTCCACGGGCCTCTTGGAGCTAGTACATGCTGGTTGGCCCTCATCCATTTTAAGCATTCGGCTTAGTGCTGGCACACCAACCGTTCACTATCGGGTTTTTTACCTGCCGCTTTTGGAATCCGGTAACGAGTTGATGGCCGATAGGACCATTTGACCGTCACTCGGACACGAAGACAGGCCGCCCTTGTGGGGAGACATGCCAGTTTGCCGCGTTCCAGATTGCCGCGTGCCACTTTGCCGCGTCACACAGCTGCTAGGGTTAGGGATAGGGTTAGGGCTAGGGTTAGGCTAGGGTTAGGGTTAGGGATAGCGTTAGGGTTAGGGGTAGGGGTAGGGATAGGGTTAGGTTAGGGTTAGGGATAGGGTTAGGGTTAGGGGTTTGGGATAGGTTAGGGATAGGTTTAGGATACGGTTTAGGGATAGGGGTTAGGGATAGGGTTAGGGATACCGTTAGGGTTAGGGATAGGGATAGGGTTAGGATAGGGTTAGGTTTACGGTTAGCCGCGCAATAGCGGGCCCGCGGAAGCAGCTGGGTGACGCGGCAAAGTGGCACGCGGCAATCTGGCACGTACCCCCCTGTGGCCCTGAAGACCAACGGGAAACCTGCCTCTACATCGCTACAGACTGAATCCTTCAATTGACTGGGCTGCCGGTTCTACAGGACCAGCTTCTTTTGTTCGCACTTCAGCAAGGTCGGGCTACTATCTGCACGTGAGCTTTGCCATGCACCGCACATGCTTGTTGATCAGTTGAGATCATCAGCTGTGTTGTGTGCTGAACACACAGCCAAGTCGTAGGCAGAAGCGGACACAGTGTCAGTCAGATCTAACAGGAAGAGGCGAATGCTTTCACTGTGCTCAACGGAACTCCAACTAGCAAAAAACGAAAGCACTTCCCTGCCCCCTCTCTTGGCGCAGTCCATGCGGCTTTCTCAGTCGGTTGCTGGCGTTAAACTATCTTGCAAGGGCTGAGCTTGGAGGTGAGATAGAATGCTGATAGCTCGTCCCGCCAATCGGAGGACTTTAGTGTTTTTGATGCATAGAAACGAAAGTAATGACTGAACATAGTCAGAAAGATTTCCTTTTCGACCTGTGGCGCTTCCTTGATTCAATCGAAGAGGATGTGAATTGTAAACAGACAGAAGCTATCTATATCTATATTTATGTATACAGATACATACATACATACATACATATATTTTATATATATTATATATATATTATATATATATATATATATATATATATATATATTATATATATATATATATATTATTGAATTATAAACAAAGCTTGCTCTTATGTCTTAGATTGACGAAATAGGGGGAAATAAGCATTCATATCTGCAGTGGTAGATGATTTGCCTAACTACAGTATGTGCTTGAGTGGGTGAATGGAGAAAAATAAAATAAATATCGGTATATGACCAGGAGTTGTATGTTAGTGAGTTTCCCTCCCTATTGGAGGATGTCTCCCCCTTGGAGACTATAGCTTGCTGAAGGCTCATTTTTAGAAGCATTTATTTTTTTTTCTCCATTCACCCACTCAAGCACATACTGTTAGTTAGGCAGAATCATCTACCACTGCAGATATGAATGCTTATTTCCCCTATTTCGTCAATCTAAGACATAAGAGCAAGCTTTGTTAAAAATTCAATATTTCTTGCAGTCATTGCAACACCAAGCTGCTCTGTAAGTTGCTGGAACGGTGCGCGGTACTTATCCTTGGAATTTATTAGTTTGTTGTATTTTAGTCCCTTGGGATTCATTCCAAGAACTGACCCTTAGCACTTGTGTCTTAAGAGGATATCTTTTTATATTTTTTACTTTTCACAAGAAAATGTAGCTTGTTTTGCTCTTTCATGATTTTCTTTGCTCTTAGGTGGCACTTTTGGTTGGTTTTTGAAAACTCAACAAATATACTACGGTATTGCACACCAGCCTTTTCTGGGATTGCTTCTTCTTAAACTGAAAGGCAGAGGAGTCAAATTACCACTTTCCGCGGTCACTGAGGAGAAACAACAAGGTTTCGAAATATCGGTATATGACCAGGAGTTGTATGTTAGTGAGTTTCCCTCCTTATTGGAGGATGTCTCCCCCTTGGAGACTATAGCTTGCTGAAGGCTCATTTTTAGAAGCATTTATTTTATTTTTTCTCCATTCACCCACTCAAGCACATACTGTTAGGCAGAAACATCTACCACTGCAGATATGAATGCTTATTTCCCCTATTTCGTCAATCTAAGACATAAGAGAAAGCTTTGTTTATAATTCAATATTTCTTGCAGTCATTGCAACACCAAGCTGCTCTGTAAGTTGCTGGAACGGTGCGCGGTACTTATCCTTGGAATTTATTAGTTTGTTGTGTATATATATATATATATCGTCTGCCATATCACCTGAGTGTGCGTGCTCGAAAATTCTCAGTAACCAACCAACCGACGAGGCTGACTGACAGCTGGAGTGCCCGAATACCGCGGTCGATAAGAACGCTGAACACGATTTCAGAAGATTGGGAATTCGAAATCCGGATGTGCAATGTAACAGCTGACATAGTCACTCCATGTCTTGACGTGTTATCAGTCCGGGGCTGTTGGCTGTGTCCTCTATCTCTCTCAGCTTTCCTGGGCTGATCATCCCAGTGAACTGTATTACCTTAGGTGGGTGTGAACAACATCGTTGGTTGTTGTCCAAAACAAATGCAGGCCTAAGTTAGCCATCATTATGACAGTGAATAACCAGCGATTAATCTGTAGCAGAAGAAAAAAAAAGCAGCGGGGTGGGCGAAAAGAAATGGAGAGAGAGAGAGAGAGAGACGAGGGGAGGGGTGACAGGTGGGAGGGGGCGGAAGAGGACTCTTTCTTCTCTGTCCGCATGTGTGTTGTGTGTGTGTGGGGGGGGGGGGGGGGAGGGGGGGGGGCATTAAACTCTGTCTTTAAGAACAGAGCCGTGTGTTATAGCTGTTAAGGATCGATCGGATCAACCAAATCTTATCCAAAGAACACAGCAGTGCCGTCAGAACAATGCAGGTAGTATGGGGGAACATCAGTTCTGGCTGACCAAAACAAGTAAGAAAACGAAATGCAGGCAGGTCGGCACATGTGGCAGTAAGACGTGGAGAAGTACAAGGTGGTCGACACATGTGGCAGTAAGACGTGGAGAAGTACAAGGTGGTCGACACATGTGGCAGTAAGACGTGGAGAAGTACAAGGTGGTCGGCACATGTGGCAGTAAGACGTGGAGAAGTACAAGGTGGTCGACACATGTGGCAGTAAGACGTGGAGAAGTACAAGGTGGTCGACACATGTGGCAGTAAGACGTGGAGAAGTACAAGGTGGTCGGCACATGTGGCAGTAAGACGTGGAGAAGTACAAGGTGGTCGGCACATGTGGCAGTAAGACGTGGAGAAGTACAAGGTGGTCGACACATGTGGCAGTAAGACGTGGAGAAGTACAAGGTGGTCGGCACATGTGGCAGTAAGACGTGGAGAAGTACAAGGTGGTCGACACATGTGGCAGTAAGACGTGGAGAAGTACAAGGTGGTCGACACATGTGGCAGTAAGACGTGGAGAAGTACAAGGTGGTCGGCATATGTGGCAGTAAGACGTGGAGAAGTACAAGGTGGTCGGCACATGTGGCAGTAAGACGTGGAGAAGTACAAGGTGGTCGGCACATGTGGCAGTAAGACGTGGAGAAGTACAAGGTGGTCGGCACATGGGGGAAAGAGTGGAGAAAGACGGTTTGGGCCGCTAGACTGCGTGTGTCGCAAAGAAGGTAGAGAAAAGTAGAACAAGCTGATGGCCACATGAAGTAAAAAGTAGAGAAAAGTAGAGTAAGCTGATGGCCACATGAAGTAAAAAGTAGAGAAAAGTAGAGTAAGCTGACGGCCACATGAAGTAAATGTAGAGAAAAGTAGAGTAAGCTGATGGCCGCATGAAGTAAAAAGTAGAGAAAAGTAGAGTAAGCTGATGGCCGCATGAAGTAAAAAGTAGAGAAAAGTAGAGTAAGCTGATGGCCGCATGAAGTAAAAAGTAGAGAAAAGTAGAGTAAGCTGATGGCCGCATGAAGTAAAAAGTAGAGAAAAGTAGAGTAAGCTGATGGCCGCATGAAGTAAAAAGTAGAGAAAAGTAGAGTAAGCTGATGGCCGCATGAAGTAAAAAGTAGAGAAAAGTAGTGCAGGCTGATGGCCACATGATTGGATTCTCTCTTGAGGGCACATAAGACCGTATGGCGAAAGCTTGGCTGTGTCTGGAGTGGCACTGTCTTCATCTGTCCGTGGGCAGGGGTGGTTGGGTCTGTGGGGTGTGCTCGGCAGCTGGAGTGTGGTGTTTTTCGCCGGTGGGCTCTGCAGTCATGAAATACGGGCTGGTACACCATGGGGATGCTACTTTAAGGCTGTTATGAGCTGCATCCTGTAGTCTGATTTACCTCTGTTCAGGAGCAGTTATGTCCCTTGATATCTTAATGGAGTGTCCTGCGCGTGCCTGTACCATCGTCAACACAGTGCAGGCCTCCAAGGGTGGTACAGGACTGCTCTAAAGGCAGGTGAAGACAGTGCTTCTCTGGGTCCTCCCCAGCACCTTCGGGTGTTTTTTTCTTCTAGAGAAAAGTAGTGCAGGCTGATGGACACATGAAGTAAAAAGTCGAGAAAAGCTGTTCCGACTAAATGAATACATGGCGTGAAAAACAGAAACAATAGTTCTAGCAAAACACACACACACACACACACACACACACACACACACACACACACACACACACACAGAAAAGCGAGCAGAGAAAAGGCATAACCAAATAACAGAATGTGAAAAAAACAAACAAACAAACAAACAAATTTAAAAGAGAAAAGGATACGTGTTGTAAACAGTAGCTAAACTATGGACTTTTTGGAGGGAGAAAATTACTTGAAATTAACACAATAATCTGTAGAGTTTTGAACTATATCGCGGACATGAATAGTGAAAAAGGAACAATAACAAAAAGTTATTTGGAAAAAAGAAAAGAAGAAAAAAATCAGTAGGGAAAAGCGGTGCTTGCTGCACAACACGCCTAGTAAACAGTAGTGAGATGTAAGTGCTAACTGAATACACCCTATTGGCCCAAGGAGGTCCTTAGCAAATTGTTGGCGTCTATGTGTTGGGGGGGGGGGGGGTGCTGGTGGGGTGGTGGAGGAGGAGGAGGTGGTGGATTTAGCCAGCGGTGATGGGCGTCAGTTGCTGTCAATCTACTGAGACGGTACAGGGTCGGCGGCGGCGTGTCACGTGTTGTCAATGGTTCTTGGCGGGGAGTTACTGAAGTTTGTCACGTACAGTTTGCAACCTGGTTCTCGACTTGAACTCTGTGTGTGTGTGTGTGTGTGTGGTGTGTGTGTGTGTGTGTGTGTGTGCGTGCGTGCGTGCGTGCGTGCGTGCGTGTGTGTGTGTGTGTGTGTGTGTGTGTGTGTGTGTGTGTGAGCTGTAGTGTAGCGTGTGTGTGAGTTGTAGTGTAGCTTATGTGTGTGTGTGTGTGTGTGTGTGTGGTGTGTGTGGTGTGTGTGTGTGTGTGTTCTTTTCCAAAACTATGGTTTCCGGTTTAAAGAAATGTAGATGAAAGTATGTATACATCAATTACTTTAATGCATCAACTTGTCAAATCAACAACAATGCCAGTAGTCCAGATTGCAGGCACATCGATAAAGTTATCTTTCACATACTCTCTCTCTCCTCTCTCTCTCTCTCTCTCTCTCTCTCTCTCTCTCTCTCTCTCTCTCTCTATTCCCCCTTTTCTCTCTCTCTGTCCTCACGCCTTTCTCTCTCGGCTGGTTCCAATTCTTTGTCAATCAGTGCTTCTTTAGTCAGCTGATACTATTTAAAGCACAGTTTGAAAGTCATCATCTATCAGTTTCAACGCTGGTTCATGAGGTGATTCCGCCTTGACCAAACACGCCTAGACCCAATCATGACAGACATGCTCAAGTATTTTGCGAGTTGTTTACATTTTGTTATGGGCAGACCTAACATTGAAAGTCCTGAAACCACTCTTTTAGAACTATGCTAGTGAACCTATTACTAGAACTACCACTTTCGT
The DNA here is from genome assembly GCA_018398815.1 of Conus ventricosus. Taxonomy (NCBI): domain Eukaryota; kingdom Metazoa; phylum Mollusca; class Gastropoda; order Neogastropoda; family Conidae; genus Conus; species Conus ventricosus. The sequence goes on along the minus strand of CM031607.1, from coordinate 50,274,935 downwards.
GCTAAAATCCAGCATCACTAAGAGCATAGCAAAGAGGCATGTACTTTTGAAATTTGCTCTCATTAGCATGTTTGTATGAAAGTGTCAAATGGATTTGAAACCTCGATGACGAATGCCACCGAGTTTCGATGGTCGATGAAGCAGAGATCAGGTTTCAGCCTTGGTAGATCTTCAACACCGTTTATTGAGACAGGCCTATTTTGAAAAACATCCACAAATCCGTCGCAGTGCATTTCTGTAGCTCCTTTCTGATGATCTCAACGCATCTGTCGTGTCTTTGTGTGTAGAGGCCCTCAGTTGACGACATCCATTCAAGGCATGGAATTTGTGTCAGAACGAAACTCGCACAAAGCACACTGTCTCCGGTAAGTATCAGGATAGTAGATGTTATTCACTGCATTGGTCTCCAGCAGCTGTAGACGTCCCTTGCTGATGAACTGGTTATTTGGTCATTGATGTTGGTGTTTGGTGAGGTTCCTATGGAGTGGGTCACTGCCGCATTCGGAATTGCAACCGGGTGATTCTCCTTGTTGTTGCAGCTGCTGAAAATGGTGTGTATCTTTGTCCATTTGCATTCTTTTGATTGCGCTGTACAATTGTTTAGAATTACTGTAGCGCATTTGAACTACCCCATCATCAGAAGCTGGGAGTACTACTCCGAAACTGTCGCTGTGTTCACCGAATTCCAACTTAAGATCCAGTCGCAACCAAGCTCATGGAGCTCAACGAAGGAAGAAACGGGACCAGTTGACCTTGCTGCCTTTCCTCAACTTCCCTTCGGGGTCTGTGGCATATCCTCAAAATTGCTGTCGTCTGGATCTGCGTGAGGCACTTTTCTCTTTTCCATGTGGAGATGAAAACTGTTGCGCGCTACCATTCTGACATGTTGGTCATCACTATTCAGATACAGAGATCAGGATGAGAGGCGTTTGGCGTAGTACATGGTACTTGGTTTCAACAGACCAAGGCCGCCTTGTTTTCGGGGAAGGAACATGTGCGCTCGATTGGTAGAAGAGTTCAGCTTGAGATGAATGCGAACAAAATCAACTATCTTATCTTTCAGAGTCTTTAGGAGTTTTTCTGTGAATTTGTAATTGCTGTAATAAAAGATCAATTTTGAAGAAGCCATGACGTTTACAGCCTCAATTTTTCTTGCACAACGGTAAAGGTTGAAAGCGAAAGTTTTTCTAGCATTCTTTCGAATTCCTCGCTCGCCTGCGCCAGTTGCTCTTTCTCAGAATGTTCCAGTCAGATTTGTTTGAAATCAAGATATTGGTATGGCTCATCTTTTCCAAACATCGGTGTATCTTCCCTTGCAGCGTCACGTGGACGTTCTCAGTCACATTGTAGAAGCCCAGTTGTTTCCTGTGCGTTGTCCATGAACGGTGGCACATTTCTGTGTTTCACTTCCATTCGGTGTAATGCAGGAAGGTTTCCGTCTTATTCATCATTTCTTGTAAGCTCTCCTCACAGCGAGTACTGGCACATACATATCCATGTATGCCTGACATGGAGAAGGCATTGAAGCTGGTGTGAACGGCTGCTCCATCCATCGAATCCACGGGTCAACGCTTGAATGAAGACAACAGCTGACCACGGGCAGCCTTGTACAATGCCACGTGCTGGTAATCCTGGGCGTGGACGTGTCTCCGTCTGCACTGGAATGTTGAGTTGGTGTAGATATCCCGCCGTCACGTCGATGATGTGCTGGGGGTAGTCGGCGCTCTGCATCGCATCCAGCATCACTCTGTGATCAATGCTCCATAGGCGTCCTTGATGTCAACGAAAGTAGTGTAGAAATGACTTGATACATGCTTGAAGTTCTCAATCGCAGTTTTCAAGCAGAATACGTGTTCTTGAAGACCGTTTCTTGGGATAGACCCCTTCTGTTTTGATGACAGCCTTCCGGTCGAACAATCCATGGTAAAAGCCTACTTTTGCACTAACTTCATGTAGATCTTGTACAAGGACGTCAACAAGGAAATAGGTCTCCAATCACAGGGCTGCATCACATTCCCTTCTTTTTTGGGAAGTAAAGTGATCGTGGCATGTTTCCAATCAGTGGGAATTCTTTGTTTCTCAGCAAATGTTGAATATTGCCGTCAAAGGCATGATAGACGTTGCAGATGTTGTTTCAGAAAAGAATATTCAACTCCATCATATCCAGGCGCTGTGCTATTCTTCA
>CM031607.1:50265250-50270250 GCA_018398815.1 Conus ventricosus | reverse complement strand
ACACTATAAAGTTGTTGTGATACGATCGGGGGGAGGAGAGAGAGAGAGAGAGAGAGAGAGAGAGAGAGAGAGAGGAGAGAGAGAGAGCGGGCACAGAAAGGGGGAGGGTAGGCAGATAGAGAGACAGACAGAGAAAAAGATAGGGCTGCGTGTGTATGGGTTGGGGGGAGGGGGAATTGGGGGGGGGGGGGGGGGGGGAGGGAGGTCTTGTTGAGGGCCGGGCTAAGAGGGAGGGAGGGAACGGGATAGGGGAGCGTTGTGGGGTAGGATGGGTAGGGGTGGGGCTTGTCATTGCCGAAGATGAAAATGAAGTATGTGTGTACTTGTAAAATTCTCTCCTTTACAGGACAATTACAATTCTCTTTCAACAACGCTACTGATAATCATCATACAGTCCGCCTCAACAACCAGGCCAGCACTGTGAAAACGCAAAACCACCAACCATGTGACAAATCATTCACAAAATCAGCCACAAAATAGATAATATACCAGGAAGCCCGGATTGAGCGCTTGAATGGTGTCGCTGGTTCTAAGCTCGTTGCGTGTGAGCAATGTAATGGCGCTGTTATGCCATTGCTCACGAGAAAACCAGCGACAGCTGCCGACGCATCAAGTGGAATTCCTGATATATCCATTCATTAACATTCTCGCCTCTCATGGCGGGCTTCAAGCAGGTATATCACGTTTTGCCAGTTCACGTTTCGCCCGATCCTTCATCCTCGTGTATAAATTCTAATGTTCGCTTCCCAGGGCTATGACTATCCAAAGTACAATGTTTTACAATATTTTTTTTCTCTCACAGTTCACCGCATTGATTTTTTTTTTGTCCCGGCTTTCATGATCGCACAGTCACCACAGAATTTTTTGTCCGGCTTTCATGATCACACAGTCATCACATAGAATTTTTTTTTCCGGCTTTCACGATCGCACAGTCATCACATAGAATTTTTTGTCCGGTTTTCATGATCGCACAGTCACCACATACAATTTTTTGTCCGTCGTTCATGACCGCACAGTCATCACATTTTTTTTGTCCGGCTTTCACGACCGCACAGTCATCACATAGAATTTTTTGTCGGCTTTCACGATCGCACAGTCATCACATAGAATTTTTTGTCCGGCTTTCACGATCGTACAGTCACCACATAGAATTTTTTGTCCGGCTTTCACGATCGCACAGTCATCACAGAATTTTTTGTCCGGCTTTCACGATCGCACAGTCATCACATAGATTTTTTTGTCCGGCGTTCATGATCGCACAGTCACCACATAGAATTTTTTGTCCAACTTTCATGATCGCAGAGTCACCAGATTGAATTTTTTTGTCCGGCTTTCATTGATCGCAGAGTCACCAGATAGAATTTTCTGCCCGGTTTTCATGATTGCAGAGTCACCAGATAAAATTTCCTGCCCGGCTTTCATGATCGCAGAGTGCATGAACAGGAATTTATAAAATGTTGACCATTAGACTTGGATTGAGTGTAAGTTGTGGACGCAGTTTTGGACGGGCATGTGTCTCCCAAATAAGTATTTGGTCCTGCACTTGCTGAATGTGCCCAAGAATGTATGAATTCTGCGAGTCATCGTTGTGGTCGTCTTATAATTATCATCATCATCTGTATATGCTTATGCAGGAGTAATGTTTTCAACTGTATATCGAGTCCACGACAAATGTATTTCATACGGACAATGGTTTTAAACAGCTTGGTTACATCTGGTTTTGCCGGGCTGAAGGTGATGGATATGTGTGAATGCGGCAAAACGTGACTGGACGAACGTGATTGGGCTAAACATGATTGAGATAAACGTGGTGCGCTGTTTTTGACTAGGCCTTTAGTGTTTTCAGACCACTGGTGATACGAAGAGCTTAGACACACACACACACACACACACACACACACGCACGCACGCACGCACGCACGCACGCACGCACACACACACACACACACACACACACACACACACACACACACATGAAGCTGTGATCCAGTTCAATCACTCAAATGTTGCGACAGTAGCCAACACACGAAGTGGTGGTGGTGCTGCTGGGTTTTTTTTGTTTGTTTGGGGCTGTGGTGTGTGTGTGTGTGTGTGTGTGTGTGTGTGTGTGTGTGTGTTTGTTGTTTGCTATTGTTTTTTTCTAAACTTCTCTTTCTTTCAGACTAATACATCCAGTATTATAGTGATCGTCTGAACTTCTGGGTGTACACTCTCACATATTGGAACCGGCCAACGATCCGCACGAACACGTCATACTGGTCGTTTTGGAGTGTTGGACTGTGACTGATTGTGTTTGTCGGCGAACGTTAAAAGCTTCATTGCCAATTCGAAAGCCACTTTAGCCGCTCTGAAAAAAAGTATTGCTACTGTGACTAAGAAACGACACAGAAACAGAGAAAGAAGATCTACCCTCAACAGCTTGGGGGGAGTCATCAGGGGAGGAGAAGATGTACCTCAACAGCTTGGGGGAGTGATAAGGGGAGGAGAAGATCTACCCTCAACAGCTTGGGGGAGTCATAAGGGGAGGAGAAGATCTACCCTCAACAGCTTGGGGGGAGTCATAAGGGGAGGAGAAGATCTACCCTCAACAGCTTGGGGAGTCATAAGGGGAGGAGAAGATCTACCCTCAACAGCTTGGGGGAGTGATAAGGGGAGGAGAAGATCTACCCTCAACAGCTTGGGGGAGTCATAAGGGGAGGAGAAGATCTACCCTCAACAGCTTGGGGGAGTGATAAGGGGAGGAGAAGATGTACCCTCAACAGCTTGGGGGAGTGATAAGGGGAGGGAAAGATCTACCCTCAACAGCTTGGGGGAGTCATAAGGGGAGGAAAAGATGTACCCTCAACAGCTTGGGGGAGTCCAACAGAAGGGGAGGAGAGATGGGAGGAGAGGCATAGGGAACTAATAGGGGGAGGAAGAAGGTGAAGAGACTGAGAGGTGAAGGTAAGGTAAAAGTGGGGATGGCGGTGTGTGAGGTGGGGGTAGGAGGAGAGGAGGTGGATTGAGGATAAGGTGGAAAGTCGACTAACATGAGAATATTCTAGCTTCCTAAGCCAATAACGGCTGGTTCCCTCCCCCCCCCCCCCCCCCCCCCCTCCACCTCCCCCTCCACTCTACCTGCTTTCCTGTATTATCATTCAGAAAATAAACGAAATTAAGCTGTTCTCTCTAAGGATCACAACTGCTTTCCTGAGGATGTCTATTTTGGCCTGCAGATAACGATTGATTTCTGTATTTTCTAGAGTAAAACAGTTATCATTGCTGTCATCCCTAAGGATCAGAACCAGTTCCCTATTTTCGCGGAGACAAATGCAATGGACCTAAGGAAAACAGTGAACATAAGATTTTTTTTTTTTAAAGTTGTAATGATAGAGATCACAACTGTTCTCCCGATTCAAATCGAAGGTCCTCGTACATGTGCTTGTCCGGGGAAAAAAAGCGATTATAAACGCTTTTTGTGTGTGTGTGGTCTTTTTGCCGCGGAATAACACCCGTTCACCTCTGGAACACAGAGGTTCTTTTCGTTATCCTACGGAAAATAGGGACAACAATTATGATATGGAGGGAAAACTGGGAAAATAGTTGTTAATAATATTAATCATCATCATCATCATCATGATTATTCATGGCGCTTTTTCTTACATCATAAGCCCTAAGCGCTTACAAATACATGAAAGGTTAAAATAAAACATTAATGAAACCAATAAAAAGATGAATATTGCAATAAGTACCATGCATCTACAAACAAGGGACTTAGGGTGCATATTCACACACACACACACACACACACACACACACACACACACACACACACACACACACACACACACACGATTTCAATGCACACTCTCCTTTTTGGGAAAAGGGTTGTTCTACTGTAACCAGCAACCGTTTTGTTGAAAATGTTGTCGATTCTGATTTGTATTTGCTCATAATGGAAGTGTAACCAGAATTCCAGATATATCTACACATAAAGCAAGTGCTTTAGACTTGTCTTTGTTTCTCCCCAGTTAGCTTTTGATTGCACTTGGCAAACTTACGAGGACACTCTCGGAAGTGATCATTTGCCGATCACAATAACAGTCAATGACATTATAATATTCAGGAATTACCAGAGGACAAAATTCCCAAATACAATTATAAATTTGCCGACTGGAACAAGTTTAAAACTCTCCTTACCAGCATAGATGTAGATAGTGTTTGTGGAATAGAAGAGAGTGTGGATAATATGTATTCAAATTTCAACAAACTGATTCTTTTCGCTGCAAATGGTTCTATACCTAAATCCAATCATATACAAAAAAACACGTCATGCTGGGAATGTCTGGTGGACCAAAGATTGTGAAGAAGCTGTAGCTTTAAAGAAACTTAAATACAAGGAATATATTAAAAACAAAAGTGAGGAAAACCATCAAGAAATGAAGAAAGCAAAGGCACACTCTAGCAGAGTTATTGCAAAAGCAAAGCGGCTTTACAGGTCATCATTTTGCGCCAGAGAAGTTTCCCAGCATAAAGATCTTCAAAAGGTATGGAAAAAGTTTCAAGTTATGAAAAAAGGGATAAATATTCCAAGATATCCTATTAATTTGGAGACTTAGAAATTCCCGACTCTATAATGAAAAAGCCGAAGCTTTTGCTAATATATTTTCTAAGATCATGCGCCTGGAAAGCCTTCCGCACGAATGCAGACAACATCGGGGAAGCAAGAAAAAAACAGAACTTTATGACCATTTCATAAATGCACCCATAACCACACAAGAATTAAAGGATGCCGTCTCTTTTAAATGCAATAAGACATCGTCAGTAGGGCAACACGGTATTTCAAATCAAATGTTACAACACATGCCAGAAAACGTTTTTCTCTTTTTATTAAAAATATTTCAAAAGATTTGGATAGATTGTCTTATGCCAGTTATTTGGAAACAGTCAATAGTAATCGCAATTATAAAGCAAGGAAAGCCTGTCACAAACATCGACAGTTATCGACCTGTCGCTCTGAC
>CM031607.1:50237750-50252750 GCA_018398815.1 Conus ventricosus | reverse complement strand
AGCTCTGGCAAGTTACGACAATTAGCCCTAGGTCAGCTTGGTCAAAGTTTGATGGCTAACACAGACAGCACACACCCTTCATCCCCGTTTTCCGTGTGGAGCAGACAGCGAGGAGTCGCTTTCGGTCCGCATCATTCATTCTATGGCGACAGTGTATGTCATCAACACTTTCAGACGAGTAATAAATTAGGGAGGTAACTTTTGCTATGATAGTGAGACAATGTTTTCCGAACTCTATACACACTGAAACTGCTTCCGGCGTAACACGCAATAATAGTTCCCTGCTAAAAACACCTCTTCCAGCGTACGGTCTGAAAATTATCGTTGTGTTTTATGCGTACGCTGTAAACACTACGGTGAAAGAGTTCTTGTGGCCTAAACACAGTTTACCATGCAAAATACTCACCCCCTCGCTTTTCCAAGCAACTGCTCAACGGACTTTCACTGTCCGTGCTTATTTTGACATAACTTAATTTCATTCCCAAATAACGTCTAAACTATTATTTAAAAAAACAAAACACATTAAAATTAAAAAACCTTCAAGCACTTAAAAGAATTGCACGTCATATTTGAGAACAAAAACTCAAGGGACACTACTCAGAATGATCATTCCAACTTGCAAAATGGATGACTTCAATGCCCTTAGGGTTTGTCCAAAAAAATGTATCTGGAAGGTCTGTCAGGTTAAGAAAATAAGCAAAATTCAAGCGGATGGTCAGCAACTTTGCTTCTCGGCACGGTATTCTTTATTGCCAGCATGGAAAAGCAGAACATCACAATATGAATGGGTGGCATGGAAAAGCAGAACATCAATATGAATGGGTGGCATGGAAAAGCAGAACATCAATATGAATGGGTAGCATGGAAAAGCAGAACATCAGTATGAATGGGTATCATGGAAAGGGAGAACATCAATATGAATGGGTAGCATGGAAAGGGAGAACATCAATATGAATGGGTAGCATGGAAAAGCAGAACATCAGTATGAATGGGTATCATGGAAAAGCAGAACATCAGTATGAATGGGTATCATGGAAAAGCAGAGCATCAATATGAATGGGTAGCATGGAAAAGCAGAACATCAGTATGAATGGGTAGCATGGAAAAGCAGAACATCAGTATGAATGGGTAGCATGGAAAGGGAGAATATCAGCAAGTATGGGTTGCATGTGTAGCTCAAAGGTTGTGGAGTAACTTGCATGTGTTGAAGTAGTGATGAGTGCGTATGCTGTAAAGACATAACAGTTGTGTATGGGGCGTATGCCACGGGTACTACAATAGCCTTTGGCAAAGCGTCAGCCGCCGAATGCCATAAGGACTTGGGTAGTTTTTCCTGCGAAGACGGTGTGTTGCACTAGTATCGATGGGATACGTATCGTTTCGCCGAAAATCGTTTCGCCTACCCTTTGATCTTGGTGGCGAACGTTTCGCCAAGTCGATGCTCAATGATGGCAAGCTGTGTCTGGCATATATACATACAAACAACTAAAGTTTTTATTTTTTAAGACTTGAATAAATACATATTCGACTGAATTAGCTAATGACCACTGACTCTATCCAGCACACACACACACACACACACACACGCGCGCGCGCGCGCGCGCGCGCACGCACACACACATGAAAGGAAATAACCTAAATTGTAAGGAAAACAAAACAAATCAACTTGTGGAATAAGTACATAGGCGAAGTGATCCCAAGCGAAACGAAAGAAGGCGAAACGAATAACGGCGAAACGAATAAAGGCGAAACGAATTCACCTTTAGCCATAACACAGATGTAGACACAAATCATGCAGAGAAAAAAGGACAAATATAACAAAGCACCGTAAAGGACGAGAGAAAGAAAACAAGACAGCACGAAAGAAGACAGACAGACAGACAGACAGACAGACAGACAGACAGATAGACAGACAGACAGACAGATAGACAGACAGATAGATAGACAGACAGATAGACACAGACAGACAGACAGACAGATAGACAGACAGATAGACAGACAGACAGACAGACAGATAGACAGACATACAGACAGACAGACAGACAGACAGACAGACAGACAGATAGACAGACAGATAGACAGACAGACAGACAGATAGACAGACAGATAGACAGATAGACAGAGAGACAGACAGATAGACAGACAGACAAATAGACAGACAGACAGACAGACAGATAGACAGACAGACAGATAGACAGACAGACAGACAGACAGACAGACAGACAGATAGACAGACAGACAGACAGATAGACAGACAGATAGACAGACAGACAGACAGACAGACAGACAGACAGACAGACAGAAGAAAGTTCCAGCTTGTTTGAGCTGACAATGCATTCTGTAACAACACTTGATGCTTGTTCTGTGTGCCTCGTGCCTGCATGTGGGCTAGGCGAATGGGTGCGGGAGGCAGCATTCATTCTTTTGGGGCTACAGGCATCTCATTTGTGTCGCCCTGGGAGCAAAAATTGCTTTCTTTGTTTTTATTTATTTATTTTTTAAGTTAGTTATAAGTTGTCTAGTTGGTTGGTTCATTGGTTTGTTAGTAAGCTGGTTAGTTAGTTAGTTAGTTAGTTAGTTAGCTTTGTATTATTATTATCATTACTATTACCAACATCTGTGGTTGCTTTTCATTATTGCGGCGTCTCCCTCCCTTCTTCAACTAACAATAATTATTGCTTGTCATAACTCTCTGGCTGTCAACGGAAATGGCCGGAGGGCCACTAGTTATTAAACCCATTACAGCTAGCCTCTGGCCGCTAGACTGGAACCGTTCATCTGACCTAACCGCCCCTGATGCCCGGGCCGAGGGGAGATAATGGGCCAGCAGCAGACCACCTGGCTCTATCCTCTGTGCCCCAGTTATATTAATTATATTAATGAGAACGTCGTCCTCATCTCCATGACACGTCGCGGTGGGCGCTGTCTTGACGGATGGCTTGACCAGTCCCAACAAGCTGACCGCTGATTGATCGACTGTGAGTGGCATGGGATGGGGGACAGGGGAAGGAGTGGGGGTGGTGGTGGTGGGTGGGGGTGGGGGGAGGTGGGAGAGGAGGAAGTGGAGGAGGAGGAAGTACGTGGAACTGGAGAGGAAGGGAGATGGTGGGTGTGGTGTGTGAGGAACATCAGGGTTGATTATTAAAGACAGGGTGTGGAAGAGGGGGTACTGCTTGTTCCAACCGCGCGCTTATTGCGAACTTCGAATGTTGAGTGGACTCTCTCTCTCTCTGCATGACTCCTGCATATCGCAGGTTGATTATTGCCATCGTGTACTGTATGTTGCGATTTAGCAGACCACAGCGAAACAGAGCAACCAGGGTCAGTGGTCATCAACAGCACTGTGACCCATGGGATGAAGCATGGGCTCTACCTTCCACGACACCCCTTCCACTGCCTGTCGTCAGCACAGAACGAATGTATAAGACGATCATTGGATTTCTACTCCTGTTAGCAGCAAGGACAGATTGGGGGACACACACACACACACACACACACACACACACACACACACACACACACAGAGCATAAAAATATAATTTACGAGTAAAAAAGCTTTTAAAGTCTACAATCTCTCTCTCTCTCTCTCTCTCTCTCTCTCTCTCTCTCTCTCTCTCTCTCTCTCACTCTCTCTCTTTCTCTGTGTGTGTGTGTGTGTGTGTGTGTGTGTGTGTGTGTGTGTGTGTGTGTGTGTGTGTGCGTGCGTCTGTGTGTGTGTGTGTGTGTGTGTGTGTGTGTGTGTGTGTGTGTGTGTAGCCTCTTCTGGTACGCAGGTAATACATGCAATGCTCTGTCTGTCTGTCTGTCTGTCTGTCTGTCTCTCTCTCTCTCTCTCTCTCTCTCTCTCTCTCTCTCTCTCTCTGTATGTGTGTGTGTGTGCCCGTGCGCGCTGCATGTGTGTGTACGTGCGCGCGTTCGTATATACAAGCTTTTGTGTGTGGTGGGACTATTCGTGTAGACCTGTATGACATATATATATACATTGCTGACTATGTAATCCCTTCCCTTGACTCACTCCGAACTGTCGGTCTACGTGATACGTGTCACACGGACGGGCGGGGTGACCCAACTGTCGCTGATGTCATCGACACACTGCTGTGGGCTCTACTCTCCACAATGGCGCTGACCCCGGGATCAACCGCTGACGCACACGCCGATCTGGTTATGCGCCACCGGTGGGCTGACATCTCACGCACCCATAGCCACTGACACGCGTTTCTTAGCAGCATGACCGCCAGATACTAACTCCCCAGTGAAGCTAGCCAGTCAGCGCACCTGTATGCAAATTCTCGCGGCGTGCAAAGCGAGGTTTGTGGCAAAAAATGACAAGGTTGATCTTGGGAGGTCCTTGTATATCCTGGATACTGTGGAGTCCATTTTGTGATAAATGAGGAATTAATCTTACTTTGATTGCAAAACAACAGTAGGATTATGAGCATTGACACCAAGTGCCAAACATTCTCTTGTGAAGATTAAAACGGGATTATGTGTGGGGGTGTTTGAGAGAGAGAGAGGGGGGTGGGGGGGGAAGAGAGAAAGAGTGCACCACGCACGCGCGCGCTCACTCGCACACACACACACACACACACACACACACACTCACTGGCATCTGTTTTTGTTGACGAGACCCAGCTCACTTTTTATTCATCCATCCTCCCTCATCCCCCATTTCTCTCTCTCTTCCTACCCCTCTCTCTCTCTCTCTCTCCTTCTCTCTCTCTCTCTCTCTCTCTCTCTCTCTCTCTCTCTCTCTCTCTCTCTCTCTCTCTCTCTTCCTACCCATCTCTCTCTCTCTCTCTCTCTCTCTCTCTCTCTCTCTCTCTCTCATTTTGAACTGATGTCATTCACCTCCTCATTAATAAGCACACACACACACACGCCCGCGCGCGCACACATACACACACGGATAGATAGATAGATAGATAGATAGATAGATAGATAGATAGATAGATAGATAGATAGATAGATAGATAGACCGATAGATAGATACACAGATAGATAGATAGACAGACATATGGGTGTGTGTTTTAGATAGATTGATAGACAGACAGATATATGTGTGTTTTAGATAGATAAATAGATAGACAGACAAACAGATGTGTGTGTTTTAAATAGACAGACGGACAGATAGATGTGTGTGTGTGCGCGCGCGCGCGTGTGTGTGTGCGCATGTGTGTGTGTGTGTGTGTGTGTATGTGTGTGTGCGTTTATAAAGATATAGCTACTAATGAACAGAGGGGAGAGAAATTTAAAAAACAAAGATGCTGAAGAAGCTTCTAGAGTTGATAGTATTGGCCGGTCGGAAGAGACTCTCTTACACTGACCAGCTTTGTATGTTTGGGGTGAACGCCTGCTACTGCAGTCAGTGCTCACGTGCGCCTAATTAGAAAACAAATGAGTTCGTTTGTCCCAACAGGCAGATGGAGGAAACAGGATCAGCTGCTCGTTTGTCCCAACAGGCAGATGGAGGGAACAGGATCAGCTGTTCGTTTGTCCCAAGAGGCAGATGGAGGAAACAGGATCAGCTGAAACAAAAGCGGGTGAAACATGATAGAAAGGAAACTGCATTAAACGGGATGGGGTGAAACGCGAGTAGGCAGAGCAACACGTGTTTGGATGCATGTAACAGGGTGACATGATCGGATGAAACGTGTTTGGATGCATGTAACAGGGTCACATGATCGGATGAAACGTGTTTGGATGCATGTAACAGGGTGACATGATCGCATGAAACGTGTTTGGATGCATGTAACAGGGTCACATGATCGGATGAAACGTGACGAGACCACGTTACTGGGTGACAGACTGTCACAAGGAGAAACGTGTCTGGAGGAACAGTGACAGTGTCAAACGTAACAGCGTGAAACATGATTTTGTGAAACTGAAATGGGCGGGACGTAGACTATTACTTTTGGGGGGCACTAAACGATTTTATGAAACATGATTGGACGGGCAGATTTGGGGCCAAATATGACTTGGCAAAATGTGATCAGATGAAACATAGCTGGGCGATGCAGGACTGGGCGAAAGACTTCCGGGCGAAACGTGACTGGGCGAAAAACTACTGGGCGAAACATGGTAAGGCGACACGTGGTACGCTGCCTTTGGAAAGTGTTTCTCACCTCGTAGCTGTGTGGGAACGTTTCTTACGTTTCTTGTGAACCTAACTCACTGAACCGGTGACATTTTAATGGACAGCCGTTGACATGAGGTAACATTGTTAGCGCCCATGACACCAGTATACAGAGTCTGGGGGTTCGAGTCTCCGATAGGTTTAACAATGTGGCCTGGAGGAACAACATGGGAGAACAGTTTGGTGTGTTACAACCAGGGAGGGCTAGATAACCAGATGTGGTTTTATGAGGCCCGCAGCCGAAGCAGGTGTTGGGGCTTGACTTGCTGAGCAACACTGAAGAACTGGTGGAACCTCTCCGCTACAGGGCGAGCAGATAGAGTTGGCAGATTAGAACAGCGTTCTACTCGGGTTATCTTCCCCTGTCACTATCGCTCGCAGTTGTCCATTCAAAATCGTTTTTCCTGGATCAGGAGCAAATAATCCATGCGAAGTTTACTTACCTTCTGCAATGGCGATTGGTTCACTGATGTCGATTCAGTAATGAATTCGACCACACATAGTAATCATAAGTTCGAACATGCAGAGAATTGAAATGACTGAATTTTTATACAAGCAAAGTAGAAGCGCATGGTACTACCAAAAATTGGCTGAATGTGAAAAAACATGTTTTACTAATAGAGTAACCAATTTTTTGAATGAACTAGCACTTAACATCAAACGTGCACCTAGTATTAATGTTTTTAAGAACCTCATAGATAAACATGAATTATTAACAAAAATTATATATGAATTTGATGGATAATAGGTCTGAGCTAGCCTATGACTGGACCAACGGTCACGAAAAAAAAAAAGGGGATATATACATACAGAAGGGGCGTAAAAAGCCCAAATAGGCTAAGTTGTATTTGATACACAACGCCCCTGATCCTGATCCTCATCCTGATGTTTTAATCAAGTGTGAAACGACGTACGAGTAGACGTCTACCGTAGAGCGACAATCGGTAACGGTACACGTATGTCGGCTGCGCTGAATAGCCAAGTTTAAGGGCAGGTGTCTACGTTGGTATTAAAGCATTATTGTCTTACTGCTAACGTCTGACCGCTGCCAAAGTTCTGTTCTGTATTGATCTCACAATGACTTCAATTTCTTTAGATTCAACGCGCTGAAGTGATTGAAGGTAAGTGATTGCTCGTTCATTTTCGTTGTCCTAATTGTTTTGTATCTTGCCTGAAGAAGACATACGAGGACAAAACGCGTCGTGTTTTGTCTTGTGATTCGTTTGCCCACGTTTTTTTTGTTTTGTTTTGTGGCGGTTCGCTAACATTTATTTAAGATTTGTTTAGATTTCCGCATGCAGTCGTCTCACTTTGCAACTAGATTCAATTTCTTTGTGTGAACGGTGGCGCACGGTGCTCGCACATACAGCAAGGTGAAAGGTCAGATATGCGAAGTCCCCACCGTGTGTCATGCGTGTGTGGCTCCACGTCTGCGGAGAGTGGGGTGTCTGAAATCTGTCTCAACACGATCTCAACACGATCTCCGTCATCTGCTGGCCGCCTTAGCGCCTTTCACTGGGCCATTAGAGAGCTTCGGACTGGGCCGTTTCAACTTGCGTTAAAATTGTAGCTCCTGTCATGAAGTTCACAGCATGGGGTTCACAGCATGCAGTTCACAACATGGGGTGTATTGACCGCCTTGCTGAGGCCAGTCGAATATTTGCGAATCAAAGGGGGAAAACCCCCCACTTGTTTTCAAAATAGGCCCACTGGTAAAATAGCCTACTTAAAGCCTGTCCATCTCATGTCATTGTTTGCCTGATTGTCAGCAATGGCAGGTAAAAATATGACAAAACGGTTGCAATCTGCATTGAACATGTTATGGTCATGGCAGCAAACGTTGAAGATTCGGCCATATCTATACGAATCTATGTTCTAACCGATCAGAATAAAGAATTCTGTTACGACTTGCTGATAATATTGACTGTAGAACGACTGAGGCTTCTGTAGAGGACGTCGTACCATTTTACAAATCTTCCGTAACAGTGCATATTTCCATCCACCATTCCTTTCTTTCTGTGGTCTTTTATGGCAGGAAAGGTCTCTGTCTTCTTCAGAGCCGTGCAGCCAAGAATGCCACAGAATGCCACCAGGCGTGCTGACAATACGCACCAGCAGTTCTACATTTCTACATTTCACCAGCAACAAATCGATCTTTTAGGAGATAGAAGTAAACTGCCATAACGCTTGCCAACCACGGCTGTCCTGAACACATTGGATGTAAAGTGGGACCTGCATGTCCCTCCCGCTACGGTCCCTGGTCACAACACTTCCAGAACTACGGAGATTTCGGTCTGCCCAAGCCTTCGTCACGGTTGTCCGAAAACGTGGTGTAGGGGACCGTCTGTGTACTCTTTGTAGGTTTGCACGTCTGTGTACTGTTTGTAGGTTTGCATGTCTGTGTACTGTTTGTAGGTTTGCACGTCTGTGTACTGTTTGTAGTTTGCACGTCTGTGTACTGTTTGTAGGTTTGCACGTCTGTGTACTGTTTGTAGGTTTGCACGTCTGTGTACTGTTGGTAGGTTTGCACGTGAAGTCTGCTTGATTGAAGATGCTCTGTGTGGATGAGTGATGACAAGACGGTGATGATGAGAAGATCGCGATGAAAAGATTTGGATGACAAGATGATGATGATAAGATGAGAGTGATGGCAAGATGAGAGTGATGGCAAGATGGTGATAGAGACCGTTTGGGAATGATGGTAAGATGGTTAGGAAGACAAGATGGTGATGACAGATGGAAATGACAAGATAGCTCTAAGAAACTTGATTTGTTATATAATGAATTCAAGTCCTGTTATTTCAGTACCCTTAGTCGAATATGTATGTGTTTTGTATTCATTATCTCTGTTTTGTGTTGTTTAAGTTTGGAAGTTCAAACATTCTTTCCGAGAAATAAAAGAAAAACAATGACACGATAGTAATTACAACACGGTAATCTCAAGACGATGATAACGAGATGATGATGATAAGATGGTGATGACAAGACGGTGATGGTGAGCTGGAGATGGGAAAATAGTGGTGACACGATGGAAATGACGAGATAGTAATGACAACTCGGTAACAACAACGAACACAGAACACCACAGTGACTTGGCAGCAGTGCTGAGCCTTCCCTGGTGGGGTGCCTCGTGGCCACTCGACACCGACTGCTCCCAGTAAATTGCGGTGCCGAGGCTAGGGCTTTTACTGGACGGGCCAGGCTTTGGCTGTGGACGGTTCCTAGAGGCGAGCTTCATGGGTGTGGACGGGTACCTAGAGCGAGCTTCATGGCTGTGGACGGGTTCCTAGAGCGAGCTTCATGGGTGTGGACGGGTACCTAGAGCGAGTTCGTGGCTGTGGACGGGTACCTAGAGCGAGCTTCATGGGTGTGGACGGGTACCTAGAGCAAGTTTCGTGGCTGTGGACGGGTACCTAGACGAGCTTCATGGGTGTGGACGGGTACCTAGAGCGAGTTTCGTGGCTGTGGACGGGTACCTAGAGCGAGCTTCATGGGTGTGAACGGGTACCTAGAGCGAGCTTCATGGGTGTGGACGGGTACCTAGAGCGAGCTTCATGGTGTGGACGGGTACCTAGAGTGAGCTTCGTGGCTGTGGACGGGTACCTAGAGCGAGCTTCATGGGTGTGGACGGGTACCTAGAGCGAGCTTCATGGCTGTGAACGGGTACCTAGAGCGAGCTTCATGGGTGTGGACGGGTACCTAGAGCGAGCTTCATGGCTGTGAACGGGTACCTAGAGCGAGCTTCATGGGTGTGGACGGGTACCTAGAGCGAGTTTCGTAACTGTGGACGGGTATCTAGAGCGAGCTTCATGGCTATGGACGGGTACCTAGAGCGAGTTTCGTAACTGTGGACGGGTATCTAGAGCGAGCTTCATGGCTGTGGACGGGTACCTAGAGCGAGTTTCGTAACTGTGGACGGGTATCTAGAGCGAGCTTCATGGCTGTGGACGGGTGCCTAGAGCGAGTTTCGTAACTGTGGACGGGTATCTAGAGCGAGCTTCATAGCTGTGGACGGGTGCCTAGAGCGAGTTTCGTAACTGTGGACGGGTATCTAGAGCGAGCTCATGGCTGTGGACGGGTACCTAGAGCGAGTTTCGTAACTGTGGACGGGTATCTAGAGCGAGCTTCATGGGTGTGGACGGGTGCCTAGAGCGAGTTTCGTGGTTGTGAACGGGTATCTAGAGCGAGCTTCATGGCTGTGGACGGTGCCTAGAGCGAGTTTCGTAACTGTGGATGGGTATCTAGAGCGAGCTTCATGGCTGTGGACGGGTACCTAGAGCGAGTTTCGTAACTGTGGATGGGTATCTAGAGCGAGCTTCATGGCTGTGGACGGGTACCTAGAGCGAGTTTCGTAACTGTGGACGGGTATCTAGAACGAGCTTCATGGCTGTGACGGGTGCCTAGAGCGAGCTTCATGGGTGGGACGAGTACCTAGAGTGAGCTTTGTGGCTGTGGACGGGTACCTAGAGCGAGCTTCATGGCTGTGAACGGGTACCTAGAGCGAGCTTCATGGCTGTGGACGGGTACCTAGAGCGAGCTTCATGGCTGTGAACGGGTACCTAGAGCGAGCTTCATGGCTGTGGACGGGTGCCTAGAGCGAGCTTCATGGGTGTGGACGAGTACCTAGAGTGAGCTTTGTGGCTGTGGACGGGTACCTAGAGCGAGCTTCATGGCTGTGAACGGGTACCTAGAGCGAGCTTCATGGCTGTGGACGGGTACCTAGAGCGAGCTTCATGGCTGTGGACGAGTACCTAGAGTGAGCTTCGTGGCTGTGGACGGGTACCTAGAGTGAGCTTTGTGGCTGTGGACGGGTACCTAGAGCGAGCTTCGTGGCTGTGGACGGGTACCTAGAGTGAGCTTTGTGGCTGTGGACAGGTACCTAGAGCGAGCTTCGTGGGTGTGGACGGGTACCTAGAGTGAGCTTCGTGGGTGTGGACGGGTACCTAGAGTGAGCTTCGTGGGTGTGGACGGGTACCTAGAGTGAGCTTCGTGGGTGTGGACGGGTACCTAGAGTGAGCTTTGTGGCTGTGGACGGGTACCTAGAGTGAGCTTCATGGGTGTGGACGGGTACCTAGAGTGAGCTTTGTGGCTGAGGACGGGTACCTAGAGCGAGCTTCGTGGGTGTGGACGGGTACCTAGAGTGAGCTTTGTGGCTGTGGACGGGTACCTAGAGCGAGCTTCGTGGGTGCAATGCCACCAAAGGAGCATGAGAATGAGACAGAAAAAAAGTGTCTCTCAGAAGAATTTCTTTGACCTCGGTGACAGCCTGCGAACGACACAAGATGAGCAGTTCCCCCATTCCGTTCTGTATCCGATGTGGACGTCTTCGTCGCTGGTCTTGAAGATGTCGCCCAACATGACTCCGAATATCGTGGAGAAGATGTGAGGGTGGCGAAGAGGGCTGGGGAGCATTGATCGATGAAGTAACATACTGGAGACTTTTTCTTCCGAAACCACTATCTCCATATTCATATACGAATGCAAACGTCCACGTGTGCAGGAATGCAGGCTGCCTTCGCCACCTGATGTCCCCCCCCCCCCCCCCTCTACCACCCCTCCGCTCGCTATCTCTCTCCCCAACACACACACACACCCACACACACCCACACACACACACACACACACACACACACACTAATTCTCTGTCTCTGTATATCTTTGTTTCCTTCTGTCTGTCTAATCTCTCTCTCTCTCTCTCTCTCTCTCTCTCTCTCTCTCTCTCTCTCTCTCTCTCTCTCAGAGGAGGGGTTCTCTCTCTCCTCTCTCTCTCTCTCTCTCTCTCTCTCTCTCTCTCTCTCTCCTCTCTCTCTCTCTCTCTCTCTCTGTTTGGCGCGCGCGTTTGTGTGTGTATGTGCTCCGCTTAAGTGCACTCGAACGCGAGCGCGCATGTATGTTTATGAGTGTACCAGGGGATCGTAATTGTCTGCCGTTTGACCCACAATTAGACCACGGTCACACGAGCACGGTTGTATGTTTTGTCCACTATTGGTGACAAGAGCAAATGTGACATCATCGTAATCAGAGGGGGTGCGGGAAGGACAATGGAGGGGGCTGGGGGGGGGGGGGGGGGGGGGGGGGGGGGGGGGGTGGATGAGGGAGGGCAGAGGAAGACTCAGCTGTAGAGTCACCGGTGACACGCCTCGGTCTCGTCAGCAAACACAGCTGACAGCCAGTGTTGACGGGGCGCACACACACACACTGACCGGCTGACCACTGGGCGGCCAGCTAACAATCATTTCGACTGGTCAAAACTGCTGACGAGGCGGGTAAGCCCTGTGGATGCTATGGTCACAAGGTTGACAAATAAAAATGAGGAACGAAAAACAGGAGGGGTGGGGGGGTGGGGGGTGGAGGAAGGATTAGGGAGATGAGGGACTAGTGGGGAGGGAGGGACGTTTGAATCTCTAAACCTCTCTCTCTCTCTCTCTCTCTCTCTCTCTTATCACGAGTCAGACCGGAGAAACAGATCTTGGCAAACTTAGTTCATTGCCTTCAAACAAGTTATACCCCCGTCTTGTTTTCAGGTCTTCCGTCCAACATCAAACAGAACTGAATTACAAAATACCCTAAAAGTGCCAAATAACTTGGAGAAGTTGGTGCATTTTGTTTACTTGGTTCTAAACCCTAAAAGTACAGAAACCATCTTCCAGTACCACAGAAAGGTTTTCTGAATAGGGAACCCCAGAACACCGGCATTGGCCAGACTCCAGGGAGTCGCGTACGTATCAATGTGCCCCCGTCTCATTCTGCCCTCGTCTCATTGTGCCCCCGTCTCAATCTGCCCCCGTCTCATTCTGCCCCCGTCTCATTGTGTCCCCGTCTCATTCTGCCCCCGTCTCATTGTGCCCCCGTCTCGTTGTGCCCCGTTCAGTGTGGTACATGAAAGATCCACCCCCACCCCCGAAGGCTGACCCACTAACACCCCCCCCTAAGTAGCGTAACGCATAGCGGGTAACGCTATGCAGCAGGGAATTAAAATAGTTTATTGCTGAGATAACAAAAATTAGTGAAGAGAAAGATTTCGATCTATTGAGGATCACTAAGCCTGCGAACATAGACGGGGGGGGTGTCACAATGAGACGGAGTCAAAATGAGACGGGGTCACAATGAGACGGGGGCACAATGAGACGGGGGCACAATGAGACGTGGTCCACAATGAGACGGCATTTTGGGGGCACAATGAGACGGGGGCACAATGAGACGGGGGCACATTGACATGACCCCGCTTAGTTTAGTTTCACCTCTTCACTACAGCTGGAGCAGGCTGCACACCCAAAATTTAAGGCGGCAAGGCCTTGCTAAGTGTCCAGTATTTACAACTATATCGTTTGGAGAGTTTTGATTGTGTCTGAAAGTTGATTTACGTTCCTTTCTTTCATATGCATACCAAGGTACAATGCCAGGTGGTTCCAAGCAGACATCTTGAAAGGAATGGGAGTAGTTGGGGGAGATCGCCTGGCGCAAAGATAGGGTCACAGGTGAGGACGAACGCCTGAAATGTGACGTCAGGTAAAAGGCAGTTTATGTGTTCTAGACTGTGAATTACTTCATCGGCAGAAATCACTTAAAATAAGTTAAATGACTGGTGGTGGTGGGTTTCGTTTGATCCACTATCAGTTCAATATCATTTTTGGTTCAAATTTATGCCACGGCTATGAACGCCCACATGGATGACCTGGTGATTTACTGCAGCATCCTCATGGTGGCGTGTGGCCAGCATAAGGTCGTGATGAACCCTCTCCAGCCATCTTGGTCTTGAACGAGCCACGTGATTAATTCCAGGTCCTACCTGCTGCTTCCTCCACAGTTTTTCTCCAGGTCCTCAGTGGCCTGCCTTTCATGTTCAGGTTTAGCCAAGGACGTACACCAACCATTGGAGCAAAAACTTCTGTCCGTATTTCATCCTTGCCCCTCGCACGAGACATTGTCTTTAACGCGTAAGAGATGAAATGGCCGATTGATGTAACATCCCCTGATTGGTTAATGAAAAGCAGTGACGTTCTCTGATTGGTTCACGAACAGATCGGAATGCTAACTAAATGTCTGAGAGCCAGCAAAGATTAGAGGAGTCGGCATTTTTTTTAAATCAGAAGTAATCTTGCGCGCGTTTATTCCTCTCGTTTCTTGCTTCTCTCGCCGCTAGACAAAGCAAGCCACCCGCCACTGGCCAATTCTAATCCGCCTGCGAACTATCAGTGGATACCTTGCTGTCGTAAGGTGATGACAGTAGGATGACTACCCAAACAACGAGATGGGATTAGGAGAAAGCTACTTTGATTGCCCCCCCCCCCTCCCTCCCCCTCAGCTTACCTCACCCCTTGCCCCCAACAAACCTGGTTTCTGAATCTAGATCTGAATTGATATAAAATTGAACTTCTGCATGAGAGGTGTGATAAAGGCAGTCAAATAGATGACGCATCTGGTTCTCATCATAAAATGGAGTGACGGGTTCTTCTGATTTTATCCCAAACACACCATCTGCTCGTCTTTCACGAATCCGAGTCACTCTGCCGCCATCTTTGTCTATAACGTGCAAACCAGTCCCGAGATGAGGTAGCCAACAATTGCTGAGAGAGATGGGCAAGATACGTTCCCACTACTCGCCGAATAGCTCACGAGAATTTCAGCCCCTTGCGTCAGCGAAAATCGATCGATTGATAGCATGGTTTGACAACAACTGGAGTAAAACGATCGAAGAGCCAGCAACAGCCTGTTGCTGCCGCTGTCACTGCAGGTCCATGTGATTGTGGCCCAGGACATCTGGTTGGACGTTGGGGATCGGCCGTTCGGATCTTATGTCAGTCTTTCTGTTCGCATGATATGGTTGCTATGCTCCACGTTCTGAGTGGTTCTGTCGCTTCAAATGA
>CM031607.1:50197750-50235250 GCA_018398815.1 Conus ventricosus | reverse complement strand
CAGTTTTGTTTGTACGAACATATCAGTCTGTCTTTAGAGAGAGAGAGAGAGAGAGAGAGAGAGAGAGAGAGAGAGGGAAAGATCGTGCGCGCGTGGGCTGGCGTCCAGGTACGTGAGTGTGTGTGGTAAGGGATGGTGATGGTGGAAGCAGGGGGAATGAGGGGTGGGGAGGGGAGGGTAGACAACCTTTTAAATTAAATTGGAAATGAAATGAGGCAGGGAACAGTAAACAATAAACAGTAAACAAGTGGGGTAACTTTTGCTCCCATAAGAAAACCTAACACAGAGTAACTTTTATTCAAGACTGGCAGCGCCTTTTAAATTTGAATAAAGTCAGACAAATACATAAACGAACAATCTAATAGTGGGGGAAAAAACAAGCGCAGGCCAACAACTGAACTGTCTTCATAGTAATGACTTGGCAAAGATTTGGACTTAAGGAGGGGGGGGGGGGGGGGGGGGGGGGGTTGAAGATGGAGAAACTTGGGAACATGAAATTAAGAAAATATATTACAGATATGAAAACTCTTCACTAGCTGCATAAGGGAACCATCGCAATCCCTTTTGAAGGCAGATATATTTGTATTGCCTGCTCCTAGGCCTTTCGTCCGCTGGGTCGGAACTCATCAGGGAGACACGGCTGGTTGTGTCTGCGCTCCTGGCGTCAAATAGAGACACACCACAGTCCATAATACTGTGGTGTTCTCACCACCAAGGGTGCAAAAAAGAATCCTCCCTGAATCAAAAAAGAATCCTGCCAAGTCATTACTACGAAGACAGTTCAGTTGTTGGCCTGCGCTTGTTTTTTGCCCCACTATTAGATTGTTCGTCTATTTGTCTGTCTGACTTTATTCAAGTTTAAAAGGCTGTGCCAGTCTTGAATAAAAGTTACTCTGTGTTAGGTTTTCTTACGGGAGCAAACGTTACTCCACCTGTTTACCGTTTATTGTTTACTGTTCCCTGCCTCATTTCATTTCCAAACAAGTACTGATGTTTGTATCTGTGTAACAATCTTGATGCAGTTAAAGATCAGAATGCGAATATTGATGTACCTACGGTATTCTTCAGTTACAACATTAGAATAGTCATTATTTTGGTGTATCATTTAATACCCCATCAGAAAGGGCTGTGGCCCAAAGCTGAATAAAACACTTCCATTTTTCCATACTCTCTCTCTCCTTCTCTTCTCTCTCTCTCTCTCTCTCCTCTCTCTCTCTCTCTCTCTCTCTCTCTCTCTCTCTCTCTCTCTCTCTCTCTGGCAGAGACGGAAAGTCATGGCAAGATCCGTATATATCATTATAGAGAGAGAAAGATTGTGCGTGCGTGCGTGCGTGCGTACGTGTTTATGTGGTTGTGTGTGTGTGTGTGTGTGTGTGTGTGTGTGTGTGTGTGTGTGTGTGTGTGTGTGTGTGTGTGTGTGTGTATGCATGCGTATGTGTGTTTGTGTGTGTATGTATGTATGCGTGTGTGTGTGTGTGTGTGAGAGAGACGAGAGAGAGAGAGAGAGAGAGAGAGAGAGAGAGAGAGAGAGAGAGAGAGAGAGAGAGAGAGAGATCGTGCGCGCGTGGGCTGGCGTCCATGTAAGTGAGTGTGTGTTGTAAGGGATGGAGATGGTGGAAGCAGGGGACTGAGGGGGTGGGGAGGGAGGGTAGACAGTAAAAGCCTGCACCGACAGTCACGGTCAACAGTCAGCTGGTCAGGCGGGGGATGAAAGGGGGAAGAATGATGAAGGGTGATGGGAGTGAAAGGAGGGAGTGAGGGTGGGGGGAAGGGGAGATTGAGAAAGAAAGGGCTTCGGAACGTAAAGGGAAGTGGGGTGCGGAGGGGGGGGGGGAGGGGGGCCGGGAGGTGGAAACTAGTCAGCACGCTGAACAACAGAGGAAGAAATCAACACACAGAACAACAGAGGAAGAAATCAACACACTGAACAACAGAGGAAGGAATCAACACACTGAACAACAGACGAAGAAATCAACACACTGAACAACAGAGGAAGAAATCAACACACTGAACAACAGACTAAGAAATCAACACACTGAACAACAGAGGAAGAAATCAACACACTGAACAACAGAAGAAGAAATCAACACTGAACAACAGAGGAAGAAATCAGCACACTGAACAACAGAGGAAGAAATCAACACTGAACAACAGAGGAAGAAATCAACACACTGAACAACAGAGGAAGAAATCAACACACTGAACAACAGAGGAAGAAATCAACACACTGAACAACAGAGGAAGAAATCAACACTGAACAACAGAGGAAGAAATCAACACACTGAACAACAGAGGAAGAAATCAACACACAGAACAACAGAGGAAGAAATCAACACACTGAACAACAGAGGAAGGAATCAACACACTGAACAACAAAGGAAGAAATGAACACACTGAACAACAGAGGAAGAAATCAACACACAGAACAACAGAGGAAGAAATCAACACACTGAACGACAGAGGAAGAGACCAAGTGACTGTACAACAGGGGACGAAATCTACATTCTATTCAACAGAGGAAGAAACCAAAACACTGCACAACAGAGAAAGAAATCAAAAGAGTGTATAACATAGGGAAAATAATCAATTTTGTACGACAGAAGAACAAACCAACAGAGTATGCAAGAGAGGAAGAAGCCAACACATTATACAACAGAAGATGAAACCAACTGACCGGACAACAATAGAAAAACAACAGACTGTACAACAAAGGAAGAACCCAACAGACTATACAAAAGAGGGGGGAAAAAGTAACAGACTGTACAACAGAGAAAGAAACGAACACATCGTAAAACAGATACACTTGATCACAACAAAAAACACCAGTTCTCTGCCAAATTTTCGTCTTTACTTGACTTCATCAGGACTGTCACCTTGGAACACCTAGTAGTCCTCCTTTGACGTTTATCGTGTCATACGTCATCGTCTATACGTATTTATTGGTCTCTCGTTTAAGTCGTCAAACCTGGAAGATTTTTGTTCTGTTTCTTCCTTTCTCTCTCTCTTTCTTCCTTTCTCTGCTTTTTCTTTCTCTCTCTCTCTCTTTCTTTCTCTCTTTCTTTCTTTCCTTCTTTCTTTCTTTCTTTTCATCCTTTCAAACACACACACACACACACACACACACACACACACAGAGTTTGTTCGAGTGGTAGCAGGGGAAGAATCGTGGACACCACCTGAGCTCTAGTCCCATACATTTAGGCCGTTTAGGCCGTCACGGTAATTTGTTTTCAGTTTGTGACGCCACAATCGTTCCCTGACTTTGCGTTTGCACGTATTCTTGGAGTGGCACTGTTCGTAAAACAGAGGAAGAAACCAACAGGCTGTACAACAGAGAAAGAAACTAACACATCGTAAAACAGGAAGAAACCAACAGACTGTACAACAGAGAAAGAAACTAACACATCGTAAAACAGAGGAAGAAACCAACAGACTGTACAACAGAGAAAGAAACTAACACATCGTAAAACAGGAAGAAACCAACAGACTGTACAACAGAGAAAGAAACTAACACATCGTAAAACAGGAAGAAACCAACAGACTGTACAACAGAGAAAGAAACTAACACATCGTAAAACAGGAAGAAACCAACAGGCTGTACAACAGAGAACTTAAAAGCAATAAACTGCACAACATAGAAAGAAATCAGCAGATTGTGAAACATATGACGAAATCAACAGACTGTGAAACAGAGGGAGAAAAAAAAAAAACACCAAACAGGAGAGGAAAATATTAACAGACTGTGAAACAGAGGAGAGAAAAAAAACACCAAACAGGAGAGGAAAAAATCAACAGACTGTGAAACAGAAGTAGAAAACGAACAGATTAGGTAATAGTGGGAGAAATAAAGAAAATTACATTAGAGAAAGAATCCAAGGAACCGTACATGAGAGAAAGAAACCCCCAAAACCCTACATTAGAGAGAGAAACTAAGAAATGCTACATCAGAAAAAGAAACCAAAAGAAACTTTGCATCAGAGAAAAAAAGAAAACCTACATCAGAGGAATAAACTAAGAAATGCTACATCAGAGAAAGATACTAAGAAATGCTACATCAGAGAGGGAAACTAAGAAATGCTACATCAGAGAAAGAAACCAAGAAACTTTGCCTCAGAGACAGGAATCAAGAAACCCTACATCTGCGGGGAAAAAAAAAAAGACAACTAAGAAATCACACACCAGATAAACCAACAAACTCTGCTACATCAGAAAAACGATTCAGCCGAACATCAGAGGAAGCAACGTTGAAAACCCCATATAGGGGAGAGAGAGAGAGAGAGAGAGAGAGAGAGAGAGAGAGAGAGAAGCAAAGAACTCTAGACAAGAGAAACGACTCAAACTGAACATCAGAGAATGAAGCTAACAAAACCTAAATCAGAGAAAGAAAGAAAGAAACCCTACATCAGAGAGAGAGAGAGAGAGAGAGAGAGAGAGAGAGAGAGAGAGAGAGAGAGATCTTTCCGCCCTGGAAAACGAAAGCCTTGCCACGCGAAGACAAGAGGAAACTCTTGAATCCTATACACAAAGAAGAATGTAACAGAATCCGCAGCGAGCAGAGAACAAGACAATATGTTCAAAGGTGGAAGAGGACACAAAAAGATTAAAACGATCCAATTGAGAAGAGTAAAACCTCTATCATTTATCAAGAAACCTCAAGTATAGATTGAGGAGAGGAGACATTCAGTAGGTCAATGTCTCATCTGCTTGAACTTGTTGGTGCTACTCATGGACTGGTACTGACATCATCGTAGAGACCACTTTCGTTATATAACCAAGAGAAAAAAGAAGTAATACTGTGACCATTCACGGTGCTACCTAAACGTTTAGGTAGCACCACATCACCAGAAAAAAAGCCTTAACTTACTGCTCTTCCTTAACTTTCAAAGTGAGTTGACCACAGGTGGAAATCGAGAGAGAGAGAGAGAGAGAGAGAGAGAGAGAGAGAGAGAGAGAGAGAGAGAGGAGTTACCATGCCGCCGAACGAAAGAAACAAGCAAATCACAAGATGAACACGACGCGCTTCGACTTCTTTCGTCTTCCTCAGGCAAGACGAACAAAATTTAAGACCGTAAAAACGAAGAACGAACAATCAACCACTTATCTCGTGAAACTCGTCGCAAAATAGATAACCACTTTACGTACACTTGCGTAAGAATGTGGAGATTTGTACAAGGCTGTTGAATCAATCAGACTATTTGAAGAAGAAGAAGAAGAAGAAGAGGAAGAAGAAAAAGAAGGAGGAGGAGGAGGAGGAGAAGGGGGAGGAGGAAGAAGAGGAAGAAGAAGAAAAGAAATATGGTTGAAAATAAAGTGGGGGCCCACAAAGGAAGAAAGAAACAGACAGAAAGAACTCCCCCAATCCCCAGACATGCTGACCTTTGTTTTCAAAGCCCCACCACAGCTGGCCGGCAGCCCAGGGCACGCTGACCTGATTGAGGAGAGGGAGACATTCTGTCCCTCTTTCCAATCCCCCCCCCCCCCCCCCCACCACCACCACCCCACGCCACCGCCTCCCTCCCTCTCCCCCTTCCAGCCCTCCTCTTTGTCCTCTTTGTCCTCCTGCCCTGTTTGCCGTTCAAGCCGACTCCACTGCTCAGAGAGCAAACTGACCGGCGGCAGGCCGTCACCTGCAGCCAATGCACCACTGATCACTTTGTATTGCCCTGTCAACAAGCCGAGTCCCGCCCTCCGCCGACCCCTCGCCCCATCCCTTCCTCCCTTGCCTCCTCCCCCTCCTGGGACCGCTTCCCTTCTTCTGACCATTCCCCTCCCATCCACTTATCACCCCCCCCCCCCCCCCCCCACCATCCTTCCTCTTACCTCACACCTGCTTTCCTCATGAAGAGAAACATAGCAAGCCTGTCGTCCAGTGGTGAGGCAATCTAGCACACGCAGCACTCATGTTCTAATAATAGCACAGGCGACGTGCACGTGCAGGCTGCAGCCACACGAATGCACGACACCAATCCATTTTCACATGCACATGGAGAAAGATGACTATCTATCTATCTATCTATCTGTGTGTGTGTCGGAGAGAGAGAGAGAGAAGAGGGGGGGGGGGTTAAACGAACACGTCTGAGGATTGTCCCTGTGTAGCGGTTCCACGCAGATCAAAAGATCTCATCAAATGACACATGATTCTGTACGGTTACCGGTTGAATAAAACTAGCATTTGGGCAACTCTTTACACACACTGTCACGGACAAAAAAATGAAACAACCTAACTTGGGGAAACAACCTAACTTGGGGAAACAGCCTAACTTGGGGTGTCGCCAGCCAATTTGTTCGGACCTAAGTCCAAACTCAAACATTCTAGGCGTCAGAAAGACGGGCCCATAGTCGGGTCCGGCCAATTAAGCTTAGTGGAGAGGTTTCGCCGAGACGGACCTCAGTACCTGGGCCAGCCTTATCCGGCCAATTTGTGTAACCAACGTCATTGTTAGTCGGACGTCGTGGGCCTACCCAGACTCAGCTGGCCAATTTAGATTGACCATGTCCACCACTTAAGCCACACCGCGCCAGTGAAGTAGGGAAGGGGGAAGGTAGTGTGTGGGGGTGAAATCTAGCTAATCAATTAAATGACCAATTGACCACCACAGAGAGTAAGGCGTGTAGACGGGACTGTCATGATTTGAACGTCCAATGGAATTAGAGGAGACAACTTCGGGATCAAGGGTAAAAATACTGACCAATGGTACTGGCCCTTGGACACGGGGTTAGAGCATAAAGGAATGTGTGAGTGAGAGAGAGAAGGAGGAAAACGAACAGACAGGGAGAGAGAGAGGAGTTCGGGAGAGTAGGCTCTCGCCTACAGGAAGGCAGGGAGATGAGAACGAACAGAGACAGAGAGATGAGGAGGTTTTAGGTGTAGTCTCTGCACGAGGGAAAAGGCAGAGAGATGAAGAGAGAGAACGAGGGGGAAGAACGAACAGAGAGACAGAGAGAGGGAGAGGTTCTAGGTCTGCTTGAGAGAAAAGCAGAGAGATGAGGGGAGGAGAGAAGAGAACCAAGTTGAGAGATTAGCATGAGATAGTCTGCAGAGGAAGGACTGAGGAGAGATGTGAGAGAGAGAAAGAGTTGCTAATTTATGAAGAAGAAAAGAAAGAAAAGAAAAAAAGAAAAGAAAAGCAACCATGTCCATTTGATAAGAGCAGACTAGAAGAGAGAGAGAGAGAGAGAGAGTGCAATGCGTTAATGCAGGAAGAAAGAAAGGAGAACAGATCGATGTTGATAGTCACTGTTCTACCCTAACCGGGGGTTCGACCTCATACCTGGCAGCGTCACTTCGCCAAGCAGAACCACAGACCAACGCCAACAGTCTCACCTGACCAGGCGCCATCAGACCAACACCAGTGCCGGCAGTTGTGTCGTGTTGTGAAAGTGAAGTGAAAAGAAAAAGAAAAGAAAAGAAAAGACAGTGATTCGTGAATAGTTAAGATCACCTGGCCAGGTAAAGTAGAAATCTGTTTATACCCGGTTAGTTAATGATGTTTTAGATAAATGATTTGTGAAGTTCAAGGAAAGAGAGAATGTTTTATTTTGTTTGATTCTATATGCATTGATGTTCTTTCTATGATCATGTATAGTAAAGTTATAGACTTTACTAGTGGTTTGATGTGACGAATGCATGATATATGAATGAGATTGTAACAAGCTGTGAGTGTGTTTGGGCTGTGCGCTAGTCCTTCCTCCACTGACATTACACCGAGGTTGACAATTTATTGGCGAGCTTGCCAGGATATTCTGGCCCATTTATTATAATTGTTCAACTTCTCAGAGAGGAAGCTGGGTGGGATTCAAGTATTGTAATCCTAAGACAAGGGTTGTCTTACTGTATGTTCCCAAGATAGTTAAACACTAGCTTGGCATTGCTTCCAAGATAGTTAATACTAGGCTTGGCATTTCAGCCCCAGAGTACCATTTCGCACAGATTGCCTATAATTCGCTCTCATAGTTGGGTCAGGCGCTGGGCGTCTTATAAAAACTAACTACGTTGTCCCAAGCTAATATTATCATTCATAGGATTGTGCTATTACGTCACTCGTGTCGATAACCACCAGTTTGGCTGTCGTTGTTATAAAATCTTGTTCAAAAAAAAAAAAAGATATAATGCGGAAGAAAAGAACACCCCTATTGAACAACTTGTGAGTGTTGCTCGTGATTTAGGTTACTCAGGAGAAGAGTTGCGAGCGTTCGTTGAAAACCAACAAAAGATGGAAAGAGACGAACGCGCGGAAAGACGACGCGTCGCAGTAGAAATAGCATTAGCAGAGCAGGAAAGGACTAAAGCTAGCGCAGCGCAGGAAACAGAAAGACAAAGGGAAGCGCAGGAAACAGAAAGGTTAAGGAGATGCAGAAACAGAAAGGACAAGGCAGGCGCAAGAGACAGAAAGAATGAAGCAGGAAACGGAAAGATTAAAGGTTCAGTTAGAATTAGAGAAAGTGAGAATACAAAGGGAGACCACCGATGATGGTAGTTCACTTTCCAGTGACTCTGTGCGCAGCTATGCCCCCCGACCCAAGTTGCCAAAATTCTCGGAAGGAACCGATTCGATTGATGCATACATCAGTCGTTTCGAAACGTTTGCGACCAGTCAGGGTTGCCTCCAGAAGAGTGGGCAGTCATTTTGTCAGCGTTACTGACGGGTAAGGCATTGCAGATTTTCACTGCGTTACCAGCAGAAACAACAGTCCGATTTTGGTGCTGTGAAGGAGTCTTTAATGAAGGGATTTGACCTCACAGAGGAGGGGTTCAGGAAGAAATTTCGTTCAGCTAAATTACAAGCAGGTGAGACGTACACTCAGTTTGGTGCACGTTTGGATCACTATTTTGAGAAATGGTTAGAGTTGAGTGGTACGAAGAAGGAGTTCGCTGAATTGAAAGAGCTAGTTATGAAAGAACAGATTTTGTCAGGTTGCGGCCCTGAGCTAACCATACATTTGAAAGAGAGACAGCCAGAGACAGCAGGAGAGTTGTTGAAGTTCGCAGAGGTGTATAGAGAGGCACGTTTGGGCACTAAGGTGCAGGAGAAACAGGTGCTAGGCACAGGTGAGAAGAGTGCAAGGAGACTAGGGGAGTTTCCTGCAAAGTCTGCAAACCCAGTGGTGGGGCAGAAGGAAGGGCAAAGGGACATTAGGTGTTTCATTTGTCACAAGAAGGGACATGTGGCGAGGGATTGTCGCATGAGGTTCCAGAAGGCACAGCCTTGCAAGAGGTGATAAGGGTCGCCAGGGAAAACGACCTGCAGTGGAACCAAAAGGGATTCAGTCTGAAGAGGGTGAAGTGCAGCCTATGGCTAGCACTGGACAGCAGTCAGTGTCAGGATAGAGGGCACTAGCTGAGTGGTTCGTTACCAGTGGAAGAAGGGTGGATTGCCACAGAGGGTGAAAGTGTTACGAGACACTGGTTGTTCATGCGGTGTAGTACGAACAACGCTGGTCGATAAAGGGGATTTGACAGGGCAAATCCAGACCTGTACTCTAATCGATGGCACTGTGAGGGAGTTTCCAGTTGCTAAGATAGAAGTACGTACCCCTTACTTCTCAGGCGAGTTGTCTGCGTTGGTGATGGAGAAACCCCTTCACGATTTGATCATTGGAAATATTCCAGGTGCAAGGATCCAGGGGATCCTGAGTTGTTGGCTGCTACAGGGCAGCAGTTCAAACACGGAGCAAGAAGGAGGAAAGGGTTGATAAACCGTTAGTTGTTCCAGGAAGGAAGTCGGGCATAGATGTGTCGCCTGATGAGTTCAGGGCAGCGCAGGAACAAGACCCTTCGCTCGTGAAGTCTTGGGAGTTGGCAAGAGGTGGAGAGAAACAGGAGGTTAGAGGAGGTGAGACAGAATTTCTTGTGAAAGGCGGCTGTTGTACCGAGTGTTCACCAAGGGAAGACAGGTAAGGTGACCACTCAGTTAGAGGTACCAGCATGTTATCGTGACACTGTCATGTCAGTGGGTCACGAGTCGCTCATGCGAGTCATCTCGGCACCGGTAAAACGGCTGACCGAGTCTTTGATGATTTTCATAGGCGCAGCAGCAATCATTGATGAGGTGAAAGAGACCCAGCAGA
The DNA here is from genome assembly GCA_018398815.1 of Conus ventricosus. Classification (NCBI taxonomy): domain Eukaryota; kingdom Metazoa; phylum Mollusca; class Gastropoda; order Neogastropoda; family Conidae; genus Conus; species Conus ventricosus. The sequence goes on along the minus strand of CM031607.1, from coordinate 50,225,182 downwards.
AGAAGGGAGATTTTGTTGCCTAAGTTCTCAGAAGAGTCATACAGGGATGTGTCACTGTATGAAGGCTAGACAGTAGGAGTCCCTAGGTTTTGTTGTCGGAGGCGACACAAAGCAGCCGAAAGAGGAAAGGTGGAGAAGATGATGAATTCAGAGAGACCAAAGACCAAAACAGAAGTCAGGAGTCTGCTAGTTTTATTGGGTTCTATAGGGAGTTTGTTCCAAATTTCGCAGCAATCACGAGTCCTCTCAGTGATTTGATCAAGCAGGGAAACCGGCAGTGGTCGAGTGGTCAGACGCTGCAGAGCAAGCACTGCAGACGGTGCTGGAAAGACTAGGTTCCCGTCCCATCTTGAAGCTACCAGATATGTCCAAACCATTTTTGTTGCGGACAGATGCATCAGGGTGGGATAGGTGCAGTATTGTTACAGGAGCATGAAGGGTCGAGTTTCCTGTGAGATACGCTAGCAGGAAGTTGACAAAGTGTGAAGAAGGGTACGCAACGGTGGAGAAGGAGTGTTTAGCTGTTGTGTGGGCCGTGCAGAAGTTCCACAAATACTTGTATGGGAAAGAGTTCGTGATAGAGACAGATCACCAACCACTCAAATTCCTGCAGGAGCACAGCTGAAAAACAGCAGAGTGCTGCGTTGGGCAATGGCACTGCAGCCCTACAGGTACCGAGTGCAGTACATTCCCGTCGACAGAATGTCGGAGCTGACTATTTAAGTCGTGTAGCCTAGCAAGCTGCAACTCAGAGGAAGTCAGTCATATCCAGGGTGCTTTGTTGATAATATGTGTTGATTCCAGTTATGTTGATTGGATATGGGTTCATTCCCAGTTGGCTATGGTTCATATTTTTTTTTGTGTGAGACTTGTTCATATTTCTTTGTGAGACTTGTTCATGTGGATGTAGTTATACTTGAGCATACAGTCGCTTGTGTAGTGATGCATTATTTGCAATAACGAGGATGGAGATTCCTCAGTGAAGTGTCATGGATCGCGATCATATATATTGTGCTTTTCATAAGAATTGTGAAAAGGAGAGATGGCAAATCCGCAGGTAGGGAATTGCATAAGTGCGCACAGAGGTCGTTATAGAATGAGTTGAAATAACGCAAGAGCGCACGTCAATGATAACTCATTGGAGTGGTATTCACTAATTGTATATTTTATAACTTATAAACCGTTGGTTGTAAAGTATTTTCCAAACTTTGCGCGTGTAGCTGTGTGTCAGCAAATTCGGTTGTTGTCCTTTTGTACCGTTGTTTTGAGACAATGCGGAGCATGGTCTTTTGCAAGGGGAAATTGTCACGGACAAAAAAATGAAACAACCTAACTTGGGGAAACAACCTAACTTGGGGGAAACAGCCTAACTTGGGGTGTCGCCAGCCAATTTGTTCGGACCTAAGTCCAAACCAAACATTCTAGGCGTCAGAAAGACGGGCCCATAGGTCGGTCCGGCCAATTAAGCTTAGTGGAGAGGTTTCGCCGAGACGACCTCAGTACCTGGGCCAGCCTTATCCGGCCAATTTGTGTAACCAACGTCATTGTTAGTCGGACGTCGTGGTGCCTACCCAGACTCAGCTGCCAATTTAGATTGACCAGTGTCCACCACTTAAGCCACACCGCGCCAGTGAAGTAGGGAAGGGGGGAAGGTAGTGTGTGGTGGGGTGAAATCTAGCTAATCAATTAAATGACCAATTGACCACCACAGAGAGTAAGGCGTGTAGACGGGACTGTCATGATTTGAACGTCCAATGGAATTAGAGGAGACAACTTCGGGATCAAGGTAAAAATACTGACCAATGGTACTGGCCCTTGGACACGGGGTTAGAGCATAAAGGAATGTGTGAGTGAGAGAGAGAGAAGGAGGAAAACGAACAGACAGGAGAGAGAGAGAGGAGTTCGGGAGAGTAGGCTCTCGCCTACAGGAAGGCAGGGAGATGAGAAACGAACAGAGACAGAGAGATGAGGAGTTTTAGGTGTAGTCTCTGCACGAGGGAAAAGGCAGAGAGATGAAGAGAGGAGAACGAGGGAAGAACGAACAGAGAGACAGAGAGAGGGAGAGGTTCAGGTCTGCTTGAGAGAAAAGCAGAGAGATGAGGGAGGAGAGAAGAGAACCAAGTTGAGAGATTAGCATGAGATAGTCTGCAGAGGAAGGACTGAGGAGAGATGTGGAGAGAGAGAAAGAGTTGCTAATTTATGAAGAAGAAAAGAAAGAAAAGAAAAAAAGAAAAGAAAAGCAACCATGTCCATTTGATAAGAGCAGACTAGAAAGAGAGAGAGAGAGAGAGAGTGCAATGCGTTAATGCAGGAAGAAAGAAAGGAGAACAGATCGATGTTGATAGTCACTGTTCTACCCTAACCGGGGTTCGACCTCATACCTGGCAGCGTCACTTCGCCAAGCAGAACCACAGACCAACGCCAACAGTCTCACCTGACCAGGCGCCATCAGACCAACACCATGCCGGCAGTTGTGGTCGTGTTGTGAAAGTGACAGTGAAAAGAAAAGAAAAGAAAAGAAAAGACAGTGATTCGTGAATAGTTAAGATCACCTGGCCAGGTAAAGTAGAAATCTGTTTATACCCGGGTTAGTTAATGATGTTTTAGATAAATGATTTGTGAAGTTCAAGGAAAGAGAGAATGTTTTATTTTGTTTGATTCTATATGCATTGATGTTCTTTCTATGATCATGTATAGTAAAGTTATAGACTTTACTAGTGGTTTGATGTGACGAATGCATGATATATGAATGAGATTGTAAGCAAGCTGTGAGTGTGTTTGGGCTGTGCGCTAGTCCTTCCTCCACTGACATTACACCGAGGTTGACACACACACACGCGCGCGCGCGCGCGCGCGGTCATTCCTTCATGATAACCATTCCTAGATGATACCCAGCTATCTTTTAATCGTAACCATACCTTGTAAGTTGCCAGCCATTTCTTGATGATAAACATTCCTTGACGTTGCATAAGCATTAATTCATAGTAATTATTCCTTGAAGCTGCTGAGTTACTTGTTATGGAACCAGCCCTTGCAGGTGCCCGCCCATTTTTGTTGTATGGTTGCCATCCCTGAAAGCTACCTGGCCCATTGTTCAATGGTGACCATCATCTGACAGTGCTCGGCCAGTCCTTGATGATAACTATTTCTTAGCAAAATTGGAAATGAAATGAAATGAGGCAGGGAACAGTAAACAATAAACAGTAAACAAGTGGGTAACGTTGCTCCCATCAGAAAACCTAACACAGAGTAACTTTTATTCAAGACTGGCACAGCCTTTTAAACTTGAATAAAGTCAGACAAATACATAGATGAACAATCTAATAGTGGGGGAAAAAAACAAGCGCAGGCCAACAACTGAACTGTGTTCATAGTAATGACTTGGCGAAAGGCCTCGGAGCAGGCAATACAAATATATCTGCCTTCAAAAAGGATTGCGATGGTTCCCTTATGCAGCTAGTGAAGAGTTTTCATATCTGTAATATATTTTCTTAATTTCGTGTTCCCAGTTTCTCCATCTTCAAACTCCTCCCCCCCCCCCCCCCCCTCCTCCTTAAGTCCAAAACTTTGCCAAGTCATTACTATGAAGACCCCACTATGAAATTGTTCGTCTATGTATTTGTCTGACTTTATTCAAGTTTAAAAGGCTGTGCCAGTCTTGAATAAAAGTTACTCTGTGTTAGGTTTTCTGATGGGAGCAAACGTTACCCCACTTATTTACTGTTTATTTCTTAGCAGTTCACTGCCTGTTCAGATGAGCTGATGAAGAAAGAAAAAGGTTGATTGCGAACTGATACACGTTCACAGATTTTGGTCAGTTCGGGCTGAAAATAATTTGACTTGAGTGTGGAACTGGGAGACTGAAAATACGCTCTGCTGCTATTTGTATTCAATGATAAGTGCGCGCACGTACGTGAGTGTGTGTGTGTGTGTGTGTGTGTGTGTGTGTGTGTGTGTGTGTGTGTGTGTGTGTGTGTGTGTGTGTGTGTGTGTGTGTGTGCGTGCGTGCGTGCATGCGTGCGCGTGTGTGTGTGTGTGTGTGTGTGTGTGTGTGTCGTTCGCGCACACACGTGCGTGTGTATGTGTATGTGCGCGACAGTGCGCGCGCGCGCGACTTCCGCTGTTTGCTACACGTGTTTGTATCCCCCAGGGTCAGACACTCGGACCGGTGACTCTCAAACTTGCTGACTGGGCAGCCGGCGAACTGGTCAACACGCTGTTTGGCCCGGTGTGGGCCGACCACTTGAGAGAGAGAGAGAGAGAGAGAGAGAGAGAGAGAGAGAGAGAGAGAGACTGCGTAACGCAGCGTAACAGTGGCCCCTGTCACGTCTGACAAACCACAGGTGAGGTGGAGGCAAGATACGGCGGGGTGGTTTGTATGATGGTCAGTTTGTGTCAAAGGTACAGTGCACCGGTCTGTCTCTGTCCCTCGACTTTTTCACTTCCTCTCTCTTATTTTTCTCTTACTGTGCATCTTTCTGTCTGTTTCTGCTGCCACCCACTCTTTCTCTCTTTGTGTCTGTCTATCGCTGTCTGATTTCTCTCTCTCTCTCTCTCTCTCTCTCTCTTTCTCTCTCTCTCTCTCTCTCTCTCTCTCTCTCTCTCTCTCTCTCTCTCTCTCTCTCTCTCTCTCTTCACTGTGTTGTGTGTGTGTGTGTGTGTGTGTGTGTGTGTGTGTGTGTGTGTGAGCCATTAATTAGCCGTACCTTTGTTTTCATCCCACCACACTGCAATAGCACTGTTCCTATTTCTGAAGAAGAAACCAGGAAGATAGTCAGGGCCTGGAGAATTAGCAGAGATAACGACAAGCCCATAAAAAGTTCAATCGTTTGGGAAGGCCATGATGGAAACCCTTCCACTTGGCTGCTGGATCCAGCCACTGAGGTAGACTTTCCTCCACAATGGTGCCAGCCGAGCTTCTGTCTCTCCTGACATCGTGATTCTGTGGAATCAATGTCCCTCACAGAAATTCGGGTGCTGATGCAAGGAGCGCCTGTCATCCTCGACCTTTCCAAAGTGCTCTCCATTGGCTTCTTCTCAAACAATGCTTTGCAAAGAAATCTCTCGATCGGAGAAGAACAACAACAAAAAGACGAGGGGGGGGGGGGGGGGGGGGGGGGGGGGGGGGGGGGAGGGGACGGGGAGAAGAAGAAGAAGAAGAAGAAGAAGAAGAAGAAATATAAAGAGAAGAAGATGAAGAAGACGAAGATCAAGAAGAACAAGAACGAGAAGAAAAGCAACTTTAGCAAGAACAACAACAACAGCAACAACGTCAACAACAACATGATGAGGAGGAGGAGGAGGAGGAGGAGGAGGAGGATAACGGGATTAAGATCAAGAATTATACTGTGGTAAGAAAAAGAAGAACACAACAACAACGACAACGACAACAAAAACAACAGCAACAACAACATCACGGAGAACAAGAGAAAGAAAAAGCCACAAAGATAGGGAAGAGAAAGCAGTAGGCCATTGCACTGCCCTCGTGACTACGGTGTTTCCCTGCGAATGTCAAAGGCCACCCCCCCCCCCCCCCCCCCCCTTGCCCCCTCCTCAACTTTCCCTTCTTCCTTCACCGCCCTTCCCTCACTTACCGCCGGGTGGCTACCACAACTACCCTGAAGAAACGGGAGATTTCCAAAGGTTCAAAACACCCTCTTTTCACTCTGTGCCTGTGAACATCGAAACGTGTTATTTTGACCTTGTTGTTGACCATACAGTTAGATGACCAGGTCAACTCTATCATCCTAACATTGAAAACGTGCGGTCAGTCAGTACAGTGGGCTTGGGAGTGGGGCGGGGGGGGGGGGGGGGGGGGGGGGGGAAGGAGGGAAGAGGGAAGGGGAGGAAGGAAAGAACGAATGGGATAGGGTCCGCGTGGGGTTGGGGTGGGGGGAAATGGTCATGACCAATGGTCATAACGCTGACTTTATTCAAGTTTAAAAGGCTGTGCCAGTCTTGAATAAAAGTTACTCTGTGTTAGGTTTCCTTATGGGAGCAAAACATACCCCACTTGTTTACTGTTTATCGTTTACTGTTCCCTACCTCATTTCATTTCCGATTTTGCCCTGGGGGCATTAGTGATGCAGATGGATGAGAGAGAGAGAAGTGGAGGAGAGAGGAAAAATGGAGGGGAGGAGGAGAAGGAGGAGGAGGAGGAGAAAGGGGAGGCGGTGAAGGCCGGGAGGGAGAGAAGGAGTAAGAGGGAGGAGTAGGAGTGGGAGGATGGGGGGGGGGGGGGGGGAGTGCGAGCGAAGGTGAACAAACAACGAACTGAGGACAGAGTGTTGGGACGAGGTAGAAGTGGTGAGGGGAAGGGTGGTGGTGGAGAGACATAATTGAGTGAAGGGACTGAAAGGTCTTTAGAAATGATTTCTGAAATCTCACCGTAGTCTTGACGACCTTGTACACGTTTAACCAACATTGTCCTTAAAAAAAAAAAAAAAAGCACTTTCGATTAATGTATTCAAAGGCTTTTTCAAAGTCAGTAAATGCAACATGAAATTAACGATTTAACGAGAAAAAAAAAAACCCGTTTCTAAACAAGTAATTGAGCGAGCGAGCGAGCGAGAGAGAGAGAGAGAGAGAGAGAGAGAGAGAGAGATCAGACACTCGGAATTTCAACAGTAAAGAACACGGATCCATGGTACAAGAGGTACATGTTTGAAGAGGAAAAAAAAATAAAGGATCGTTAATCTGAAGAGCAAATGACACAACTAATGATCAACAAACAAATAAAGCCGACACAAACGGCCAGAGACAGCATCACATGCCAACCGGTCAATTATACCTGACACCCCGAGCCGGTGGTCATCTGGTCGTAATCTGCTCTAGCTGTACGACGTGGTTTGGCTATGCTGAACAATGTCGCCTCATGCTGAGTCTCTAGACCGACAAATAATTCGGAAAACTTTCCAAAAAGTCTGTATCAACAATCCCTGGGTCGGAAACTTCAGTTGGAACATGAGGATGAGAAACATGCGAACAAAAACAACAAAACAACAATACCAACAACGATGAACAAAAAATTATCCTAACAAGAAGAATGAACAGGTCGTGTGATGAGGGCTACGTTCTCTTCGGTGGATGAGATGTAAGGGATTACACTGCCTCCTATCCCCAAGTCAGTCATTGCTTTAGTTGCTTGCTTTTACTTCTGTGTCCTTTCTAGTTCTCTTGCAGAAGACCAAGAGGTCAAAACGCGTTGTTACTGTGCTAATTTTTCGGCATTCATTTGGCGATCTTTCTAATCAAACTCTCTTTCTCTAGCTCTAACTTCCATCTGCCACCACTCTGAACCTTACTTTTAGATAGATTTTCCATTATGATTTCCCATGACCACTCGCCTCAATGCCACGCTACAGACATGGTTCAAACACAGGTTATGGAAGCATACTAGCGTCATAATCCAGGTAATGAATGTTTTTCTTGTTTTCTCAAAGAAAACAGTTATTAACCGTCATTAAGTAATAACATCTGTTTGTTTTGTTTTACCCTAGAAAAGCACTTATTTATCGTTATTTTTATTGATAAATGTTTTATTCGGGGGAAAAAAATATGATGGCTGATTTCTCTATTATCAGTTTTCTCGAAAGAGGATAACTCTTTTTCCTTGGGACCACAGGGAAAGCTGTTATAAGCCCCTAATAACTATTTTCTGTCTTTTGCAGAGGAAGTTAATGATTCTCCTTCAAGAAAATAGGGATGGCGTCCGCTCACCCCCTTCCCCTTACTTCCCCCATCTCTCTCCCTTTTCCCCACCCTTCCCCTTGGGAAAGCAACTTCCTTTTTTAACCAGTTTCTCGAAGGACGTGAACTGCTTTCCTCAAGAGGGGGAGGGAGGGAGGGAGGGAGGGAGGGTGAGCGAATGGGGGACACGGGTGTTAACTTAGTTCTTTAATGTCACCGGGCTTTCTCAAAAAGAGAAACTGATAACTAGTTTCTTAGGGGGTCCAGGGAGAGAAGTGAACTTAAGCCGGCAAAGCTAGCACGCTTCCATAGCAGTTTGTTCTTGGCAACCATCGACTCACAGGTGGACACGCCACTGGCTGCACACCAAAAATGAATACGCCAAGGCCTTGCGTAAGGAGTCGAGTATTCATAGACAGACATGATAATAAAATTATTGCTTTGAGAATGTTTATTGTGTACGAAACTTGATTGACCTTGTCGTTCATATGCCCATGAAGGTACGTGCCAGGTGGTTCCAAGCAGACAGATCAAAAGGAAAGGAATGGGACCATTTGGGGGGAACCACCTGACGCAAAGATAAGGTAGCCTAACGCGTGAGTGAGAAGGCCTAAAATGTGACGTCAGCTAAGTTGAAGGTCATTGTTTAAAGACTGTGAATGATGTCATCGGTGGAAATCACTAAAAACAAGGGAGATGATTGTAAGGAGGAGGAGGAGGGCGGGGGGTTCACTTGATCAATTATCAGTTTGATATCAAATACTGGCTCAAAACTCTTATGCTAGGCCTCAAAACGCTGACATGGATTATATAGTGATTCAGAGCTAAATGCTAATTGTGGCGTGGGGCCACTGTCGCGTGGCGGTCATGTCATAACAGTAAATTGAATGGATGGACAACCCGCTCCTGGGCCGGCCAGGAAGCCGTAGCCGCTAGGTGGCGTGCCGAGTTGGCAAAAGCCTGGACGTTTTCATTTCCCATTAACTAACTGACCAGCCTGTCCAGCTGCCACTTGCCCACCTCCCTTCACCCTCTTTCCTGTTCACCCCCACCCCCACCCCTGCCGGCTATTACGTCACACAAACCGCAAATGAAACAAACTGCGGCGTTACTGAAACACGACAAAAAAGCAGAAGAGCACACAAAACAAAGTGTGAAGTAACGACGATTTAATGCACGACACAAAACAGGACAAGAAATTTTCGGCAAAATGCCTTCCTCAGCGACAAAAAAAATACAGACATTAACATGCACAATACTCCCCTTGTGAAGCGAAAGTGGTGAATGAAGTAGACAGAGGGACAGTGGAAGAGAGGGTGAGTAGAGTTCGAGAAATAGGGCACGAGGAAAGAGTAAAGTGAGGAGGAGGAAAAGGAGAGAGAGAGAGAGAGAGAGAGAGAGAGAGAGAGAGAGGGGGGGGGGGGGGGGAGGGGAGAAAGAGAGGGGAGAGACAGAGAGAGAATGGAAGTAGAGGAAGAGTGGAGAATGAGAGAGAGAAGAGGAGGGGAAGGAGAGTGAGTGGAGGGGGAGGGTGTGATGGTATGTAGTGGGTGTGTTGCATATGAATTAAATGAACAAGAGAAAGCACAATAAATAAGATACAATATACTCGAAAAAGCATTTTAAATGACAAGGGGAGGGGGGAGGGGGGGAGAGAGAGAGAAAGGGGTCAGCCGCCTAAAGCATCCGACCCAAGTCTGACCCAAGGGTAGGTTGCCCTACCCAAGCACCCAAGGGGTGCGAGGGAAAACGGGAGAACCGTGGTGTGTTTATGACTGTTCATGTTGATTTGAGATGTGTGGTCTGCCGCCTGACTGTCTCGGAAGGGGAGCTGAACAGAGGGAAGAAGGAGGGGGGAGAACGTGTGGGAGAAGATGGTGGGGGCTGGGGAAAGGGAGGACGGGGAAGGGATCAAGAGGCTACGAGGGGAGGGGGAGAGGCTGGAAGGTGGACAGGCGGAGGGGAAGAGAGAGCCGGGAGGGTGGTAGAAAGGGGGGGCGGGGAGGGGGGGGGGGGGGGAGGTGATTTATATGGTACGTTACAAGTGTTAAAACCACGCAGTATACTCTATTTTTCCTGAGAAAAAAAAAAGTCAACTTTAGACGTGAGAAGCACAGCCATTAATCATTATCATTATCTTCGTATGCTAATAAAATTCGTTTGTCTTTGAGGTGGGAAATAAAAAAAATTGACGTCAAAGTTGTAATTTTGACTGCTATTGACATTAAAAGTCCATCGGACAGTGTCTCAAAAGAAGTCAAAAAAGTGTATCAAAAGAAATTTAAAAAGAAAAATAATGTTTAAGAACTTTCCATTTACCAGAAAAGCATTAAGAGTGACGAAAATAATCACAATAATTATATAATTCGAGCGATCAGCTCTTTGGAGGAGCATGAGCAAGACTCGTAAATATCCATTTGATTTCAACGTTAAGGCGTAAAATCAGTGGAAAAGCAACATATAGCTACTAACAGCACTCAAAAGTATGATCAAGGTGCGTAATGATTTTGTTCGAGATGGAAAATTACTGTTTTTCCATGAAGCCAATAAAAAGTTCGACTTTTGACACACGGAACCTACCGTAAGTGGAGGTGAACATGTGGGAATGGGTTCCTTTGTCCAGTTCGAACGAGACCGCAGGTGGTACAAGTTCCTGGCTTTGAACTCTGGCTGGAGGCGGAACGCAGCAGTACTGTTGTGCAACTTCACACTTTTTATTGGCACTAAGGCTTTACCTGATGTCTGGGTTTCTATCCGTCGACAGGGGACTCGACATTAAAATTTTTATAGCCCACGATTCGAGACTATTGGGCACGTGACAACTGTGTTACTCTCTGCTTTCAAAATGACAAAAGAGCGGCGGTTCAGAGGGATCCACACACACACACACACACACACACACACACACATTCTTAAAGGTCTACTTTAGATGTTTTCGATAATTGGTCAGCTTATGCAGAAATATGAAATGTTTGATAAATTGGTAAAATAAACATCCGATTCGCTCCCGATCACACGAAATCGATCCGCGAAAGTGGGCATTTTCACCTGTAATCAAGAAAACGGGAGGTAATCAACTAAATCTTGGCATGGCTTAACTATTCTTGGATGTGACGTCACATGATGGACTGGCCGTCAGCCGCGACATACACAACAAGCCAACGGCGACAGAAAGCGATTCTGATGGTTCTTGCACATCTCGATCGGTATTTAATTTATCATGTAAAAGCAGTGACTATGATTGCGACAGCCAATGTGACTCTGGGGATGTTTCTGCAAGGCCTTTACCTTATCAGTTTGAACGCTAAGTTCTTTTTACCACGTCAGCTCCAGCTGGACCACGGAAACGAGCTATTCAGTTCCAGGTGGACGCCCGAACACATCATTCCGAAGGCGTACGGACTTTACGAAGTCTCGAGGGAGGCTACCGACTTACTTCTAGATGCGATCACGCGTGGACGGCGAGCGGAGATTCTCCTTCCTCAAGCCTTAACGTGTTCATTCAATTTAACAAGTGTGATCTGTCCATAGGCAAGAACAGAATAAACGTGCGACTATCGTACTCATCTGTACGAGCTTACCACCCCGCCTTCAAAATATACGCGCACAATGCAGACGAAGTTTTTGATCCACTCGAACGGGCTCGGCAATTCTCGTTTCCGCGGTCCTGCTGGAACTGACGTTTAAAAAGAACTTTAGCTGCCCGGCATGGTTGCACGAACCGAATCCACTTCTTTCGAGTATCTTGATCAGATGGAAATGTGTGCAAAGAATATCCGTCTCCTGCTGAGCTGCTGCACTCGCCTACAGCACAATATCTGCCACCCCCTCGTGACTTTTTAGGCTGTGGGGGATCGCATCTCGTGTTGATTTCACTTGGCGTTGGCTTGTTGTGTAGGTCGCGGCTGACGGCCAGTCCATCAAGTGACGTCACGGTTTTCGGTCTACCGCGCGGGGTTTGAACAGGTGTGCAAAACTCGTTTTTTATCTATTAAATTCTTCCGGCGATTTTTTTTTTTAAAATGAATACGGTATAGCCCAGTGGTAGAGCGCCTGACTCGTAATCTTGGTGATCCTGGGGTTGCGGGTTCGAACCTCCGCCGGGGCGTTTCGGTACAGGGGGATTTTTCCCTCGGAGTTAACATAGGTTCTGACTCCATTTCCCATACAGTCCTTCGAATGAGACTATAAACCGAGGTTCCGTGTGTGAACGCACGCATAACATCTTGCACACACGTAAAATCCCATCACCAACTTTCGGAAGAGAAGGCCAGTTTGGCCGTTGGTATGGATGACACGTTACACATAGCATGCACCCTGCGTGAGAAATGGAAAGAATGAAGGAAGTAAGGAAAATGAGTGATCGATATTGAACGATATTGACTGGATGACACGGGAAACGACTGAATGAAGCGCCAGCTGGCAGCTCTTCAGTCGGCACTACCCAGGTAGGCAGCCCGTTGTGTAAACGAGTGTTGATTGTAAAGCGCTTGGAGCTTAGCCTCTAGCCGAGAATAGGCGCTATATAAGTATTCATTATTATTATTACCATACTGTAGTTATATGACATGTAGACCTGTTTTTAACAAATTATCGAAAATCTCTAAAGTAGACCTTTAAAGGCTGTCTGGAAAATGACTGTGAACATGAGAACTGACTGTAATTTGGCAAAACTAAAGTAGTTCTGTTTAACAATGCCGGTTTTCATTTGAGACAACTGAGACATGGCGTTATTCTGATGAACCGATCCAGACTGAACGCTGCCAGGCCTACATCTATCTTGGAGTTACATGCCCTGACACATTTAACCGGTCAATCATGTTTAGCAAATCTGTTTGGTAACACTGAATGGGCAGTAGCAGGAAATGCCCTGACACATTTAACGGTCAATCATGTTTAGCAAATCTGTTTGGTAAGACTGAATGGGCAGTAGCAGGAAACGATAGGCTATATTGTAGACTTACAAGGGATTCCAGCTCTTACAGAATTCAGATCGTTTAGTATCAAAGCCTTTTTTGTTTGTTTTTGTTATATAGTTCGGTGACTTGGGATTTCAAAGGAATGGTGCTATTGAAAACACACCGCATAAAACCAAGTCTTCAAGATAGTTTTAGGAGTTGGGAGATATATCAAAACAACTTATAGGCCTCCTTGATGTTCTTGAAGAGTGGCAGATTTCCCAGGTGGAGACATATGTCCCATTGGTGAAATACCAGTGCAAACTGTCGTGTGTATCGTAAATCAGGTATCCCTTAAAAAATTACATAACATGCATGATCGATTTATCAGATGAAATCGTTGTAGCACTCGTAAAAACTTCTGTTGCGGCTGTGGAGGCGTACATGAGATCGTTTCTTGTTTTATATTTCTGTTCAAATTTAGACTGAGGGATTCGTTTCAACAAGACTGTGCCTTCAATATTATGGGAATGAGGAGAAAGAAAAGCCCGATGTATGGTTATGTCAATATCTACGTTTCTTTATAGACTCGGGAAAGATTTTTTTTTTTTTCAAGAGAGTATTTGAAAAAAAAAGTTTTAGGTTTACGTTTACATTGAGAATTTGTCTTGTTTTGGGATGATGGTTACACAAGAACAGACAACTTCAATCATATCGGATTATGTTAATCGCCAAATATTTATTTACAAATGCAGACCTGATACATTATATTTTTGGGGAAGATTTGAAGAACAAAATAACTAAACAGTTGAAAAACATACACAGAATTTTGGTGAAAATCGTACCTTTACCTGCTCTCCGTGGACACTGTACTGCTATAAACATAGACAGAAGCTTTATAGCTGTGTCATTCCGTGTTGACCATGTGCCTTGGGTCTGCAGCTGAACTTTAAATGGTTAAATTCGGAAAAGGCTCCGTTCTTCTGTAAAGCAGATTCGTACTTATTTGTTTGCTTCAATAACATCAATAACATTGCAGTCTCTATTTGTTCACGGTATATTTCATTCTAATTGATATCTTTATGACTACTCTCTGTATATGATGCAATCATTGTTCTTCCATTGCCATTGATACATGTAGATCTATGCAAAGCGACAGTTTCGAATGTAGCAATGCCGCTGCAAAATGTTTCAAATAAAAACATGAGTTTCACTGCATGGGGAAATATTGTATGTGTCACCCACAGATAATGAGGACCACTTACTCAAGTCGTTTGACTGCACGTGACTTTTGTCATAACTAAAATGCAGTCGATTACCACTGAAGAATACCAAGCTATTTAACCCAACAATGGTCTCTTTTTTAAACACGGTGGCGGACCATGTGTTGAAGATTAATGTTACTTCGTGTTGGTCTGTCCTAAAAACGCTTCAACTCGAAAAAAAATAAAAAAAATAAAAAATAAAATCCTTCACACACATCTTTTACATCAGAACTTGAAGTACAGTCATGTTCTAGCCACATGTCAACTGAATTATTCAAGATGGCAGACGAACACCATTCGTTTATTTTAACTATAATCTTTACTTCAGTTCACGTGAAGTTTGCCGTGCGGCTCGTTTGTTGTTGTTGTTGTTGGTGGTGGTGGTGGTAGTGGTGGTGGTGGTGGTGGTATATGTGTGTATTATCTTTACTCATATATAGCATTCCGTCTGTTGCACTGTTCACTTTCCAGCTGACCAGAAGGAGAAGAAGAAAAAGAAGGAGAAGAAGAAGAAGAAGGAGAAGAAGAAGAAAGAAGCAAAACTTGAATGAACCAGTATAGTAGTAGTAGTAGTTTAACACACCCCCACCCCCACCCACCACCCCCACACACACACACGCACCACATGACGACAAACACACACACACACACACACACACACACACACACACACACACACACACACACACACACACACACACACACATACTTAAAGACAGATGCGTGGTGACATGTATGTGTGTGTGTTTGCGGTAGTGATAGTGTGTGTGTGTGTGTGTGTGTGTGTGTGTGTGTGTGTGTGTGTGTGTGTGTGTGTGTGTGTGTGTGACGAAGGGCGAGTAACTTATACGTTAGTCGCCAGAGAGATCCGAACTCACAGCACCCGACAGCGAACTCGGTGAGCCACCACTGAGCCACCAGAAATCCACCCAAGATGAAGCTAACGTCCCGCCTCCCCCCCCCCCTCCCACCACCACCGCCCTCCCTGCTAATCCCTTCTCGCCTCCCTCCCCCTCCAACTTCTGTGCAATCCGGCACTGGACGTGTCCTGTTAGACGGACATAATGATGACGTCCGAAGCCCAGGATGTCTTCGGCTGAACACGATCCTGATCACTAACTGCTGCCCCTGGGTCAGTCGGTCTGGTGGGAACACTGACCACAGAGTGGTCACAGTCTTTTTATCCCCCAATCCCATCCCAACACCCACAGCAACCCAACCCCGGTCTCTTTCCCACAGCTAGGGGGGACGCCTTGATCCCACGAGTCCCGTCCGTGCCAGTTGCGGACAGAGAACAGTCCTGTCCGTCCGAGGAACCACTGGAATTACCAACGTTGATGGGAGGCTTATCCCACCCGTTCTGAACCCAGGGCAACCACTCATCTCCCCCCCCCCCCTCCCCCCACCTCCCCGGGGGCCCTCCCGCCGCCCCTCCCCACTCCCCCCTAAACATGGCCGTTGTCATTCTGTCTACCTCAACGGTAGGTTCTTTAGGTGATGTCAGTGTAAAGTTACACCCATTCCATTTACACCCCCCCCCCCCCCCCTTCACGTAATTCTTCTTCTTCTTCCTCCCGTCTTCATCTCCCTGTCTCCCAATCGCCGCGACCCCCACCCCCACCCCACCCACACCCCTCCATCCTTTACCCTCTCCAGCGGGGACGGTTATATCGCTGTGGGACATGATCATCCTAGGTGAATGTCGATGTGAAGCGTGACCTGAACGCGAGACAACAGAGCTAACAAGACATAAACCCACAATCCATAAATCAGAACCAGTGAATACGGGAGAATCCGGGGAAGGAGCGGTGCGGGGGATGGGAGGTAAGCGGTAAGAAGAAGCGAAGTTGGGGGGGGGGGGGGGGGGGCGGGGGAGGGGCATCTGGTGACTTCCGTATGAAGCACAGTGTCCGTGACTTCCGTATGAAGTACAGTGTCCGTGACTTCCGTATGAAGTACGGTGTCCGTGACTTCCGTATGAAGTACAGTGTCCGTGACTTCCGTATGAAGTACAGTGTCCGTGACTTCCGTATGAAGTACAGTTTCCGTGAATTCCGTATGAAGTACAGTTTCCGTGAATTCCGTAAGACGTACAGTGTCTGTGACTTCCGTATGAAGTACAGTGTCCGTGACTTCCGTATGAAGTACAGTGTCCGTAAGGACCTGGCAAGAGGGTCAGTTGTCCGGGAGTCCAGTATGAAGACTAGCCGTTCCACTGCCCACTTCTTCACGCGTGGTCATCCTGGTGGTCTTGGTGTGGTGTTAGATAGGGCCAGGTAATGTGGACGGCAGAGGGCCATCAGATAGATAGGGCCACGTAATGTGGAAGGTAGAGGGCCAGGTAATGTGGACGGTAGAGGGCCATCAGATAGATAGGGCCAGGTAATGTGGAAGGTAGAGGGCCAGGTAATGTGGACGGTAGAGGGCCATCAGATAGATAGGGCCAGGTAATGTGGACGGTAGAGGGCCATCAGATAGATAGGGCCAGGTAATGTGGACGGTAGAGGGCCATCAGATAGATAGGGCCAGGTAATGTGGACGGTAGAGGGCCATCAGATAGATAGGGCCAGGTAATGTGGAAGGTAGAGGGCCATCAGATAGGGCCAGGTAATGTGGACGGCAGAGGGCCATCAGATAGGGCCAGGTAATGTGGACGGTAGAGGGCCATCAGATAGATAGGGCCAGGTAATGTGGACGGTAGAGGGCCATCAGATAGATAGGGGCAGGTAATGTGGAAGGTAGAGGGCCAGGTAATGTGGACGGCAGAGGGCCATCAGATAGGGCCAGGTAATGTGGACGGTTAGAGGGCCATCAGATAGATAGGGCCAGGTAATGTGGACGGTAGAGGGCCATCAGATAGATAGGGCCAGGTAATGTGGACGGCAGAGGGCCATCAGATAGGGCCAGGTAATGTGGACGGTAGAGGGCCATCAGATAGATGGCCAGGTAATGTGGACGGTAGAGGGCCATCAGATAGATAGGGCCAGGTAATGTGGACGGCAGAGGGCCATCAGATAGGGCCAGGTAATGTGGAAGGTAGAGAGCCAGGTAATGTGGACGGCAGAGGGCCATCAGATAGGGCCAGGTAATGTGGAAGGTAGAGGGCCAGGTAATGTGGACGGCAGAGGGCCATCAGATAGGGCCAGGTAATGTGGACGGTAGAGGGCCATCAGATAGGGCCAGGTAATGTGGACGGTAGAGGGCCATCAGATAGATAGGGCCAGGTAATGTGGACGGTAGAGGGCCATCAGATAGATAGGGCCAGGTAATGTGGACGGCAGAGGGCCATCAGATAGGGCCAGGTAATGTGGACGGTAGAGGGCCATCAGATAGGGCCAGGTAATGTGGACGGTAGAGGGCCATCAGATAGATAGGGCCAGGTAATGTGGACGGTAGAGGGCCATCAGATAGATAGGGCGAGGTAATGTGGACGGTAGAGGGCCATCAGATAGATAGGGCCAGGTAATGTGGACGGTAGAGGGCCATCAGATAGGGCCAGGTAATGTGGACGGTAGAGGGCCATCAGATAGATAGGGCCAGGTAATGTGGGCGGTAGAGGGCCAGGTAATATGGACGGTAGAGGGCCATCAGATAGATAGGGCCAGGTAATGTGGACGGTAGAGGGCCATCAGATAGATAGGGCCAGGTAATGTGGACGGTAGAGGGCCAGGTAATGTGGATGGTAGAGGGCCATCAGATAGGGCCAGGTAATGTGGACGGTAGAGGGCCATCAGATAGGGCCAGGTAATGTGGACGGTAGAGGGCCATCAGATAGATAGGGCCAGGTAATGTGGACGGTAGAGGGCCATCAGATAGGGCCAGGTAATGTGGACGGTTAGAGGGCCATCAGATAGATAGGGCCAGGTAATGTGGACGGTAGAGGGCCATCAGATAGATAGGGCCAGGTAATGTGGACGGTAGAGGGCCATCAGATAGGGCCAGGTAATGTGGACGGTAGAGGGCCATCAGATAGATAGGGCCAGGTAATGTGGACGGTAGAGGGCCATCAGATAGGGCCAGGTAATGTGGACGGTAGAGGGCCATCAGATAGGGCCAGGTAATGTGGACGGTAGAGGGCCATCAGATAGATAGGGCCAGGTAATGTGGACGGTAGAGGGCCATCAGATAGGGCCAGGTAATGTGGACGGTAGAGGGCCATCAGATAGATAGGGCCAGGTATGTGGACGGTAGAGGGCCAGGTATTGTGGACGGTAGAGGGCCATCAGATAGATAGGGCCAGGTAATGTGGACGGTTAGAGGGCCATCAGATAGATAGGGCCAGGTAATGTGGACGGTAGAGGGCCAGGTAATGTGGACGGCAGAAGGCCATCAGATAGATAGGGCCAGGTAATGTGGACGGTAGAGGGCCATCAGATAGATAGGGCCAGGTAATGTGGAAGGTAGAGGGCCATCAGATAGATAGGGCCAGGTAATGTGGACGGTAGAGGGCCATCAGTAAGATAGGGCCAGGTAATGTGGACGTAGAGGGCCATCAGATAGATAGGGCCGGTAATGTGGAAGGTAGAGGGCCAGGTAATGTGGACGGTAGAGGGCCATCAGATAGATAGGGCCAGGTAATGTGGACGGTAGAGGGCCATCAGATAGTATAGGGCCAGGTAATGTGGACGGTAGAGGGCCAGGTAATGTGGACGGTAAGAGGGCCATCAGATAGATAGGGCAGGTAATGTGGACGGTAGAGGATCATCAGATAGGGCCAGGTAATGTGGACGGTAGAGGATCATCAGATAGGGCCAGGTCATGTGGACGGTAGAGGACCCAGGTAATGTGGAAGGTAGAGGGCCATCAGATAGATAGGACCAGGTAATGTGGACGGTAGAGGGCCATCAGATAGATAGGGTCAGTTAATGTGGAAGGTAGAGGGCCAGGTAATGTGGACGCTAGAGGGCCATCAGATAGATAGGGTCAGGTAATGTGGAACGGTAGAGGGCCATCAGATAGATAGGGCCAGGTAATGTGGACGGCAGAGGGCCATCAGATAGGAGCAGGTAATGTGGAAGGTAGAGGGCCATCAGATAGATAGGCCAGTAATGTGGACGGCAGAGGGCCATCGATAGGAGCAGATGTGGACGAGAGGGCATCAGATAGGGCCAGAATGTGGACGGCAGAGGGCCATCAGATAATGGGCCAGGTAATGTGACGGCAGAGGGCCATCGTAGTAGGACCAGGTAATGTGGAAGGCAGAGGGCCATCAGATAGGCCAGTAATGTGGAAGCAGAGGGCCATCAGATGGACCAGTAATGTGGAAGGAAGGGGCCATCAGAAGATAGGGCCGGTAATGTGGACGGCAGAGGGCCATCAGATAGATAGGCAGTAATGTGGAGCGGGGCCATCGATAGGGCCAGGAATGTGGACGGCAAACCTTGGCGCCTTTCCAATAGACCAGTTACATTTGGATCGGCAAAGGCCACCATCAAGGACCAGAAATTTGGGACGGCAAGAGGGCCCACAGTTAGGAAACTAATGTGGCCCGCAGGGGCTCATCAAATAGACCAGTAAAAGTGGAAGGTAGAGGGCCATCGATTAGGCCGAAGAAATGGGAAACCCAGAGGGCCATCCTGTGCCCCTGTAAATCGGTCAAATAACTGGGTAGAGGCCTACAAGATAGGACCATTCTTGGAAGAGGGCCACCATTCGATAGAGCCAGGTAAGAGAAGGAAGGGCCATCAATAGATAAGGCCAGGTAATTGGAAGGTAAGGGCCATCAGATAGATAGGCCCCAGGAAAATGGGGAAGATAGGGCATCAGATAGCAAGACCAGTAATGTGAAGTAGGGCCATCAGTAGATAGGACCAGGTAATGGGGAAGTTAAATGGCCCCAAATGTAGGACGGAATGGAAGGCCCAGGCCATCAGAAAATTTAGGACCATCTGTGAATCAGACGCCAAACTCTTATATCCCATCCTCCCTTCATCTGATCCCACCATCCCCTTCCTCTTCCCTCCGCCATCTCATCAGTCCTTGGAACACCCAAGCCATCGTTTTTCACACCAATGCCACTCTCTCAGTCCTGGAACACCCATCATCGTATTTCACCACCGATGCCACCCCCTCTCCGTCCTGGAACAAACACCGATCATACGGTATTTCACACGATGCCACTCTCCCCCCCGCCCCTGGAACACCCATCACCTATATTTCCAGACGATGCCACTCTCTCAGTCCTGGAACACCCAGTCATCGTTATTTCACACGATGCCACCTCTCCCCAGTCCTGGAACACCCCATTCATCTTTTTCACACCATGCCACACTTGACTATAAGCCACGTACACAACAACATAGTCTGACTCCTTCTCTCTCTCTCATCTCTCTCCCCCTCTCTTCCCCCCTCCCTCTCTTTCTCTCTCTCTCTGTTTTGTGTGTGTGGTGTGTGGGGTGTGTGTGTGTGTGTGTGTGTGTGTGTGTGTGTGTGTGGTGTGTTCACGCACAAACAGCACCACGCGCGCACACACACACACACACACACACACACACACACACACACACACACACACACACACACACACACACGCAAGCCACACACACACACACACACACCACACACGCACACGCACACGCACGCACTCTCTCACACACACACACACACACACACACACCACACACACACACACCACACATTACTTATAAAGTATTTGAGCTTGTGGTTATATGCTGTATTAGTTTTTTTCTTGTTTATGAGGGCAGGATGTTAAAAACAAAAAAAAAGCTGGAAGCTTATTCTTTAACTGTCAATAAAGTATAAAAGCGACTTGACTTCGCGCGCGCGCGCGTGCGCCTGCACTTGTTACTCAGTAAGAGCTTAAAGTTGTCATTATTTTCTTCATTTCAAGGAAAACATGTGTAGTATCAACGCAAATTCTAATAAGTTATTAGAATGTGTTTCTTTTAATGGGTGATACTGTCAACGATCTATTCACAAAATGTTTAGTAAAAGGATTCTCTCACCGATATGGAAACAATCTATCGTTGTAACGAGTAACAGAAAGAGGAAAAGGCCCAAAATCACACAACAGAAATGGGCTAATTAATCAAAACTAACCTCCATTACTGGAAAACTTACAGAAAATAGTTTCAACCATATCAATACACTGTTGCATTTAAAAATGAAAGAATCCCCATAATCTAGTCTCACAAGGTAATCCAGCTGTTGACAAGCAGTTCTGGTTAACTAACAACGCAAACAATCAGTTTCACCGGCAGAAGGAATGCTCTAGACATATTTTTTTTTACATAAAGAACAATCCATCATATGTCGCACGACAGATAACTATAGAAGTGAAGTGTATACTTTATTGGCAACTCCTTTTTTTTCTCATAATTTGAAATAATTTATAACTCTCCGCCAGAAACGCAGACAAACGAAACACAAGACAAAACACGACGCGTCTCGACCTCTTAGGTCTTCTTCAGGTAAGATACACAAACCCAGGACAACGAAAATGAACGAACAATCACTGATCTTCATCCAGTTCGGCGCAAGGTGGCTTTTTTATGTTAATGATTCTTTTAAAGGAAGCATAAAGCAAAATAACATATTTCTTATTCCACATTAAGATTTCCAAGAACATCTGTCCCAGGGGTAAAGCAGTGCACCTTATCGATGCCCTGTTTCGATTGATTCGTGGTCTTTTACAGTGCTGGTTCAGTAATTCGGTCGTGTACTGAATTTTGAGTATATATACTGACTTCCATAAAAAACGCGAAAGCAAAACAAGCTGAAGGTTAGGGGCGAATTTTATTGGTCACAATTGTACAGAGTGGAAGCGAGAATTCAACGTGATTTGATTCATTACACCGGTAATGTGTGAAAATGTCATCAGCAATATGTCTTTGTGTGGAAAATCCAAGGTCACGTGACAAACCAGCTTGAAGTCCTAATACCGTGTGTGGCCACCATTTGCATGGACAACTGCTTGACACCTGCGGCTCATTGAGTGGACCAGGTGGTTGATGCGTCCCCTTGGCACACCAGCCCACACATGGACGATGGCCTGGTGAAGTTGAGCCGCTGTTGCTGGTCGTGGACGCAGGAGGTCCAACCGTCTGCCAAGTTCATCCCAAAAATGTTCTATTGGGTTTAAATCGGGACTGAGGGCTGGCCAGGGCAGCACATTGACGTTGTTATGCTGAAGAAATAGCTGGGTGGCCCTGGCGGTGTGTGGTCTTGCATTGTCCTGTTGGAATGTCCAGTTTGGGTGTTGCGCAAAAAAAGGAATGACATGGGGTCTGAGCACCTGGTGGATGTAGCGCTGTGCATTGACACCCTGTCCACGACCAGGACCAATGTTCTGAAAGATGACTGGTCCTATGGTGTGGTTAATGCCAACTGCACCCCATATCATAACGTTCGGGCCTCCCCAGGGGGTCCGCTCTACCACACAGGAGTCAGCATAGCGTTCACCAGGTCGATGCCATATTCTGATACGACCGTCAGCCATGTCAATACAAAAACGGCTCTCATCTGAGAACAGTATGCGTCCCCACTGCTGCCTGCGCCAGTTGATTCGGGCTTGTGCCCACTGCAGCCTGTCCTGCCGGTGTCTTAGTGTCAGTACCGGACCTCTGTGAGGACGCCTACATGCCAGCCCGTTCTCCTGAAGACACCGCCGCACAGTGTTGAGGCTGATTCGTTGCTGGAGATTCCCAGGCACCTGTCGAGCAGTGTTAGCGGCTGTTTGGCGCCTGTCCCGCAGATGGGTTCGAACAAAATGGCGATCCTCTCTTGGTGTGGTGACCCGAGGACGGCCTGGCCGGGGACGATCATCAGTGGTACCAGTGACTAGCATGCGGTGCTGCAGACGATAGATGGTTGAGATGTGGACGTTAAAGATGTTGGCGACCTGCCTGGCATCCACACCAGCCTCCAGATGGCCGAGGGCACGATTGCGTTCCTCTGCTCGTAGTCTTGGCATCTCTGTAGCGCTCAGGCGGCAAGTCGTTATCTGAACCTTGTAGCGCGGCTTTATAAAGGCTGCATGCCTGCGTACTTGTCGCTGGTTAACTTTGCTCTGCATGGTGTGCACGTGCCTCACATGCAGCAACCAGTTTGCTATTTTTGTTGACCCTCCAATGCCGGGAATGATGTGTTGCTCACACAATTTTTTCACTGCACGTGAGTCTTGGACCCAAACAACTTGCCACAATGGTTCAATATTGTATATTCACCCCTTTTCACCCGAAAAATAGCCTTTCAATTTTTCGCGTTTTTTTATGGAAGTCAGTATATGTATGTTGATGAATGTAGCCATGAATTTTTTAAAAAAAGAGAGAGAGATTGATACAAAAGTACACTAACTTGAACTTCCCACTGTCAGTGACTACATTATTGAGAATGAGTTATCATTGTTCACTAAAAATATTCTGTTCTTCTAATAACGATGCCGATCAATCCATGTTGCCCTCGACGCAGAAAAGTACTTGAAATGGATTTTGGGAAATATCAAGTGACGAGTTCAGGGCCATCAAAATAGCATCAAGTTCCGCAGTGAATAAGAGTCTATGTTTACCAACACGAAAAGATCTTTCCCACGTTACTTTAGGAATTACGAAGCTTGCACCTGCTCTTGTCTAGTGGGTAACCATTATCGTAAATTTCAAGATGATTAAGACAAATATTGTGTGTATATTCTTTCTTTTCATTATTCCACCGTGAATGATAAGCTTGTTATTGTCGTTTGTTTCCGTCGGTAACAATGACTGATATGAAGAAAATAATGCCGTTTGAAATTAAAGTTCCTGTGTTGGAAAAGGAGAAGACGGAGTATTTACCATTTTCCTCAGATTATATTACGTTGTTGTTGTTGTTGTTGTTGTTGTTGTTGTTTCGATGTATGTGTGCTAGTTGTGGAAGCCGTATTATCTGAGAACCACTTAGAATATCATTTGCAAGAGCAAGATGTCTATATTTATCCAAAGATAGAACTCCTAACTTTTTATATCTAGTCATAGTTGTTGGGTGAAAAGGTACACCTAAGACTATTCGGAATGCCTTGCAATCTAAAATTTACTTCTATGTTAACAGGTATTTGGAGCACTGTTGAAAAATCTCGGCCATAAGTCAGTGTGGAGTATACAGAACATAATGAGAGATGATTTGATGTAATAAAATTTTTCATTGCTGTTTAAAAATCAGTAAAAAAAAAAATATTAAAAAAAAAAAAATAAAAATCTTAATTCTGCATTTAGTCAACGAACATATTCAAGATAATGGTTCCATGTTAAATATATTCCTGAAAATGTTACCGTGCGTTTATACACGAGAAGATCGCCTTGTTAGTGAATCTTCTGTTTATCTTTTGTAACTATAAATTTATTCTTTTTAGTTGTTTCGATTTCTTGTCTCAGATTACATAAAACGAATAGACAGTAACCTGAAGGAAACACACACACACACACACACACACACACACACACACACACACACACACACACACACAACACACACGCACACACACACACACACACAATACACCACACATACACACACACTACAGAAGCCTACTAAACAAACGAGCTAAAGGAGGTGTTTTGTAATGGCTTCATACCAGAGCTAGAGGCAACGTGTGCCGAAGTCAGCATCTTTCCATGTACCAAGAAATCGAAACTAGATTTTGGGACCCGTCAGTGCCCAGCAAATACCACAAAGCAAATACCACTGTGGTTTGTGGAAGTACGTCATCGATCAAATGCGTCATATTTTCTTTCTCTTCCCTCATCGGTGACGTTGTCAGTAGAAATCATTTAACCAAAGTCACGCCAAGGTGAAGCAGCCATTTTTGTTGTGTTGAAATGCGTCTTGTCTATTAAAGAACGTATTCAGCACTATCCCTAAACATTCCATACATGTAATACAGTGTATTTGGCAAACGCCTCGAAGTAGTTATCAAAAAGAAATCCTCTTGTGGGCAGTATAGCTTTCTGTAATATGCATCATTTATTGTTGAAGATGGCATGGTGTGCCACTCACATGAAGATGCAAGGGTCGTAAGAAACACTCATACACACATACGCACACACTCATGCTCGCGCGCGCACACACACACACACACACACACGCACTTACGTACACACGCACTTACGTACACACGCACTTACGTACACACACACACACACACACACACACACACACACACACACACACACACACACACACACATACGCGTGCGCATGCATGCACGCAGGCTCGCGCGCGTACACACACACACACACACACACACACACATACACACACACTCACGTACACACACACTCACGTACACACACACACACACACACACACACACACACACGCACACGCACACACTCACGTACACACACACACACACACACACACACACACACACACCACACACACACACACACGCACACACACACACAGACATACGCGTGCGCATGCATGCACGCAGGCGCGCGCGCGTACACACACACACACACACACACACACACCTGCTGTCGTGGTGTGGCCGTGATTAGCGTCGCGGATTCCCAGCTGGAGGTCGTGGGTTCGATTCCCATCGGCGCCATTATTACGTAGGACTGTTCTGCCCCGACCGGCCCCAGCTCTCAGTTTGCTATCGGCTCAGCTGCGAGGACCAGAATCACAAAGTGGAGTTTCATCCACGTAACGGATGCTTGCCTGACAGTGCTGCTCAAATTTCCTTAACAACACTGCAGGTGTCTGCATCTCTCGGGCCTGCTTCACGCCAGGAGATATTAGAGAAGAGCCAGCCATGTTATGCAGTCTCACAAAATGGAACTCCATACCATCATCGTCATCATCCTCATCGATCAGCATTAAAAAAAAAAAAAAGAAGAAAGTCTGAAGTTTTGTGACCCTTCACGTTCTTCTTTCATTGGTGACCGCAGTTTGGAGTTTCTCTTTACTTCTATGCCCTTGACGAATTCATGTCGAGGTTGCTTGTACTGCATTGGCGAGCACGAGCACATGGGGAACGTCGATGGACAGACGTGGTGGAGCCCTCAGGAGAGAGACCATCGACTTTACAACGCGTAGATGTCTGTAAGAGAGACACTCTCCCACGCCGCCTCTACGACCAAACAATGACTGTCGTCAGCAGGAAGTTCTGTTGGACTGGAACATGCACCACTGAACACCACCGAAGTGACTCACTCGACAGCAGTGCAGTGTCTCCTCTGTGGGTGGCCTCGTGTCGACCTGCCATCGACCACTCCCTGGGCATTGCAGGTTTATGCAGGGGCTGTAGCTGGGCTAGCCAGGCTGTGGCTGTGGACGGTTGGCCGGATGAGCGGCGTGAGGATACTGCCACTGAAGTGGCGCTGGAGATAAGACAGCAGAAACAAACAAAGAAACGGCTAAAAAAATCATCAGCGAAAACAACATCAGTTACAAAAAGAGGAGTAGGACAAGACATGGACGGGGAATAGCCGTAAAGGGGGAGGAGGTGGGGATGGATTGTGTGTGTATGTGTGTGTGTGGTTTTGTGTGTGTGTGTGTGTGTGTGAGTGTGTGTGTGTGTGTGTGTGTGTGTGTGACTCTGTGTGTGTGTGTGTATGTGTGTGTATATAGATGTGTGTGAGTGTGTGTGTGTGTGTGTGTGTGTGTGTGTGTGTGTGTGTGTGTGTGCAGTAACTTGCTGGTTTGTGGTCACTATCTATCTTTTTAAACCCACAAACTTCGCGCGGGAATTCGTTAAAAACGACATTAAGATCTCTACTAGAAGATGGCATATCATCTACGCTGCAGATTGCTACGTTTTTTCAAAAGAAAAAAACTGATCACAGCATATTTGATATTGACTTAATAATTCCAGTGTCACACGTCACAACCGGAGCAGCAATGGGTGTGGAACTCAATATCCCACCCGTTCCACGAACAAACCTCACAATAGATTTAGGGAGTCGTCAGCAAACGAGAAAGGCCACAGTGCTTCCCAGCGGCCCTTCATTCGATCAACTGCGTCGTACATGTTGTTGTCCCCCTTTGTCAGCCTAACACCCTCTACCAAAGCCACCAAAGTCACGCCAAGGTGAAGCGACCCGTTTGGTGTGGGGAAATAATTAAATGGGACGTCCCTATTGAGCAACGTGCGTCGGAGATCTGAGTTATGGTTCTTGGCTTCTATGGCAGGCCTAGAATGTGATCGTCAAAAAAGAAAAAAAGAAAAGAAAAAGAAAGAAGAAGAAAAAGAGGAAGAAGAGGTTTAGAAAAAGATAGAAAGAAAGAAAGAAAGAAACTGGTGGCAATTGCTCTGTACAAATAAGTTTGAGAAAAGACCACTCTCTCTCTCTCTCTCTCTCTCTCTCTCTCTCTCTCTCTCTCTCTCTCTCTCTCTCTCTCTCTCTCTCTCTCTCTCTCACACACACACACACACACACACACACACACACACACACACACACACACACACACACACACGCACAAACATACAGCACACACACACACACACACACACGCGCGCGCGCGCGCGCGTGCGCGCGCGCGCGCGCGCGAAATAATACACGAAGAAAACACACGGTGGCGTGAATGAAACAAGCTAAAATACAAACACACAAGACAACATGGAAAACAACACTGATTTT
>CM031607.1:50177954-50182650 GCA_018398815.1 Conus ventricosus | reverse complement strand
AGCAACAGGTATATTCATCAACATCACATGTAACACTCCCCACTCGTTCATCCATTAGACAATTATCATTCCTGTCTTTCCGCTCCGTGTTACAGATTTCCTTTTGAGGCGTCCCCTGGTTACAACGTTCAACAACACTGCCTCTGTCACTGGCAGTCAGCGTATCACATGATAAGGTTCCGTAGTGTCTCTAACATCGTTTTTACCATAAAGAACCTCATTTGTTGAATTTAACGATGCTTCCCCTTTATCAATACAACCAGTAGCATCAGCATCAAGAAAAACATTACCATCATCATCGAACACCGCAAAACCCTCTTTCTTATTTACATATGACCCCCGCCCCACTTTCGCACGCACCGTATCACACTGTCAACCGGTTCACAACTCTGGTTCCTGTGCCGCTCCTCTGACTGTCGTCC
The DNA here is from genome assembly GCA_018398815.1 of Conus ventricosus. Classification (NCBI taxonomy): domain Eukaryota; kingdom Metazoa; phylum Mollusca; class Gastropoda; order Neogastropoda; family Conidae; genus Conus; species Conus ventricosus. The sequence goes on along the minus strand of CM031607.1, from coordinate 50,182,228 downwards.
TCTGCCATTTTGCGCAACTTGCACGTGCGATTTCTTGAAATGTCACCGGTGTCGAATTGGGCCGGCCTACCCCCTATCCCGACTCCCTAATAGTTCCCCCCTCTCCCAGATAATATTTTTTCCCTTCAATAAGGAGATGGTCGTAAACCATAGTCGCTCTCTTGCCCTCTTCTCTGGCCTTTTTGAGATGCTGAGACAGTTGTTTACGTACCTGCCTTACACGAAAAGTGAAATCCTCCCCACAAACACGTCGCTGCCCTTCAGCTTGCGCTTGGCCTTGAGAATCTTCTCTCTGTCCCTGAAAAAAGTGCAGCAGGCGATGACAGGCGAGTCGGGCTTTCCATTCAGGCGATGCACTCTGTCAAACTGAACATCACCAGTCAAGTCCAGCTTGTCCACCAGCAGGTCGCCAACGACGCCTTCACATTCCGCCTGCGTTTCTGACTGTTTACGAGGGAGACCATAGAAGATTAAATTGTTCCGCTTGGAACGTCCTTCCAGGTCGTCGGCTTTACGTTCAACATCTAGCAGCCTCTTCCTCAGATCTTCATTCTCGCGACGAAGGTCTGTCACTTCTCCTTCAGGGTCTGGACCTCTTCCTGCAAGCAAGCGAAGCCATCACTGATGTCCCTGATGTCGTTTTTTATCCCATCAACTTTGTTGGTCAGCTCCTGTAGCATGGACACCACGTCTCTTAGGGAGGGCAGCTCAACAGACTGGGAGGTTGATGACTTGCTGGTCGAGGAGGTTGCTACTTGCTCGGTGCTGGCTCTCCGGCGGTCTGAGCTCAAGCATGTCTGGCGGTAGCTGTCCTTTCGTGGTCCAGGATTTGGTTCAACGTCGCCGCATTGAAGTAATAAACTGCCCCAGAATAAAAAGGAGAGGAGGCAGCCTACGGTTACACCGTCCGACACTGTTTTAAGTTTCAATGTCTTCAGGTGAATGGCGATACTCGCTTGCACTCTCTTGAACATAAATGCAAGAAATACTGGTAGAAAACACCCACATATTGTCCTGAAATCCAGCTGTGCGGAAGGCATTACACTTCATGGACGTCCTTGCTAGGTGAAAAGTCAAATTACTTCCTGAATCCTTCGTAATTATACAAACAAACAGAGCCAATTAACTTGCGTGTCGCACTAGTGATCGCTGCTCACACGCCCCCCGAGAGAGAGAGAGAGAGAGAGAGAGAATGAAAAGGGGAAAAAAAGAAATTCAAGCGTTGTGGTGCTTCCGACGATTTGAAGAAAAAAAAAAAGAAAAAAAAAAAACCCTCTGCCATGGATGCATTGCGCAGCACGAGAAATGAGCATGCACAACCTGAGGTCAAGGCCACCACGATTTATCGTGGACAAAAAAAACCACGGACAAGGCATGAATCACTTCATAGACTGGAAGCTCAGGTCGTGACGGTGTCTGTACAGCTATCGATGTCGTGCCGCTGGCGTTTCGTGTTTTAATGGATTCAGACAGTCAGGGTTTTTTTTAATTGCATGATGTTTATGGCGGCGGTTGCGTGTCAGTGCCGTGGCGGTGCCATGTCTATGGAATTGCAGGTGGAGTTAGCTGAAAGGCCAGAGAACCCGCTGCAGCAGAATGAGGGACCTCGCTCACCATGTCCCATGCAGAATGACAACATTGCAAGAGCAGGCTTCTTCCAGATTTCTTTGTAGTATCAGCAGGGACGAAGAAGAGGCAGACAGAAGAAAATGTGGGGGAGGGGGTGGAGGGGGGGAGGGGAGACAACTGTTACCGCACAAAAATGTCACCGTTGCACAAAATGTGACAATTGCGACATTTTGTGCCGTTTGTGACATTTTGTGCAGTGAAGGACTGCACAAAATGTGACAACTTGCAGTTGTGACAGTTTATGCAACTATACCCCATTTTCGAATTCACTTTTGCACAGAATGTCACAACCTCTGTCAGTCTTGTTAGTCCAAACCCCTTTCAAGAAAGCGAGCAGACTATTAAGTTCGTTCGTTCGTGTCCGTTTTGTTTTTTTTTTGTTTGTTTGTGTGTGTGTGTGTGTGTGTGTGTGTGTGTGTGTGTGTGTGTGTGTGTGTGTGTTGTGTGTAGAACATTTCTCTTCCAGAAGCGATACAGTTAGAATACTTTCGTCCATACTATGTTTGGACATGGTGTAGTATATTACCATTATTATTACTCTCTGTCTGTTTGCGTGCGTGTGAGTGTTTGTATGCGTGCAAACTGAGTGCATGTAGGTGTGTATCACTGAAGTGTACCGAAGGATTGCATGTTTCACGTTAGGACCACCCCATGGTCATAATGGAACCATCCATGAAATATCTGCAATTTTGTCCACAAGCAACAGAGAGATGCTGTGCACAAAGACACAGACAGACAGACAAGCCGATAAAAATGTATACACACCTTATAAACCGAAGGTAAAAACAAACAAAAAAAGATAGAGGGAAAGACACCAAGAAACAACATAGACAAATAATGACATAATAAATCCAGAGAGAGAGAAAGAGAAAGAGAGAGAGAGAGAGAGAGAGAGAGAGAGAGAGAGAGAGAGATTGTGAAGAAGACAAAAATCATGGAGGAAGAGAAGAAGAAGAAGAAGAAGGACCTGCTCCCCTGCCGGAAGAATAAAGAAAATCCCGTGCTCTCTATATGGAGAAAACAACAAAATGTATCTAAAACTTGTAAAGGAAAAAATGGACAATTATAAACACTGTGAAAATTACATACATATTATGCATAGTACGGATGTATGTAAGAACAACTGCTCAAAACTAACAAAGTGCAAAAGAGATGGACATGCGAATCAAGACAAATCATGTGGTTTCTATTGGCCACATCAACCAACATGGGCCATTTTGTCTGGGCTGTCACCTCGTAAATATGTGCAGTAAATACAGACTAAAAGTATATATATTATATAAAACTAAAAATTATAAATTGCAAGCCAAATTGAAAAACGCCCCCCACCCCCCCCCCCCCCCCCCCCCGAAAAAAAAAACAAAAAAAAAACACACACACAAAAAAGCACGTGGACATCATACAGTATATCCACCCATCCATCCACCCACACACACACACCCACACACACACAGATGAGAGAGAGAGTGATGACAATTGTGCTGAAGTGATTTTTAAAAAAGGCATACGGATGCACAAATTGTCACAGTTGTGACATTTTGTGCAAATTTGCGCAAATTGTGACAATTTGTGCAGTGAATAACTGCACAAAATGTCACGGTGACATTTTGTGCAATGGTGACATTTTGTGCGGTAACAGACAACCTCACGGTGTGAACCTGACGCTGTCTGTACTCAGAGAACTGCGACAGATGGAGAGTGTTCTATCAGGTCAGTTATCGCAAACAACACTTCGACACGCGGGGCCTCACTTGAAGGTCTGTACACCCGCCATTTTCCATTCAGTCCAGCCTGCGTCTGTTGTGCCACTTGTGAAACTACTGAGTTTAACAAATGGAGAGACTGACAATGGCGTTGTCCGGAGTGGACTGCTCTCTTAAAGAATGACGATGTTCACTCTTCCTATAAACTGTGTTCATGTGGACACTCTTTTCCTTTTCAGCCCTGCACCAATCTCTCTTCCTTCATCCGCCTTTTTCCTTCTCCCACTCCCGCTCTTCCCCACTCCAACCCCGCCGTCTCTTGTATTTTCCGGCCGGCCGACACAGTGGATAATAAATGACGTCTTTGTAGGCAGCGAGTGAGGTGACTGGTTGGTGGGGCCTACACGTCTATCGTGCTGATTTAGCGACCAGCAGGCTCCAGGCGTGGGCCGAGCAGATGAGGGTTGAACAGGTTTGATGTGAACGACCCTCAGTGCAACGACCTTTGAAAAACCAACCCGAGTGTGTGTGTGGGGGGGGGGGGGGGTGGGGTGGGTGTGGGGTGTGGGGTGGTGGTGGTGGTGGTGTGTGTGGTGTGTGTGTGTGTGTGTGTATGTGTGTGTGTGTGTGTGTGTGTGTGTGTGTGTGTGTGTGTGTGTGTGTGTGTGTGTGTGTATTCTGTGTGTGTGTGTGTGGTGTGTGTGTGTGTGTGTGTGTGTGTGTGTGGTATTCTGTGTGTGCGTGCGTGCGTGCGTGTGTGTGTGTGTGTGTGTGTGTGTGTGTTGTGCGTGCGTGCGTGCGTGCGTGCGTGTGTGTGTGTGTGTGTGTGTGTGTGTGTGTGGTGTGTGTGTGTGTGTGTTCGTGTGTGTGTGTGTGTGTGTGTGTGTGTGTGTGTGTGTGTGTGTGTGTGTGTGTGTGTTCTGTCTGTCTGTGTGAGTCTGT
>CM031607.1:50157954-50172954 GCA_018398815.1 Conus ventricosus | reverse complement strand
ATGATCAGCATTATCAGACACCGACAGCATGATCATTATCAGACACCGACAGCATGATCATTATCAGACACCGACAGCATGATCAACATTGTCAGACACCAACAGCATGATCATTATCAGACACCGACAGCATGATCATTATCAGATACCGACAGCATGATCATTATCAGACACTGACAGCATGATCAGCATTATCAGACACCGACAGCATGATCATTATCAGACACCGACAGCATGATCATTATCAGACACCGACAGCATGATCAACATTGTCAGACACCGACAGCATGATCATTATCAGACACCGACAGCCTGATCAGCATGATCAGACCAGCATCAGCGGGGTGGCTCCCTGGTGAAGCAGTGTGAGATGGCAGCTTGTCCTTGAAGCGTAAGCTCGGTGTTGGAAGCTCGGTGTTGGAAGCTCGGTGTTGGAGGTGGCAACGCACCTGAAAGGGCGGTACACGCTGTTCTCACCGCTGATAACGCCTGTTGGCCTCAGCCTCATGGTCAACGGCACCTGGTGGGCCGAGGTCGCCGACCCTGAAGCGGACCCAAACGACCCAGCCCCCCCCCCCCCCCCCCCCCCCCCCCACCCCACCACCCCCCCCCACTTCCCCTCCTTTACTTTCTGTCCCCGACCCCCTCTTTTTCCATTCTCCCCCCCCTCCCCTCCCTTCCACCCCCCAACCTCCCCAACGACATGAATCACCCCCACCCTCGACCCCACCTCCCCAAACACATGTACCCATGCACGCGCGCGCACGTACACACACATGCACCACGCACGCAGCATCAACTTACACAAAACAAATACATAAGGCCGAACGCTTCAACCACACACACACACACACACACACGCAAACAGATACGACGATCATACTGCTCTAGATCATCGACCTTGTCCTTTAGCGCGGAGATCGCCTTGTCCTTTGCAGCCAGCTTTTCTTTCAGGTTTTCTAATTCTTTGCTGAGAAAGAACAGTGAACTGAGCTGCCACAACTTTCGAGATCATCTCTAAAATTTGCGGTCAGACAGTAAAGATTGTAGCTCTTGTTTTAAATCCAACCTGGCGCCATGGTGGGGTAAGTTGCAGAGTCACACACAGATCAGTAGGCACAGGGTCAATCGCAGGTGCACGACTGTCAAAATATTCGTCTGACTCAATAGCAGTACTGTTCAAAAACTCAGGATTAATAATGGTTGCATCTGGATCAAAGTCAAGAATACCTTCTCCGTGTCGTTTCTCTTCGTTATCAACAACGGGAGGCGAGGTTGTTGAACGTTTCGACATGGTGAAAGCACATGAGGGGTCAGAACACACGCACAAAACAAGCTGAACCGGTTTCAATAAGGCAAAACACAGTTTAGACACAGTTTGAACCGCTACACAGCCACACAACCGAGGACACCAAGGCCCTAATACCCAACGCTAACATCAGCACGTGCAAACGGCAACCAAGGAAAACCGCTAACTCATAACATTCCGTAAATTCAACGCTGATTTGAAAGTTCAAATACGGATTAAAAAGAAAATAACCGCATTACACATCAACTTAATGCACCACTGTGAAGATGAGACCATACGACAGTATGCACACAACCACTTAGGTTGAAAAAAGTCCACAAACATTAAACATAAACAAAATATTCCCGGACACTCCACAGAAGTCGTCAGCCGGCAGCCATTACGACCTTCACCTGTGTGAGCAGAATAGCTTCATAAACCGATAATAGCTATTTTCCCAGTGAAACAGCAATTATCCTTCAGGAAAGCAGGTTTGTCACGGTCAAAAATAGAACAACCAAGTCGTGGTCCAGGTTGTTTGGACATAAGCTCTAACTCAAATATTCTGGGCGCCACGTAGACGGGCCCATGGTTCGGATCCAGCCAATTAAGCATAGGGGAGAGGCTCCACAGAGACGGTCTGTCCGGCTAGACGGACTAAGCAGCTTTGACCGACGCCTCGATGTCTAGCGAGACGAGTCGTAGCGCCTGGCTCAGGCTCATCTAGCCAATTTGTGGAACCAGCGCCATTGTTAGTCGGACGTCGCAGGTTAAAGCAGGAAAGGAAAGGGGGGAAGGTAGTGCGTGGTGGGGGTGAAATCTAGCTAATCAATTAAATGACCAATTGACCACCACAGAGAGTAAGGCGTGTAGGCGTGACTGTCATGATTTGAATATCCAATGGAATTAGAGGGAGATAACTTCGGGTATCAGGCGGTAAAAATACTGACCAATGGTACTGGCCCTTGGACACGGAGTGAGGGCATAAAGTAATGCGTGAGGGAGAACGAAAAAAACGAACAGAGAGAGAGAGAGGAAGAAGTTCGGGGGAGTAGGCTCTCGCCTACAGGAAGGCAGGGAGATGAGAACGAACAGGGAGAGAGAGATGAGGAGGTTCTGGGTATAGTCTCTGCAGGAGAGAAAAGGCAGGGAGATGAAGAGCAGAACGAGGGGGAGAACGAACAGGGAGACAGAGAGAGAGAGAGAGGTTCTGGGGTGTAGTCTCTGCAGGAGAAAGGCAGAGAGATGAGAGGAGTGAAGTTTGAGCATTAGCACCAAATATAGTCTGCAAAGGGAGGACTAAAGAGAGATGTGGAAAGAGAGAGTTGCTAACTAATGAAGAGAAAAAGAAAGAAAAGAAAAGGAAAAGAAAAGCAACCATGTCCATTTAATAGAGCAGACTAGGAGAGAGAGGAGAGAGAGTGCAATGCGTTAATGCAGGAAGAAAGAAAGGAGAACAGATCGATGTTGATAGTCACTGTTCTATCTGAACGGGGGTTCGACCTCATACTTGGCCAGCGCCACTTTCATCGGCAGTCCAACCTGACCAACGCCAGCAGTCCAGCCTGACCGGTGCCAGCAGTCCAGCTTGACCGGTTGCAAGCAGACCAACACCAGTGCCAGCAGTTGTGTCGTGTTGTGAAAGTGACAGTGAGAAAATAAAAAGGAAAAGAAAAAGACAGTGATTCGTGAATAGTTAAGATCACCTGGCCAGGTAAAGTAGAAATCTATTTATACCCGGGTTAGTTAATGATGTTTTAGATAAATGATTTTGTGAAGTTCAGGAAAGAGAGAATGTTTTATTTCATTTGATTCCATATGCTTTTGATGTTTCGTTCTATGATCATGTGTAGTAAAGTTATAGACTTTACAGTGGTTTGATGTGACGGATGCATGATATATGAATGAGATTGTAAGCAAGCTGGTGAGTGTGTTTGGGCTGTGCGCTAGTCCTCTCCCATCGACATTCACCCAGGTTGACAATTTATTGGCGAGCTTGCCAGGATATTCTGGCCCATTTTTATAATTTTTCAACTTCAGAGAGGAAGCTGGGTGGGATTCAAGTATTGTAATCCTAAGAAAAGGGGGTTTGCCTTACTGTATGTTCCCAAGATAGTTAAATACTAGGCTTGGCATTGCTTCCAAGATAGTTAATACTAGGCTTGGCATTTCAGCCCCAGAGAAACTTATTTCGTACAGATTGCCTATAATTCGCTCTCATAGTTGGGTCAGGCGCGGGCGTCTTATAAAAACTAATTACGTTGCCCCAATGCCAATATTATCATTCATAGGATTGTGCTATACGTCACTCGTGTCGGTAACCACCATTTTTGGTGTCGTAGAGGGAAAAAAAAAAATCTTGTTCAAAAAAAAAAAAAAAAGAGATATAATGGCGGAAGAAAGAACCCCCCTATTGAAAACTTGTGAGCTTTCGCTCGTGTCTAGGTTACTCAGGAGATGATTTGCGTGCATTCGTTAAAAACCCAACAAAAGATGGAAAGAGATGAACGCGCAGAAAGACGCCGGTTGCAGTGAAATAGCAGAGCAGGAAAGGACTAAAGCTAGCGCAGCACAGAAACAGAAAGAATGAAGCAGGAAACAGAAAGAATAAGGGAAGCGCGGGAAACAGAAAGAATGAAGCGGGAAATAGAAAAATTAAGGTTTCAGGCTAATGATAATCGGGCTAGGAAACGCAGGAAACAGAAAGTTTAAAGGTTCAATTAGAGTTTAGAGAAAGTGAGAATACAGAGGGAGACCACCGAGGATGGGAGTTCAGTTTCCAGTGACTCTGTGCGTAGTTACGCTCCCCGACCCAAGTTGCCAAAATTCTCTGAAGGAACCGATTCGATTGATTGCATACATCAGTCGTTTCGAAACGTTTTCGACCAGTCAGGGTTGGCCTCCAGAAGATGGGCAGTCATTTTGTCGGCGTTACTGACGGGTAAGGGATTAAAAAAATTTTCACTGCGTTACCAGCAGAACAACAGTCTGATTTCGCGCTTGAAGGAACGTTGATGAAAGGGTTTGACCTCACAGAGGAGGGGTTCGAAAAAAAATTTTGTTCAGCTAAATTACAAGCAGGTGAGACGTAAAACTCAGTTTGGTGCACGTCTAGATCACTATTTTGAGAAATGGTTAGAGTTGAGTGGTACGAAGAAGGAGTTTTGCTGAGTTGAAAGAGCTAGTTATGAAGGAACAGATTTTGTCAGGTTGCGGCCCTGAGTTAACCATACATTTGAAGAGAGACAGCCAGAGACAGCAGGAGAGTTGTTGAAGTTCGCAGAGGTGATAGAGAGGCACGTTTGGGCACTAAGGTGCAGGAGAAAACAGGTGCCAGGCACAGGTGAGAAGAGTGCAAGGAGACCAAGGAGTTTTCTGCAAAGTCTGCAAACCTTGGGGCAGAAGGAAGGGCAAAGGAATTAGGTGTTCATTTGTCACAAGAACATGTGCGAGGGATTGCGCATGAGGTTCCAGAAGGCAGCAGCTGCAAGAGGTGATAAGGGTCGTCAGGAAACGACTCAGTGGAACCAAAAGGGATCATTGAAGGGTGGAGCAGCCTATGGCAGCACTGGCAGCAGTCAGTGTCAGGGATGGAGGGCACTACTGAGTGGTTCTTTCCTGTGAAAGGGTGGATTGGCACAAGGGTGAAAGTGTTACGAGACACTGGTTGTTCCTGGGGGGTTGTACGAACAACGTGGTCGAGAAAGGGTTTTGACAGGGCAATCCGCCCTGACTCTAACGATGGCATGTGGGGTTCCCCAGTTGCAAGATAAAAGTACGTCCCCCTTACTTCTCGGCGATTTGTCTGCGTTGGTGATGGAGAAACCCTTATGATTTGATCATTGGAAATTTTCCCAGGGGAGGGACCAGGGGATCCATTTGTTGATGCTAAGGGGCACAGTTCAAACACGGAGCAAAAAGGAGGAAAAGGTTGTTAAACCGTTAGTTGTTCCAGGAAGGGAATCGGGCTAGACGTGTCCCCTATGAGTTTAGGGTGCACAGGAAAAAGCCCTTCGCTGCGAAGTTTGGGATTTGGGCAAGAGGTGGAGGAAACAGGGGTTAGAGGAGGTGGACAAAATTTTCTTGTGAAAGGGGGGGGCTGTTGTACCGAGTGTTCCCCAAAGGGGGAAGACGGTAGGTAACCCTGTTAGAGGTACCAGCAGGTTATGTGACATTGTCATGTCGTGGGTCACAGTCGTCATGGCGGGTACTGGGCACCAGAAAACCCGTGACGAATTTTGATGACTTTCATTGGCCAGGAGCATGGAGACAAAAAAAAAGTTTCTGCATGTCTGTGATGTGTGTAAAAAGATCACCCACAAGAGGGGTGAAGGGAAGGACCTTTTAAAACACCCCCCTTTAATTTGCCCCCACCATTCAGGAGGGGGTGTTGATTGTTTGGCCAATCGGCCCTGTTCCAAAAGGCGGGCACGGTATGTGTTGACACTCGGGGATACGCGACCAGTTCCCCGAAGCATTTGTTTTGAAAGGCGTAGATACGCAACAGGTCGCTGAAGGGTGGTAGCATTTTTTCGCGTGGGTGTGCCAGCAAAAATTCTCAGTGACGGGGGGGTCACAGTTCACCCAGGGTGATGAGGGGGTAAACAGGGCGGGGATCCCGTGTCACTCCCCAACCACCCCACAATGCAATGGCTTGGGGGAAAAAAAGATTAAACGGTGTGCTGAAGGGATTTTAAAGAAGCTCTGTGAGGAAAGGCCAGCAGATTGGGACCGCTACATTCCACGGCACTTTTTCCCCTACGGGGAAACCCCCTCAGGAAAGAACAGGCTTTCGCCATTTGAGCTGTGTATGGGCGGACAGTTCGGGGACAGTGTGCATTCTAAAGAGCTGTGGCCCGGGAACAGGAGTCGAAGAGGTCAAAACCACTTACAGTTGTGGTGGACTACGCAATAGGCTCGGGAGACATGAAAGTGCAAGGAAGAGTTTGCGGAGGCTAGGGTCTCCAAAAAAGAAAGAGTATGACGGGAAAGGTGAGGAAGAAAATTCCTCAAGGTGGGGTAAAGCCCTTTTACGTTTCCCCAGGACCCAAAACAAGCTGCTGAGAAATTAAAGGGGGACCATTCACCATCATTGAAAAGGTAGTCAAAACCCCGTCGATTAAATGGAAAAAAAAAACTTTTCCATGAAAATTTGCCCCGCAAATATATTCGGTGGATCAGCCATAGGCGCGCAGCAACATTGATGGGGTGAAGGAACCCAGCAGAAGAGGGGAGTTTTGTTGCCTGAGTTTCCGGAAAAGAGTTACGGGTGGTCACTGTATAAAAGGGGCTAGACGAGGAGACGGAGGAAAGTTGGGGGGCTCCTGAACAGTTAGGGGCCCCTGACTGATAAACCAGGCGGACAACTCTGGAAATGTAGGGTGGGTTAACATCGCAAAAACCCGTACTGTGAAACCCTCCCCGATCCCAATGCCCCAAGCAAGTATCGAGGAGGAGGTAGAAAAGGTTGGCCCTTGGGGTGATAAACCGTCCAAATCATTTTAGTGCACCGTCGTCTTAGTAAGGAAAAAGTCGGTGAGCACGATTTGTGTCGACTATAGAGTCTGAACAGTGTCCCAAAGGTCGAGCGAGGTCATCCCGACTGGAAGACCTTTCGCTCAGATCGCCACAAGCAAGAGCCAGTTTTCACCAGGTGATTGAGAAGGCTTACTGGAAATAGCCTTGAGTGGGGTCAAAGGGAAGTCACAGCTTTCTCCACTCTATGGGGCTAACCCAGTGGCGAGTATTTCCCTTTTTGGGTTTTTTGGTAAAACCCCTGCAGTCTTCTCTGGATGATGGGGAAAGTTATTGAGGGGGTTGGAAGGCGTGGAAAATTCATGGTGACTTCTGATAGCATCCGAAAATGGGGGGCATATGAGGCAGTAGGAGCTTTTTTAGAGAGGTTTGAGACGAGCCTTCACACCCAGACCCAAAGTCCCGGTTTGGTTTTCCAACCCGGAGTTCCCCTAGGTTTTTTTGTGGGGAAGGGACACAAAAGCAGCCGGAAGGGGAAAGGTGGAAAAGTTGATGAATTCAGAGAGACAAAGACCAAAACAGAAATCAGGAGTTGTAGGTTTTATTGGGGTTTTTAGGGGTTTGTTCCAAATTTGCAGCAATCACGAGTCTCTCATGATTTGGTCAAGGCAGGGAAACCAGCAGTGGTCGAGTGGTCGACGCTGCAGAGCAAACATGAGCGGTGTTGGAAAAATAGGTTCCCTCCCATCTTGAAGCTACCAGATATGTCCAAACCATTTTTTTTACGGACAGATGCTCGGGGTGGGTGGTGCTATTGTTGCAGGAGCTGAAGAGGTCGAGTTTTCCCGTGAGGTATGCTAGCAGGGAAATTTCAAAGTGGAAGAAAGGGGACGCAACGGGGGAGAAGGAGTTTTTTAGCGTTGTGTGGGCGTGCGAAGTTTTCCCCAAGTATTGTATGGGAAAGAGTTGTTTGAGACGCATCAACCACTCAAATTCCCGCAGGAGGCGCAGTTTAAAAACAGCAGGGGGGTGGTTGGGCAATGGCTTGCGCCTACAGGTACCGGGCAGTACATTCAGGTCGCAGAAGTCGGAGCTGATATTTAAACCGTGTGTCAGCAAGCTGCAACCAGGGAAGCAGTATATCCCGGGGGGCTTTTTTGATATATGTGTTGATTACTTATGTTGATTGGATTGGGGTTTATTCCCAGTTGGCTATGGTTCAATTTTTTGTGTGGATTTGCTCATGTGAATGTATTTGCTTTGGGGCATCAGTCGCTTTTTTGTGATGCATTATTTTCTAAGTGAGGGTGGAGATTTTTCAGTGAAATGTCATGGGTCGTTCAATTTTTTATTGTGCTTTTTAAGAATTGTGAAGAAAGTAGGGAAAACCGCAGGTGGGGGATTGCATAGGTGCGCCAGAGGTCGTTTAAAATGAATTGAAATAAGCAAGAGCGCACGTCAATGATAAATTTGGGTTTTAAATTCACTAATGATTATTTTTTTAATTTTTAAACCGTGTTGTAAAGTATTTTTTTTAAACTTTGCAGTGTAGCTGTGTGTCAGCAAAATTCGGTTGTTGTTTTTTTTTTTTAGTGGTTTTAGACGATGCGGGGCATATCTTTTTTCAAAAGGGGAAAATTTCACGGTCAAAAAAAAGAAAACCCAAATCGTGGTCCGGTTTTTTGGACATAAGCCTAATCAAAAATTCTGGGCGCCCCCTAGAGGGCCCTGGTTGGTCCCGCCAATTAAACTAGGGGAGAGGCTCCACAGAGAGGTCTGTCCGGGTAGACGGGCTAAGCAGCTTTGACCGACGTGATGTCTAGCGAGACGAGTGTTGGCCTGGCTCGGCTATTACCAATTTTTGGAACCCGCGCATTTTTAGTGGGGGCGCGAGGTTTTAAAACAGGAAAGGAAAAGGGGGGGAAGGTAGTGCGTGGTGGGGGTGAAATCTGTAACAATTAAATGACCTTTTCCACACAGAGAGAAAGGGTGTAGGGTGTGTCAGATTTGAAAATCCAATGGAAATTTGAGGGAGTAACTTCGGGTATAGGCGGGGAAAAAAATGACCAATGGTACTGGCCCTTGGACACGGAGTGAGGGCATAAAATAATGGGAGGGAGAACGAAAAAAAAAAGAACAGAGAGAGAGAGGGAAGAAGTTTTGGGGAGTAGGGTCTGCCTAAGGAAAAGGGAGGGAGATGAGAACGACGGGAGAGAGAGAGAGGAGGTTTGGGTTAGTCTTGCAGGAGAGAAAAGGCAGGGAGTGAAGAGCAGAACGGGGGGAGAAGAAAAGGGAGACAGAGAGAGAGAGGGGGGGGGTTTTTGGGGGTGTCTCTGCAGGGAAAGGCAGAGAGATGAGGGGTGAAGTTTGGCATTAGCACCAAATAGTCTGCAAAGGGGGGACTAAGGGATGTGGAAAAAGGGGAGTTGTAATAATGAAGAGAAAAGAAAAAAAGAAAGGAAAAGAAAGCAACCAGTCATTTTAAAAGAGCAGACTAGGAAGAGAGAGAGAGAGTGCAATGCGTTTAAGCAGGGAAAAAAGAAAGGGAACAGTCGTGTTGATAGTCATGTTCTATCTGAAACCCGGGGGCGACCTCATACTTGGCCAGCGCCACTTTCATCGGCAGTCCAACCTGACCAACGCCAGCAGTCCAGCCTGACCGGTGCCAGCAGTCCAGCTTGACCGGTGCAAGCAGACCAACACCAGTGCCAGCAGTTGTGTCGTGTTGTGAAAGTGACAGTGAGAAAAAAAAAGGAAAAGAAAAAGACAGTGATTCGTGAATAGTTAAGATCACCTGGCCAGGTAAAGTAGAAATCTATTTATACCCGGTTAGTTAATGATGTTTTAGATAAATGATTTTGTGAAGTTCAGGAAAGAGAGAATGTTTTATTTCATTTGATTCCATATGCATTGATGTTTCGTTCTATGATCATGTGTAGTAAGTTATAGACTTTACTAGTGGTTTGATTGTGACGGATGCACTGATATATGAATGAGATTGTAAGCAAGCTGTGAGTGTGTTTGGGCTGTGCGCTAGTCCTTCTCCATCGACATCACCCGAGGTTGACAAGGTTTAAGCTGATATATCTGAAGATCACAGCTCTTTTCTCGAGATAATAGCTGTTTTCCCTGTTTTCCTTATGGATCAGAGCGTTTTCTCCATTTTCTATTTTCCATTTTCTAGAGGAAAACAGATTGGTGTTATCGCCAAGTATCACAAGTGTTTTTGCTCTTTAACTGGTATTGTCGCCAGGGATCCCACCTTTTTTCTTTTTTTTTTTCTTTTTTTTGTTGTTGTTGTTGTTTTTGTTTTTGTTTTTGGAAAGCAGTTATTATCAATAGGACAACAACGAAAAATAGAAAAACAGTTATAATTTTGGGATTACACCTAACTTACCGATTTTGCTGACTTCCTTTGCGCTTGACATGATCATCAGCGATCATGGCTGTTTCTTTTCCCGGTTATGACGTTTTCCTCGCGAAAACATGAATAACAGTTATTATCCCTAGGAAAACAGTGAAACATTTGCGATCTTAATGGAATACAGGGGAAAGCGGTTATCATCCTTAGGAAAACTGGGGAACAGTCGTTTTTCCTAGGAAAACAGCTCAGATCCTCGGGATGATAATTGTCTTCCTCCTGTCGCAGTTTTCCTCGAGGATCTAGCTGTGTTCCTGGGGAAAAACAGCTGTCATCTCCTTCAGACGCTAACATGCTCCTATACATTCTTGCCACTTTGACGCTATTATCACTTGTTGACGCTGACATGCTCCCATAAGCCTTGTCAACTTGAAGTCCAACCTCTGAGAATTAAGCCCACGCTCGGTGCAGTCTGAAGAAGATTGCCAACGACAACCGTTTACATTCCTCAGTTGACACACACTGTCAACATCTTCCGGAGGAAGACGAGGGGCCAGACAATGCTGATGGTGTTGATAGCTGACAGACGTCCAGAACGTTTGTATGGTTTTCTTTCGTAATAGTTAAACCTGTTTGTCACTGCATAGTCAGTCTGCTTGAAGTTTTCTTGTTGTTGGTGGCGGTGGTGGTGGTGTTGGTGGTGGTGGTGGTGCGTTCTTGTCATTGTTGTTGGCGTTGTTGTTGTTCAAGTTGTTGTCGTTGTTGTCGCTGTTTTTGTTGTTGATATTCTCATGACCCGAGGTCGTTAAGGTGTCAAAACAGATACATGAACAACGATGTTGTTGCTACTAGTGTTCATCACGGAATTTTAGTGAATCACAGGAAATAATTTGGGGCCCATATTTCCTCAACCTCAAAGGAAAATAGAAAGGACTGAACTATGCATGTGCACATTAAAGAAAAGTAGAAAGGGCTGAACTATAAATGTATGATTGAAATGAAAACAGAACGAGCTCAATCAAACATAAAATAACAGGAAAATAGAAAGGGTTGGACTGCAAATGTGCAAACTAAAGTAACACATTAAGGGCTGAACTATACATGCAAAAGGTAAGGGAAAATGGGAAGAGTTTAACGGTAAATATGCAAATTAAAGTGGCACAGAAAGGGCTGAACTATATGCGCAAAAGTTAAGGGAAAATGGGAAGAGTTTAACAGCAAATATGCAAATAAAAAGAACACAGAAAGGGCTGAACTATATGTAAGGGAAAATGGAAAGGGCTGAACTACACAAGTAACAATTTTAAGGAAAGTAGAAAGAGCCGAAACATACTTGTAAAATTAAAGGAAAATAAAAAGGGTGAACTATGTGTGTAAAAAATAAAGAAAAGTAGAAACAAAACTGAACTATACATGTCACTATTTAAGGGAAAGCAGAAAGACTTAATACACATATAAAAGTAAAGGAAAATAGAAAGGGGTTAACTTTATGCATACAAATTACAGAAAAGTAGAAAGAGCTGAACAATGCATATCAAAACTTAGGGAAAGTAGAAAGGGATGAACTATACATGTAAAACTAAAGAAAAGTAGAAATGGATGAACTATGCATTTAAGAATTTAAGGACAGAAGAAAGGGGGGGGGGGGGGGGGTGAACCATAACATGAAATTTAAAGGATAATGAGTAGGGCTAAGAATAGATAGGACTTATATAACTATACATGTGAAATTAAAGAAAAGCAAAAAGGGATAAACTGTGTATGTAAATATTAAAAGAAAATAGAAAGTGCTGAACTATACTTGGTAAACATTAAAGGAAAGTAAAAAAGGATTAACCACAAAAGTAAAAAAAAGATCTGAGGGAATTAGCAAGGAATAAACAAGACATGTAAAATCTAAGGGAAACAAAGAAGGCTAAAGGAAAATGGTAATGGCTGAAAAGCGACGTAAACGGTTAATTGAAGTAGTAATGGCTGATCTACACATGTAAAACGTAACGGAATATAGCAATGGGTGAATAAACAAGTAAAGCGTAATGGAAAGTGACAATGACAGAACCACACGTATGAAAATCAATGAATTACACATGTAGCAAAAGAAAGTGCAAGTGGTAGGCGTGCTAACTGAACAATAGATGAAGGGAAATCAGTCGCTGAGTGAACAACGCCCATATTAAAAAAAAAAAAAAAAAAAAAAAGAAAAAAAAAAAGGAAAAAAAAAAAAAAAAAACCCGAAAAGCAAAAAGAAAAGTAGGTGGACAAAGTGTGGTCTGACCACTGCTATGGCAGGAGCGCCAGTTCCGTGGCCTCAGTTGAAGTGCACTCCAAATGAGGTTATTCAACTTGCCTCCAAGGAAAGAGCACCGAGACACGGCCTGCCATTCTGATAAAGATCGTTGTCAGAGAGAGAGAGAGAGAGAGAGAGAGCATTTTTACTCACACACTCACGGCTGGTTCTCGACTAGCCGGTCAGAGAGGGGGCAGTTCATTATACACTACACTGAAAAGTGGGGATTCGCATGTCGCCCGTTTTTCGACATTTTTCTTTTCTTTCTTTCTTTTCTTTTCTACCCCCCCCCCCCCCCCCCCCCCCCCCCCCCCTTCTTTTTTTTTTTTTTTTTTTTTTTTTTGGGGGGGGGGGGGAATGTTTTGCTTTTTGTTTTGACATTGTATTTCCGTTTTTTTCCCAGGTGCAGGCAAAATGATGACCCCCCCCCCCCCCCTCTCCCGCTCTGTGTGTGTGTGTGTGTGTGTGTGTGTGTGTGTGTGTGTGTGCGCGCGCTGTCTGAACGATGCAAGGAAGGAAATGTAAAGTTATCTGAAAGGTACGCATATCGAAAATGATTCTGTCTGAACGATACATGTAGGGAAAGGTAATGCTGTCTGAACGATACATGTAGGGAAAGGTAATGCTGTCTGAACGATACATGTAGGGAAAAGTAATGCTCTCTGAACTATACATGTAGGGAAAAGTAATGCTGTCTGAACGATACATGTAGGGGAAAGGTAATGCTGTCTGAACGATACATGTAGGGGAAAATAATGCTGTCTGAACTATACATGTAGGGAAAAGTAATGCTGTCTGAACAATACATGTAGGAAAAAGTAATGCCGTCTGAACTATACATGTAGGGAAAAATAGTGCTGTCTGAACTATACATGTAGGGAAAAGTAATGCTGTCTGGGCGATAAATGTAGGGAAAAGTAATGCTGTCTGAACTATACATGTAGGGAAAAGTAATGCTGTCTGGGCGATACATGTAGGGAAAAGTAATGCTGTCTGAACTATACATGTTGGGAAAAGTAATGCTGTCTGAACTATACATGTACGGAAAAGTAATGCTGTCTGAACTATACATGTAGAGAAAAGTAATGCTGTCTGAACGATACATGTAGGGGAAAGGTTATGCTGTCTGAACGATACATGTTGGGGAAAATAATGCTGTCTGAACTATACATGTAGGGAAAAGTAATGCTGTCTGAACAATACATGTAGGGAAAAGTAATGCCGTCTGAACTATACATGTAGGGAAAAATAATGCTGTCTGAACTATACATGTAGGGAAAAGTAATGCTGTCTGGGCGATACATGTAGGGAAAAGTAATGCTGTCTGAACTATACATGTAGGGAAAAGTAATGCTGTCTGAACTATACATGTACGGAAAAGTAATGCTGTCTGAACTATACATGTAGGGAAAAGTAATGTTGTCTGAACTATACATGCAGGGAAAGGTAATGCTGTCTGAACTATACATGTAGGGAAAAGTAATGCTGTCTGAACTGTACATGTAGGGAAAAGTAATGCTGTCTGAACTATACATGTAGGGAAAAGTAATGCTGTCTGAGCGATACATGTAGGGAAAAGTAATGCTGTCTGAACTATACATGTAGGGAAAAGTAATGCTGTCTGAACTATACACACAAGGAAAGGTAATGCTGTCTGAACGATACACACAGGGAAATGTAATGCTGTCTGAACGATACACACAGGGAAATGTAATGCTGTCTGAACGATACACACAAGGAAAGGTAATGCTGTCTGTACTATACACACAGGGAAAGATAATGCTGTCTGAACGATACACACAGGGAAAGGTAATGCTGTCTGAACTATACACACAAGGAAAGGTAATGCTGTCTGAACGATACACACAGAAACAGAAGAACTGAGAGCTACGTACAGGGTAAACGTAATGCTACCTCAGCTATTTCTGCAGTAGCGTTGTCTGATCAATACACGTAAGCTAGTAAAAAGTCATGTTGCCCCAATAACACAAGCCGCATAAACTAGTACTCTCTGAACAACATGGTATGAAAAAGCAAGGGGGGAAATCAGTTCTTTAAGGTCAACACTGTTCGTTGAACGGCCAAAGCGAGTCAGCCAAGCGGCCAAAGTTCGAGCGCGCTTTAAAACACATTTACCACCTCACCCTGTGCAGAGGGGATTCGGATACAAATCTCTCCCAGAGGGAGGTAATTTCACTGTCACTTTAGTTACAGTCCCTGATTTGACCGCACAGAGCTTGCAGGGCTGCCAGCGAGGCAGGGGATGGATGGGAATTACGGAGAGGGAGGGGGGGGGGGGGGGTGTTGGCGGGAGTTAACGGGAATTACAGGGAGGGAAGGGGGTCAATGAATGGACAAAGAAGCAAGGAAAGAAAGAAAAGACGAAGCGTGACTTAGTGTCCGACTGACAGGTTTACGGTCATGCAGGCTGTGACGTAGAGAACAGTAATATGCCGACTCTACGCCACTTTCGCCCTCACCCAGTTTTCGGGCGAAAGTGACGTAGAGTCGGCATATTACTGTTCTCTGACAAGTAAGACTTCAATAACCAAAAATAACGATTATCTACAAACAAAATATGTGCAGGGT
>CM031607.1:50139369-50151869 GCA_018398815.1 Conus ventricosus | reverse complement strand
AATCCCGTGCAATTTTCGCACTACAGCTGAACAAGAATTCATGACAATTTGGCTGGACTAAGAAATAAATAACAGTAGCGAACTGAGTTTATTACGCACCTGTTTTCACATACTGATCCTTAACTTTTTGTGCGTAGTATACATAAGACGACATTGATAAAGAAATTGGAAGAGGACAAAATGCCAATAAAGAGACATAACAATGGGTAAAGTAATCCAGATTTTATTTACAACACATATAGATAAATCATCGACAAATGTGTTCAGATGTAACAAATAGAAGACAAAAGTGCACAACACAATGTACTTCTGAAAGCTGTGAAGGTGAGAAGGACTTGGGCAAAGACAAGAAGACAATTCAATGCTGTTTCCTCGTTTCTTTCTTCCTTACTTTCTTTCTTTCTCAGAGGCGAAGAAGCCATGTGATGTACTATTCATTGCAAACCATGTTCTTGGACAGTCCTGGAACTTAACAACGTGATGTCAGACATGAAAACGTTACAGCAGACTTCATGAAAACATGTTCAGAAATGTTCCACCAGATGCGATTTTGACTTCCTGAACGAGACTTTTTTTTTTATCTGATGTCAGACTTAACGGAGAAAGATCTTCGATCAATTTTTGCATGGTCTAAACATGTTGTTGTAGATTGTTGTGTTAATTAACAACTGTTTGATAAGGTCCCTTGTTGTTGGCTGGGCGATAAGCAACACAATATTATTCAGAATCGAATTCAATCTTTGTTTCGGTCTTTTCCTCTGCGTTGCGTACTTATGGGGACCGTGTTTTATAGATAGATAGATAGATAGATAGATAGATAGATAATCAAAACTGTCCAGTCCTCCAGCAATATGTACCGGACGAGGTGATTCACCGAATTTTCTAAAGTTCCTTGCGACGGTTTCGTGTGTGTGTGTGTGTGTGTGTGTGTGTGTGTGTGTGTGTGGTGCGTGCGTGCGTGCGTGCGTGCGTGCGTGCGTGCGTGCGTGCGTGCGTGCGTGCGTGCGTGTGTGTGTATGTGTGTGTTTGTTTGTTTGTGTGTGTTTGTTTGTTTGTTTATTTAAGTCGGAATCTAGCCTTTGAAATACGAACGAATTCATAGTCTTGATAATGATCAGACCTTCAGTTCCTCTCAGTTGGAACTTTGAGCTCATACGTCACTGAAGAACGACTGAACGCTAAGGTGTAACAGACAATGTACACAACAATGTCAACAAGAACAACAACAACAACAACAACAATAAAAGAAAGAAGAAGACAGTAATAGGAAGCTGAGCACTGAAATTACAAAGAATTGATTTGAGCAAATCTGGACAAAACCGCTGCCTTGATATTAGCGTTGCGGATTTGTGGGCTGGAAGATCGGTGATTCAACTTCCACCAGACGCCTTTATTGATGGGACTTTTTGGGGTGTGAAATGAGTGTGCCATGGGTTCAAAAGGGAAGATTGGAACCACACAGTCGAGTTTCATCCACATAATGGATGCATCTCTGACAGTGTTGCTCAAATTTCCCGACGACCACTACAGGTGTCTGTACCTGTAGGGCCTGGCTGACGCCAGAACATATAAAAAAAAAAGCAAAGGGCACAGCCCTGTGTCATGTTGACTCTGATGATCAGAGTGGAACTCATGCGTACGTTGCATTAAAAACAGGCGCCTCTGAACACCACCGAAATAACTCAGAAGCAGTGCAGTGTCTCCTTTGGTGGGTTGGCTCGTGACTACTGAACATTGACTACTTTTTGTGGACTGTCGATCGCTGGGTTGACAGGATAATGTGTGTATGTGTATGACAGAAGATGAGACGGGGTGGGGGGGGGGGGGGGGGAACGACGTATCTATCTGTGACTGTGCTGTTCTGATTTGAACAGAAAAGTATGGAAATTTCATTAAAACTTGATGGCTGTTTGCAGAATTCTGCTGGAAAAAAAATCCAGGCACATGGTTCAAACTCTGGTGGCATGCTGCACCTGCGCCCAGTTGGCTTGTACCAAGATCTGGTTCAGGCTGCTTGGTGACAGGATGTACCTGTGCTTTTGGGGGACATTTCGACAGCTGGTTCAACACACCGGTTAGTGACATGATATACCCGTGCCCTGTTGGTACATTCCAACACCTGGTTCAAGCCGGTTAGTGACACGGTGTACCTGTGCCCTGTTGGTACATTCCAACACCTGGTTCAAGCGGTTAGTGACACGGTGTACCTGTGCCCTGTTGGTACATTCCAACACCTGGTTCAAGCCGGTTAGTGACACGGTGTACCTGTGCCCTGTTGGTACATTCCAACACCTGGTTCAAGACGGTTAGTGACACGGTGTACCTGTGCCCTGTTGGTACATTCCAACACCTGGTTCAAGCCGGTTAGTGACACGGTTGTACCTGTGCCCTGTTGGTACATTCCAACACCTGGTTCAAGCCGGTTAGTGACACGGTGTACCTGTGCCCTGTTGGTACATTCCAACACCTGGTTCAAGCCGGTTAGTGACACGGTGTACCTGTGCCCTGTTGGTACATTCCAACACCTGGTTCAAGCCGGTTAGTGACACGGTGTACCTGTGCCCTGTTGGTACATTCCAACACCTGGTTCAAGCCGGTTAGTGACACGGTGTACCTGTGCCCTGTTGGTACATTCCAACACCTGGTTCAAGACGGTTATCACGGTGTACTGTGCCTGTTGTAATTCCACACTGGTTCGCGTGTGAACGTGTACCGTGCCCTGTTGGTACATTCCAACACCTGGTTCAAGCCGGTTAGTGACAGGATGTACCCGTGCCCTGTTGGTACATTCCAACACCTGGTTCAAGCCGGTTAGTGACACGGTGTACCGTGCCCTGTTGGTACATTCCAACACCTGGTTCAAGCCGGTTAGTGACACGGTGTACCTGTGCCCTGTTGGTACATTCCAACACCTGGTTCAAGCCGGTTAGTGACACGGTGTACCTGTGCCCTGTTGGTACATTCCAACACCTGGTTCAAGCCGGTTAGTGACACGGTGTACCTGTGCCCTGTTGGTACATTCCAACACCTGGTTCAAGCCGGTTAGTGACACGGTGTACCTGTGCCCTGTTGGTACATTCCAACACCTGGTTCAAGCCGGTTAGTGACACGGTGTACCTGTGCCCTGTTGGTACATTCCAACACCTGGTTCAAGCGGTTAGTGACACGGTGTACTGTGCCCTGTTGGTACATTCCAACACCTGGTTCAAGCCGGTTAGTGACACGGTGTACCTGTGCCCTGTTGGTACATTCCAAACACCTGGTTCAAGCCGGTTAGTGACACGGTGTACCGTGCTGTGTATTCAACTGTTAAGCCGGTTAGTGAACGGTGTACCCGTGCCTGTGGTACATTCCAAACCTGGTTCAAGCCGGTTGTGACACGGTGTACCTGTGCCCTGTTGGTACATTCCAACACCTGGTTCAAGCCGGTTAGTGACACGGTGTACCCGTGCCCTGTTGGTACATTCCAACACCTGGTTCAAGCCGGTTGTGACACGGTGTACCGTGCCCTGTTGGTACATTCCAACACCTGGTTCAAGCGGTTAGTGACACGGTGTACCGTGCCCTGTTGGTACATTCCAACACCTGGTTCAAGCCGGTTAGTGACACGGTGTACCTGTGCCCTGTTGGTACATTCCAACACCTGGTTCAAGCGGTTAGTGACACGGTGTACCTGTGCCTGTTGGTACATTCCAACACCTGGTTCAAGCCGGTTAGTGACACGGTGTACCTGTGCCTGTTGGTACATTCCAACACCTGGTTCAAGCCGGTTAGTGACACGGTGTACCTGTGCTTGTTGGTACATTCCAACACCTGGTTCAAGCCGGTTAGTGACACGGTGTACCTGTGCTCTGTTGGTACATTCCAACACCTGGTTGAAGCCGGTTAGTGACACGGTGTACCTGTGCCCTGTTGGTACATTCCAACACCTGGTTGAAGCCGGTTAGTGACACGGTGTACCTGTGCCCTGTTGGTACATTCCAACACCTGGTTGAAGCCCGGTTAGTGACACGGTGTACCTGTGCCCTGTTGGTACATTCCAACACCTGGTTGAAGCCGGTTAGTGACACGGTGTACCTGTGCCCTGTTGGTACATTCCAACACCTGGTTCAAGCCGGTAAGTGCAGGTATACCTGTGCCCTGTTGGTACATTCCAACACCTGGTTCAAGCCGGTTATGACACGGTGTACTGTGCCCTGTTGGTACATTCCAACACCTGGTTCAAGCCGGTCAATGGCATGGTTACTGTGCCCTGTTGGTACATTCCAACACCTGGTTCAAGCCGGTCAATGGCACGGTGTACGTGTGCCCTGTTGGTACATTCCAACACCTGGTTCAGCCGGTCAATGGCATGGTGTACCTGTGCCCTGTTGGTAATTCAACACTGGTTCAAGCGTGGTTGGCGACAGTTCTTTGTGCCATTTGGGTTTCAATTACAAAGCACTTCCGGAGTCATGCTGGTTGTTTCTGTTGGGTTTCACATCCCGATGTTTTGTTGTTTGTTGTGTTTTTTCTGTTGTTAGCTGCTCTTGTGTCTGCCCGCCGGTTCTTCGTTCTTTGTTGTTGTGTTTGTTGTTGATCTCTGGGTGCCTGTGTCTGCCTCCGTGTCTGTCTCTGTTTGCATTCCATGTTCTCTCTCTCCCTGTCTCTCTCTCTTGCTGCTCTCTTTCCCCCCTCTCTCTCTCCTCTCTCTCTCTTTCTCTCCCCTCTCTCTCCTCTCTCTCGTTCTCTCCTCTCTCTCTCTCTCTCTCTCTCTCTCTCTCTCTCTCTCTCTCTCTCTCTCTCCTCTCCTCTCTCTCTCTCTAGCATTTCTTTAGGGCCTTCCGCCATAAGCCCCCACCCTCTCCCGTCCTCCATCCCCCTCCAGTTTCCTGTTAGTTTTGTCGAAAAAGGAAGCCAGTGGATCCAGTTTTCTGAAAGCACAAGACGGTGAATCATTAAAGCTGCACTTGCCATCACCCCCAACAGCATCGTAGACTTGCCTTATATGACATTTGGCTTGAATCAAAGGGAGTGGCCCCGAGCTCTGAAACACGATGCCATCGAAGGTAAGCAGCAGCCCGCTCCTGATCAATGAGTTTCTCGCTTATCTGCGCAGGCGGAGCCTTTAATGTTTCTTTCTTTCATTCCTTTGCCTTGGTTCTATGACGCTGGCTTTCTTTTGTGCTGTTTTCTTGTCCTGCCTTTCTTGTTTATTTCCTTCCTTTTTGTCTGTCTGTCTTTCTACATTTCTCTGTCTGTCTCTCTGTCTGTCTGTCTGTCCTGTCAGTTTTCCTCCTGTCTATATGGCTTTCTCTCTGTTTGTCGTGGTTTTTTTTTCTATCTGTCTGTCCGCTTGTCTGTCTGTCTGTCCTCTCTGTTTCTTTCTTTTTGTCTGTCTGTCCTTCTCGTGGTTTCTTCTTTTAGGTGTGCCAGTCCTTTATTTTTCTGTCTGTCTGTCTTGTCTCTCCTCCTCTATTTTTCTTTCTTCTCTCTCTCTCTCTCTCTCTCTCTCTCTCTCTCTCTCTCTCTCTCTCTCTCTCTCTCTATCTCTCTCTCTGTTGTTCTGTCTGACTGTCTGTCCACCCTCTGTGTTCCTTCCCTTCTTTCTGTGTGTTCTTTTCTAGTTTTCTTTCTTTCTTTTTCTCTTTCTTCCTCTTTACGTTTCTTTTCTGTATTTCTTTCTCTGTCCGTCTTTCCTTCTTTGAGTTTTTCTCTAATTTTCTGTATTCGTCTCTCTCTCTCTCTCTCTCTCTCTCTCTCTCTCTCTCTCTCTCTCTCTCTCTCTCTCTCTCTCTCTCTCTCTCTCTCTCTCTCTTGGTGTCTCCTGGGGTGTGAATTGTGACACTGACTGAACAAGTCGACTTTCACGGCGCTCCGTTGTTTTTTGTTTACCTTGGCGTCCTGTATCAGTTTCCAGTACTGTCACTTTGCAAGTAATTGGGACTAGTGCCATGCCTTCGTGCCAGCTGAGTTTTAGGGTGACATGTGGCACCTTTCTTCCTGTCTACATGAACTTTATGTGGAAACGGGCCGTTCGAAAAGCCGCCATGAGAGCTTCCATATTGACACCCCGTACAAAGTTAGACGGTGTCTTTCTTGGACTGACCCTCTCCTACCTGTTTTGGGGCGGACTCCTTTTGCTGAGGTCGGGGGACGTGGAACGTCATCCTGGCCCTCCTGCACCCCTCCTGAGAAGGACAACTCTGGGACGCTGAAGGCCATGCTGACCAGCACCAGGCGCGACACCAGGAGCAGGGTAGGATCTGCTTCCGCAGACCGGCCGCAGGCGACCACCTCTTCCTCCTCAGCGCGGGACCCCCTCAGGAAGAACCATCGAGAGCAGAGTTGATGGATGTTCTGCAGAACGTGCTGTCCACCATGAACTGTAAGTTTGACAATGTTGATAAGAAGTTTCACGATCTTGGAGAAAAGTGTTCGGCCCTGCAGTCTGATGTGAGAAATCTGAGAGAGGAGGTAGCGGATTTGAAAAGAGAAAATGAAGATCTGGCCAGAGCTAACGCTGATCTCCTGAGTAAAGTTGAGCAGTTAGAAAGAAAGACTGATGATTTAGAGGGGAGGTCAAAACGAAATAATCTGATTTTTTATGGCATACCTAGGGACCAGAACGAGACAAACGATGACTGTGAAAAGAAAGTACATTCTATGTTGACTGATAAGCTTAACGTGTCTAAGAAAGTAGAGTTCGACAGGATTCACCGACTCAGTGCCAAACCTGACTCTCCCATCATCGCTTGCTGCACCTTTTACAAGGACAAAGTCAACATCCTGAAAGGTAAGAAAAACCTGAAAGGCAGCAGCAATGTCTTTGTGGGAGAAGATTTCTCTTCCAAGGTCAGGGAGATCAGGCGTGGTCTTTCATCACACTTGAAAAAAGCAAGAGCGGACGGGAAGAGAGCCACCATGATCTTTGATCATCTAGTGATCGACGGGAAATCCTATTTCCTTGATGGACATGGAGGGCTCAAGGACTCAAGATAGGGGTTTGGCCGGCCAGTTTCTCTTCCTCATGCTGCATTAAAAGTAGGGGGTCAGGAAAATGCAGGAACACCGGTAACCTCGCCAACAGCAATAGGCAGGGACAGTGATGTTCATGTTGACAGTTGCCCGGTGAGTTGCATTAACCTACCAGAGCCAGTTGCGGAAATCCGTGCGTGCATGAGGGAGAGAGCGAGGAAGGGAAGGAGAGAGAGTGTGCATATAAGGAAAACAAACCTTTTTCTTTTTTGTTATGGAATGTTAATGGCATAAAGTCTAAACTTGCCGATCCAGATTTCTTTTCTTTTCTTTTTAAGTTTGATTTTGTCTGTCTTGTTGAAACATTTCTTGATGAGTGGAAGTTTGATAACCTATTTTTTGACTATGATGTGTTTTGCAAACCTGCTGTCAAATTCAGTAGACAGGGGAGAGCATCAGGTGGAATTGTTTGTTTGATTAGGAAAGAGTTATCTCCCTTTGTAAAAGCTATTGATGTCAACCACTCCAATTTTTGTGTATTCATAATTGATAAAAAATTATTTGGTACAGACAAAGACGTTTTGTACTTTTGTTGCTACATTCATCCGGAAAATTCTCCTTTTTACACCTTTTTTGATGTTGAAAATGGAATCAGTTTACTTGAAGATTGTTTGATAGAATGTTTGTTAAGAAATGATGTGTATGTCATAATTAATGGAGACTTGAATAGCAGAACATCCAATATTTCTCAGGATTTTTCGGGAAAAAACATTTTAGATAGACAAT
Organism: Conus ventricosus; assembly: GCA_018398815.1. NCBI lineage: Eukaryota > Metazoa > Mollusca > Gastropoda > Neogastropoda > Conidae > Conus > Conus ventricosus. The sequence goes on along the minus strand of CM031607.1, from coordinate 50,144,126 downwards.
GTCATAGTCATTCTCTCAGTATAAATCGTAACTCTGAAGACTGTACATTAAATAATTATGGAAAGTTGATGTTAAATGTATGCACTGCCTTTGATTTGTGTATTCTTAATGGGGTATGTAATGGCGACCTGGAAGGACGCTACACATACATATCTGATTCTGGCTGCAGTGTCGATGATTACTTTATTATTTCAAGCGATCTTCTTGCTTTGGTATATGACTCATGTAAATTTCAAGTTTTAGACCGCATAGACTCAGATCACATGCCTGTTTCTTTCATGGTTGTTCTTCCAAAGGAAAATGTTGTTGTCAATAATGAACAAGAAAACCATGTTATAGAGAAACTTGTATGGAATAATGATTGTGCTAATCGATTTCAAGAACTATTATGTGGGGTAGATGTTGTTAGAAAAATTGAAAATGCCATAGATATGATACAATCCGACGTAAATGAAGCTTTGAACATGTTTAATGAGTGTGTAAATGAAAGTGCTAAGTGTATGAAGAAGCATATACGTGTCAATAGAAATCACAGATGTGATGATTGGTATGATAAAGAGTGCCGAATCAGTAAACTAAAAGCTAGACAATTATTAAGAATTAGCTGTCGTACTCATGATCCTCAAGATAGAGTGGCTTATTGTATTGCAAGGCGAGAATACAAAAAATTGTTAAAAGAAAGGAGAAAGAGTATAATAAGTTCTTAATAGATAAGTTGATTTCCTCAGTTAAATGCCAAAAAGACTTCTGGGAGACTGCTCGGAAAGTATCTTTCAAAAGAAAACAACCGAAGAATAAGATAACTAGCGATATTTGGTTTCATCATTTCCAAAATTTGTTAGAACTGAATGTTAGTGACAGTGTTAATGAAGAAGTGGTGGATGCTGATGTAGATAGTTCATTTAATCGTCCAATATCCATAGAAGAGGTTACTTTAGCTATTAGAAAACTAAAAAATGGCAAGTCAGCTGGCCCAGATGGTCTTATTGGAGAACTATTTAAACACGCAACACAACAGGCTGTGCAATTTTTCATAAATTATTTAATAAGTTATTTAATGAGGCTTGTACCCTGATAATTGGTGTGAATCTATTATTTTGCCTATATTTAAAAAAGGAGATGTGGACAATCCCAATAATTATAGAGGAATTTCCCTTAGTGACATTAGCAGTAAACTATTTGGAATTATTATTAATAGGAGAATACAAGAATGGGTTGATGAGAATAATATAACCGGGGAACAGCAAGCAGGATTCAAAAAGGGTTATTCGACCGTGGATCACATGTTTACCTTGTTGGCACTTATCCAAAAGCAGTTTTCTCGTAATCGTAAGCTATATGTTGCTTTTATAGATTTCCAAAAGGCATTTGATTCAATCAATAGAAATATGCTTTGGCCAATTCTACAAAAAAATGGTATATGCGGTAAACTCTATAGGTGTATTAAAAGCATGTATAATGTTGTTAGAGCTAGAGTCCGTTGTGGAGGTAAACTGACAGATTTCATTAACTGTACAGCTGGAGTCAGACAAGGAGATGCATGTAGTCCAGTTTTATTTTCTTTGTTTATAAATGAACTAGCTATAGAAGTTATCAATAATGGTAGACATGGTGCCTTGTTGTCTCTTGATACCTTAGAGTTGTTTATTCTCTTATTTGCTGATGATATTATTTTGATATCAGAAACGCCTGTTGGTCTACAGACTCAGTTGAATAATTTACGACGTGCTGCTGGTACACTTCAATTAAAAGTTAATATGTCAAAAAGTAATATCATTGTGTTTCGTAAGGGGGGCTATCTTGGTGCAAGGGAAAGATGGGTTTATGATGATGTTAATATGCCAGTTGTTAATGCATACAAGTATTTAGGTATAATGTTTTCTACGCGGTTGAGTTTCACAGGTGCTTGTAAAGATTTGGCAAGTAGGGCAAAGAATGCTTTACTATGTATTATGAAAAAGTTGTATGTTTTGAATAATACATCCTTTAAGGTATTTATCAAGTTATTCGATACCCAAGTACAGCCGTTGTACTTTACGGCTCTGAGTTATGGGGCTTAGACAAAGCTGCAACTTGTTGCGAATCTGTTCATTTATTTGCTCTAAAAAAGTTTCTTGGTGTAAACAGACGTACGCCGAATGATATGATATACGGAGAAACTAATCGCCACCCAATATTTGTTTTATCTGCTGTTAATTGCATTCGATATTGGCTTAAGTTATTGCAAATGTGTAACGATAGAATTCCAAGAAAAGCCTACAATATGCTTCTTGATATGGACTCTAAAGGTAAAATAACTGGGCCTCCAAAGTTCGTATTTGTTTGACAGAATATGGGTTTGGATATGTCTGGTTAAATCAGGGAGTGGGAAATATCAAAGCATTTATAAGTATTTTCAGACAACGATTAATAGATTGTACATGGCAAAAAATGGTCTGACCATATTCACAATAGTGATAGATTTAGTTTCTATACCAATGTTTGCAGTGTGCATTGACCGCTGATATTGATAGACATTTACAGTATGTTACAACACGGTTTCGATTAGGAATATCAGAATTAAAAGTGCACCTTTACAGATACAGAATGGCTAACAACGAGGATCTGATTTGTCCATTATGTAAAGTAGCACAAGAAGATGAAATACATTTTGTTCTTTGCTGTCCTGCTCTTAGTAGTATTCGTGAAAAGTTCATCAAACCAAAGTATTATAGTCAACCGTGTTTATTTAAATTGTGTTTATTAATGTCTTCTCAATCAGTTGAAGTTATTAGAGGTCTTTCAATGTTTCTTTCAAAAGCATACAGGTTCAGAGAAACTGCCACATCTTGAGAATTTTGTTCGTATCGCCATTGCTATGTCTTTGTTAAGTCATAACTAGCGCTGCTTCAATGCTCTTTTGTTGTTCACATTCCCCTCATAAGGGGCCTTGGCCTAAATGAAATTAAACGGGATTCTTGGTGTCTCCTTCGTCGTCGTCCTCTGTCTCCCTGTTTCTATGTCCATCTGTCTCTGTCAGTCTGTCCATCTGTCTCTGTCAGTCTGTCTGTCTGTTTCTCACTTCCACCGTTTCTTCCTTTTCCTTTCTTTTGTCCTTTTCACTGTTTTTTTTTTTCTTGTCTTCTCTCTTTTATGTTTTTGCTCCACCATTTTTTTTTCTCTCTAAAGTTCTTTCTTGTCAATCACAAGATGCTGACCTTTTCACGGTGGAAAGCGACACCGGTGACGCGATGAAGGTTGGCAGCCCGCTGCCTTGGTGTGTCACATCACGTCGTCAGCAGTTTTCAGGCCTCCACACTCTCCGCTGTCCACTCAGGCTGCTGAACATCAGGGAGAAAGACGGGTATGGAAACCCGTTTTACCATCAAACGATGTACACAGTTTCAGTCTTGAAAAGGAAACTGTCAGTCACGTTGTTACTCCGTAATTACTCGCTTTCTCCTCGTTCGTCCTGACAATCATATTAAACTTAATCACCATGAAAAAGAAAAAGAATCAGCTTGTTATGACCCGCTCCAAACGGTGAACTACGACTCATATCCACACGCATGGACATCACTTGGTATCATCGCAAGGACGGAGCCTCCCACTCAAGGACGGAGCCTCCCACTCAAGGACGGAGCCTCCCACTCAAGGACGGAGCTCCCACTCAAGGACGGAGCCTCCCACTCTTTCTTAACACGTAGAATGCCCAAAGACTGACGTGCCGTGTGAGGAAGGGAGGTCACATTTTACGACAATACTTCGTACTGAGAGTGTCAGCATGCTGATTATTTCGTCCAGCCATTGTTACCACGTGATGGTGCATGGGGACAAAGAAAAAAATGGTGGTACACAACTAGAAAAGATTTCCTTTCGGGCCTGTAGCATTCACATACCTTAGATATTTTGCTTGTATTGAAGATGATGCGGATTTGAAACGAAAATGTGTGTGTGTGTGTGTGTGTGTGTGTGTGTGTGTGTGTTGTTTCTTTGAATTTATTTCTTTTCTTTTTACGTGTTAATGTATACGTAGGGCTAATACCTCATTTGCCTAAGTCGGCCAACCTGAAGGCCATTGTTGATTGAACGAACTGTTTTGAACTGATTGTGAAGTCGATTTTAGCGATCTCTTTATCCGAAATTTAGCTCTTTTTTTGTTTTGTTTTCTTTTGTTTCCACAGTGTTGTGAACTGTCCATTTCAGTCATACCACATGAAAAAGTTTACTTTCGAATCTGAAGTAAACGTTCAGGTCAGCAAAGCAAAAACTGACTTCGATCATTGGAGAGTTGACACAAACTGATTTCAATCATAGGAGAGTATTCATATAGTTATTTCTCTTTGCGCAAACCCAAACAGTTCGTAGAACACGCTGAGCAATCCCTTTATCACCGCGAACCTAGGTCCGGCGAGATTCATTGACCTCACCGACCTTGGATCGTGAACTGAATGATCGTGCAGTCAAGAACAAAGATGAGATGGCCGAGATGGCGAAGTAGGCTGACTAGCTTTGCAATCGGTTTGTTCGTTTGATGAAGGACGGCATTAAGCAGGCCTGTTGTCCACGATTCGACCCTGTCATTGTAAGGTGCGTGCCCTAAAGGCCATTCTCAATTAACCAACTTTTACCTCCCGAACCTCGTTCAACCAGTCTCAGATCTCGGCAATATTGTCTTTGTTCATAATTGCCTGATTTTTTTAAAATTATTATTCGCCATCCAAGATCGCACTGAGAAAAAAAAAAGAAGAAAAAAACAAAACCACAAAAAAAAGGGA
>CM031607.1:50116869-50131869 GCA_018398815.1 Conus ventricosus | reverse complement strand
GAAGAAAGAAAAAGAAAGAAAGAAGAAAAAGAAAGAAAGAAGGAAAGAAAAGAAAGAAAGAAAGAAGGAAGAAAAGAAAGAAAGAAAGAAAGAAAGAAAGAAAGAAGGAAGAAAAGAAAGAAGGAAGAAAAGAAAGAAGGAAGAAAAGAAAGAAAGAGAAAAGAAAGAAAGAAGAAAAGAAAGAAAGAAGAAAGAAAGAAAGAAGAAAAGAAAAAAAAAACAAATAAGCAAACAAATAAAAGGACCATTACTTGCATGTGCGAACTTTACAGAGGTGCAAGTGAACTTTCAGGTAGATAAATAGGCTTTTACAGGTGCACAAATACATGGAGATTGTGCAAAGTGCATGATGTTGAAACTGGCGCCGTTCCAAAGAGCGAAATTTTACTTGGTAAGTTAAAAAATCTTGTTCCGCGTTCTTGGCAATCCGCGGAGGAATAAAGATAGTTCCACATGCTCCAGCGACTGTTCAGATTCGCGCAAGGGGAAGTAACCATACAAAAGTTCTCCTACGGAAACAAATTTGCGATTGGGTAAGTCTTTGCACTGACGTTCGAATTTGACCAAGCTTTGCGTTTTCGATTCAGATGCAAACAATTGCTTCTGCATAACCATAACATTCGAAGTTCACGATACTTTGGAAATGAGAAAGAAAAAAAAGGACAGATTGTGGAGAAAAAAAATGATGTTACAGCATACAAAAATTTAGTTTCAAATTCAGTGGGCTGACGATCTATCTTAGTCCAGCATGTATCAATTAACTCACCACATGGGATTCAGTTCATAGTTCGTCAGCTTGCGCAGACGATATGAAAAAAACAGTTTACAAGAGATCAATTGACAGATCTTCCTCTAGTATTTATCAGTTTCATCGAAGGATTGCTACATGCTTCCTTTGGTTCGTCAACGTCTGAGTGAAATTCTAAGCACTAACAGTGCCCACAGAAAAAGCAACTTTCCAGACCTGACGGCTTGAACCATACTGTATCAAGAGCGAGTTGAACCTGTCTGAAACCTTGACAGCGGGATGTTCGCGAATAAGAACTGTAAACTGTTCGGATTATCTTCCCTGTCCGATTAGAATCACTTTCCAGGTTGAGGAGTAGATAGCTCATATGTGACTTACTTCCCTTCCAAAATGGCGAGTGTTTTCGCTTACGCCGATTCAGGTATAGATTAGATCACACGGAGGATATATTAGCAATGAGCAATGAAAAGACAGATGTGAGGCGAAGTCTTTCAGAACAATCACGTATGACGGCTTACATGATTACGATGAAATAAATAGTAGACTTTCAGAACAATCATGTACTGGTCACTTTGCAGAACAATCACGTATGACGGCTTACATGATTACGATGAAATAAATAGTAGACTTTCCGAACAATCATGTACTGGTCACTTTTCAGAACAATCACGTATGACGGCTTACATGATTACGATGAAATAAATAGTAGACTTTCAGAACAATCATGTACTGGTCACTTTTCAGAACAATCACGTATGACAGCTTACATGATTACGATGAAATAAATAGTAGACTTTCAGAACAATCATGTACTGGTCACTTTTCAGAACAATCACGTATCACATGAAACAACGGTTGTTGGGAGCATGGTCGTGTGTGATGACGGACTGGCGGAGATCAGCCCATGAGTAATGGCACAGTACATGTTTGTCCTCGAGATGGAATGTCAATATTTCATTGTGAAACAGCTATCTCTTCAGAATCAAAGCATCATTGTCTTACTCCTTATGCCAAACCGCTGCCAAAGTCTTGTTATACTTATTTCTCAGTGACTGCAGTTTCTTCACTCGAATTACTGGCATTCGTGCGCTTCACACAGTGTGTGCACCCATACAACTGGATAAAAGGTTAAGAGTGAAAAATAAAACAGTTCGCGATGTGTCTGTTATGTTGACTTGCCATGTATGTGGGCGAAGGCATCCGCAATACTGGCTCAGTTCTTGCTCAATAATACTGATTCATCCCACGTCTGTGGGCTGCTATAGTGGGCAGGGCTTTGTTGGAGATAAGGATTTGTTTTCATCCGTCTAAAAAAAAAAAAAAAAAAGCCAAACAAACACACAACAATAACAACACTAAACCGATCGCTTGAGAAAAAGATCGCAACGCAGCGATCTCAACTGCATTCCATGTGTATGCATAGGTCCCTTCACTCATGATTAAAACGTTAGCAAAAAGAAAACACTTTCCCTCTAAAGGTCATCGAAAAAGTCATTTTATAAACAGAACGTCATTGATCTCTGTGAACAAGATCGTGGACCATTGGAATTCGATTCTCAAACAAAATAAGCCAGGTTCGTCTTAGTTCGCGATCTAGTCGTACGAACTAATAGTTTGTTGAATGAAACACCGCCTTTGTAAGTACCGGACTCAATGATTATTTCTCAAAAGATTAAAAAATCCATATTTTGTTGGTGACAATTGTTTACATTCAGTCTTATGTGTAAACAAAAATATGAACAACGTCAATCAACAAAATCGTTTATGCTGAAATGCCTCGAAGTGTGATCTAACTCTGCAGAAGACTGTTGTTGTTTTTTCCCCTACGCGTCACAATCATTAACAACAGTTTCAAAGTGTCGGATTTCACTGTAACCAGAGACATGTAACGTGTCTCTTTCTTGCATATACCATGGTTTTGCTTATTTGTCCTTTGTACCTAACACTTATTTTACCCGGTTTTCATGACAGTCAAACCTGATCTTTGTACTGACTCATGATCATGACATCGCATAAAACAATGGACGATTTCCGGGAAAAGGAAACCTGGGATAGAGGAAAGAGGCAACGTATTGTTTCCGGTCTCTCTGATTCGATCGAATCATAAACGCACGAAAACATCGGACATGTCCATGTTTTAGTGCACCTGTGTGCACGTTGCCGTGAAATAATTTTAATACTACGCGAGTATTGTTCACATTGACTGTCTGCCAGTGCCAAGCATTTCCAACCGTCATCTATTGAAACAGATCTAGCTGAAACTACGAAGCAGACTTAGGAACTTTTGTGTTTGGTTTGTTGTAACATGGGGAGTCCGTGAAATTATCGAATGAGAGTAGCGAGGCATTTGAAAGACACGGCAGACAGGGGGAGTCTGCGTTTCTGTTTCCGCTGGTGTGTTGAGAATGTTACGATAACCTCCCTTCGCGAACGGCACACGCTGATTACCCGAAAGTAAGGTCCGTATCATATTGTCCACCCCCGCGGAATTCGGAATGCGGTGTTGGAGTCTGTGATGGGACTGAAAAGGGGGTGGGGTGGATGGCAACAGCGGAGTCTGTGAGGCCTTAATGCCAGGAAACACTGTTTGGCACTGCAATTTCTTTCCATTGTTGGAAAAAAAACAAAAAAAAACGAACTGAATAATAAGGAAATAACAGCCACTGTCAGCCCCTTGACGTTTTAAGCACACGTTTAGAGTTATGTACCTTTGTGCCCAAGTAGAAACAAACGTTTTTGTTATTACTTAGGTGAAACTTCCCAATAAACACCACTTCTCTCCCCTGCTACCTTTCAGTTATACCCACCCCCATCCCACTCGACTATCCTTCGAATGACGTCTCTCTGCCCTTACAGATTCGCGTCTTTCAGGCTGGATTCTGTTTTCAGCATCAGTTATTGTTGTTGTTGATGTTTTTAAGTATACGGAAGAACCTCTCAGGAACGACTCTCAGGACGTCCCTAAGACAAGGATATTCTATGAAAAAAGAGTAATGATAAGTTTCAGCTGAATATATCAAGCAAAGAAAGTACTTAAGAGTATTAATTTTTCCGTTGATGAAATTCAGTTTAATGTTTCGTTACACACAAGTGACTGTGGACACTAATATGAAACATAAAAAATAAAATAATTTTTTTTTTACCATTGATGTGTTATAACTGACATGAAATCATTTTATCATTGATATAAAACCATTTTACCTTTTACATGTTATCATTGGCACCATTCACTTATCATCACTGACATGAAATCATTTTACCGTTCACATACCAGACATAATTCATTTTGTCATTGTCATAAATTTCTGGGGAGCATGTCGATGCGTCCACGGCCCGATACGTCCACGGCCCGATACGTCCAAATGGACACATCGGGCCGTGGACGTATCGGGTGGTGGCGTGCCGATGTGTCCACGACCCTTAAAGTCCAAGGCCCGTTGAGTCCAATTTTTTGGACTCAGCGGGTAGGTCCGTTGTGTCCAAGCTCCGTTGCGTCCACGGCCTTCGACCTTGGACGTACTGGGCTTGGACGCATCGGACCGTGGACGGACCGGACCGTGGACGCATCGGGCCTTGGACGTATCGGGCCTTGGACGCATTGAGCCTTGGACGTATCGGGCCGTGGACGTATCGAGCTGACCCCATTGAATGCTCTACGTGTTTACACCTGCAAATACAGACATCAAATTCCAAAACAAGTAAAGAGAAACAGCTGACAATACACACAAGGCATGCCACTATCAAACGCTCGCACCACATCCAAACATGCCACCTCGCAGCCCCCCTCCCCCTCCCGCCCCCCGCCCCCTCCCCGATCAAATTCCCCCACCTCTTTCCCGCATCTCAACAAGAACGATAAGAATGCATTAATCACAACAGACATTCAAGCACATACAGTACTCTCAAAGCAATACCAGCACATATATTTGGCATCATTTAGAGTGGAAAAGAAAAGTGTTCAGCTTTGATGTGAAAGAACGGATCGAGGCAGTGCGCCAAAGTTGACGGGGAAGCTGATTCCAAACGAAAGGGGCCTGAAAGCAAAGGAATGCTGGTTTTTGCCGTTTACATTATTATCATCGACACATCATCATTTTACAATGTACATGTCAACGCTGAGAGAAAGGTCTGACGCGCTAACAGAGAGTAGTAGTGGTGGAGAGCAGAGGGAGAGAGTCAGACACAGACAACCCCCAGTTATCTTTCTTTCTTTGAAACATTCGCCTGTTGTGGTCAGTCACTGTGCATTGTCCCCTCCACGCCCCAAGCAAGGATGAAAAGTAAACAAATATTGAACTCTCCAGAGAATTCCCCTTCGCTCAATAAAACCATGGGATGGAAATGGAGCCAGACGTACAATCTGGGAAGTCTCTTCCGGTTGCCGAGTCATCAGGCACGCGCAACTCTATGGAAACATGCTACCATAATAATAATAATAATAATAATAATGAATACTTATATAGCGCCTATTCTCGGCTAGAGACCAAGCTCTAAGCGCTTTACAATCAACACTCGTTTACACAACGGGCTGCCTACCTGGGTAGTGCCGACTGAAGAGCTGCCAGCTGGCGCTTCATTCAGTCGTTTCCTGTGTCATCCAGTCCATTTCATTCAATATCGATCACTCATTTTCCTTCCTTCCTTCACTCTTTCCATTTCTCACGCAGGGTGCATGCTATGTGTAGCGTGTCATCCATACCAACGGCCAAACTGGCCTACTCTTCCGAAAGTTGGTGATGGGATTTTACGTGTGTGCAAGATGTTATGCGTGCGTTCACACACGGAACCTCGGTTTATAGTCTCATTCGAAGGACTGTATGGGAAATGGAGTCAGAACCAATGTTAACTCCGAGGGAAAAATACCGCTGTCCCGAAACGCCCCGGCGGAGGTTCGAACCCGCAACCCCAGGATCACCAAGATTACGAGTCCGGCGCTCTACCAACTGAGCTATTCCGGCTCATCAAAAGACCGTAACTACCATTGTCAGTGTTAAAGTGATAACGATTGCTTTCACGTGAAAAGAAAATCTACATTATGAATGGTAACTTTTAATTTCAATCCAAAACAGCCACCTGAACGCAGTTATTTTGAGTGCGCTAACAGATAATCATTACGTGAACATTCATGTTTCCACGTGATAACAGCTATTTTCACATGAGAATGAATATTTTCAGTAGCAAATTAGCACGTGAAAATAACTATGAGAACGTTTTATCCAAAAATATTTTAACTTGATTGTCAGCCAACTGTATCGGTGAGAATAAATTTTGTTCATGTTAAAAATACTTGTAATACATGATAATCAGCAAGTTCTTTCGACATGATTTCTTTTTAGTATATGCGAATAGATCATCACTGCTTGCTTGATCATTATCGCCGCTTTTACGTCAAAATAAAGGAGAAAGCGACCATTATGGCTATTGAATCTACAATGCTCCCATACAAATGTGTTTGCACATGGGGCGAACAAAATGAGGCCACGTTGCATGAAACATAACCCCGGTGACGTGACGGTGACCCCTGCGATAATTAGCCGGAGAATTAAAGCTCTGAAGAAAAGTCAACAGGAGAGCGTGTCGTTTACAGCATACGTACCGTTGGCGACGGACAAAGCCCATATTCGCTTGTCTCTCTACCCCTCCCTTGACAATGGCCCGCACTGTGTTAATATTGGTGCAAGTCCAAGTCAAACAACGCCACAAAGAGGTGCGGTGTCCATGTGAAATAACACAGCGAAACAAGGATACAGGTGCCTGGCTACAATACTTTTGACATCATCCACTCTTTGTTTGGGTATCTGGAGTTTCTGTAAGGAATGTAAAAAAAACAGTGAGGGATGAGGGGTCGGGTGGAAAGGGGATGAGTGACGTGATGTGTTGTGGATAGATAGGGGAGGGGTGAAGGTGGAAAGGGGGTAAGTGATGTGTTGTCTTGTGGTCAGATAGGGGAGGGGTGAAGGTGGAAAGGGGGTAAGTGATGTGTTGTCTTGTGGTCAGATAGGGGAGGGGTGAAGGTGGAAAGGGGTAAGTGATGTGTTGTCTTGTGGTCAGATAGGGGAGGGGAGGGTGGAAAGGGGATGAGTGATGTGTTGTGGATAGATAGGGGATGGGTGAGGGTGGAAAGGGGATGAGTGATGTGTTGTGGATAGATAGGGGAGGGGTGAGGGTGGAAAGGGGGTGAGTGATGTGTTGTGGATAGATAGGGGAGGGGGAGGGTGGAAAGGGGATGAGTGATGTGTTGTGGATAGATAGGGGAGGGGGAGGGTGGAAAGGGGGTGAGTGATGTGTTGTGGATAGATAGGGGAGGGGGAGGGTGGAAAGGGGATGAGTGATGTGTTGTGGATAGATAGGGGAGGGGGGAGGGTGGAAAGGGGGTAAGTGATGTGTTGTGGATATATAGGGAGGGGTGAGGGTGGAAAGGGGGTGAGTGATGTGTTGTGGATAGATAGGGGAGGGTGAGGGTGGAAAGGGGGTGAGTGATGTGTTGTGGATAGATAGGGGAGGGGTGAGGGTGGAAAGGGGGTGAGTGATGTGTTGTGGATAGATAGGGGAGGGGTGAGGTGGAAAGGGGGTGAGTGATGTGTTGTGGATAGATAGGGGAGGGGGGGGTGGAAAGGGGAGGGGTGATGTGTTGTGATAGATAGGGGAGGGGAGGGTGGAAAGGGGTGAGTGATGTGTTGTAGATAGATAGGGATGGGTGAGGGTGGAAAGGGGGTGAGTGATGTGTTGTCTTGTGGATAGATAGGGGAGGGTGAGGGTGGGGAAAAGGGTGAGTGATGTGTTGTGGATAGAGGAGGGGATGGGGTGGAGGTGGAAAAGGGGTGAGTGAGTGTTGTGGATAGATAGGGGAGGGGTGAGGGTGGAAAGGGGATGAGTGATGTGTTGTGGATAGATAGGGGAGGGTGAGGGTTGGAAAGGGGATGATGATGTGTTGTAGATAGATAGGGGATGGGTGGGGGTGGAAAGGGGATGAGTGATGTGTTGTGATAGATAGGGGAGGGTGAGGGGGAAGGGGATGATGATGTGTTGTGGATAGATAGGGGAGGGGAGGGTGGAAGGGGGGTGAGTGATGTGTTGTGGATAGATGGGTGGGGGAAAGGGGAGGGGTGGAAAGGGATGAGTATGTGGTGATAGGGGAGGGGGAGGGGGAAAGGGGGGTGAGTGATGTGTTGTGGATAGAGGGGGGGGGGAGGGTGGAAAGGGGAGGGTGTGTTGTGGATAGATAGGGGAGGGGGGGTGGAAAGGGGATGAGTGAGTGTTGTTGGGAGAAGGGAGGGGTGAGGGTGAAAGGAGTGAGGAGGGGTGGGGAGAAGGGGGGGTGGAGGGTTGTGATTGGATGAGTGTGTGAGGTGGGGTAGAAGGGGAGGGGATGGTGGATAGAAGGGGAGGGGTGGGAAGGATGGGTGTGTGTAGGGAGGGGAGGGGAGGTGAAGGGGATGAGTGAGTTGTGGATAGATAGGGGGGGTGAGGGTGAAAGGGGGGGATGTGTTGTGGTATAGGGATGGGGAGGGGAGGGGAAGGGGTGATGTGTTGTGGATGTGTGGGATAGGGGAGGGTGAAAGGTGGATGATGGGTGGATGTGATGGGGGAGAAGGGAGGGTGAGGTGGGGAGGGGTGTGTGGGAAATGGGGTGGTGAGGTGGATGAGGGGGGGAGGGTGGTAAGGGGTGAAGTGAGGGTTGTGAGGGTAAGGGGGGGGAGGGTGAATGGGTGGATAGTGGATAGATGGGGAGGGGGAGGGTGGAAAGGGGGGGTGAGTGTGTGTTGTGGATGATAGGGGAGGGGTGAGGGGGAAAGGGTGAGGATGTTTGTGAAGAAGGGGAGGGAGGTGAAGGGGTGAGGGGAGATGGGGGGGGGGGGGAAAGGGGTATTTTTGTGATAATAGGGGGGGGGAAAGGGGTGATATGTTTTGGATAAAGGGAGGGGAGGGGAAAGGGATATGATGTGTTGTGGAAGATAGGGAGGGAAGGGTGAAAGGGTGAGTGATGTGTTGTGGAAGATAGGGGGGAGTGAAAGGGGTGAGATTTTTGGGATAGAAGGGAGGGGGAGGGTGAAGGGGTGAGGTGTGTTTGGATAGATAGGGAGGGGAGGGGAAGGGATGAGTTTTTTGTGGATAATAGGGAGGGGAGGGGAAGGGGTGATGATGTTTTGGGAAAGAGGGGAGGGTGGGTGGAAAGGGGATGTGTGGTTGTGATAGATAGGGAGGGGAGGTGGAAGGGTGATGAGGTTGTGGAAAATAGGGAGGGAGGGGGAAAGGGTATGATGTGTTGGGGATAGATAGGGAGGGTGAGGGTGGAAATGGAGGGATGTGTTGTTGATAGATAGGGGGGGGGGGGGTGGAAAGGGGTGAGTATGGTTGTGGATAGATAGGGGAGGGGAGGGGGGAAAAGGGGGAATGAGTGATGTGTTGTGGATAGATAGGGGAGGGGGAGGTGGAAAGGGATGAGTGTGTGTTTTGTGGATAGATAGGGGGGGGGTGAGGGTGGAAAGGGATGATTGATGTTTTGGGTTGGATAGATAGGGGGGGGAGGGTGTGAAAGGGGTGGGGATTTGTTTGTGGATAATAGGGGAGGGGGGGGTGGAAAGGGATAGTGACGTGTTGTCTGGGGATAGATAGGGAGGGGGAGGGTGGAAAGGGGATGAGTGATGTTGTTGTGGATAGATAGGGGAGGGGGGGGTGGAAAGGGTGAGTGATGTGTTTGGAAAGATAGGGGAGGGGTGAGGATGGAAAGGGATGATGATGTGTTGTGGAAAAGATAGGGGGGGTTTGAGGTGGAAAGGGGATGAGTGATGTGTTGTGGATAGATAGGGGAGGGGTGAGGTGGAAAGGGGATGAGTGATGTGTTTGTGGATAGATAGGGGGGGGGTGAGGGTGGAAAGGGGTGAGTGATGTGTTGTGGATAGATAGGGGAGGGGAGGGTGGAAAGGGGTGAGTGATTGTTGTTGTGAGGAAAATAGTGTGGGGGTAGAGGGGGGGAAGGGTGGAAAGGGTGAGTGTGTTTGTGGAAGAGAGGGGGGGGGTGAGGGTGAAAGGGATGAGTGATGTGTTGTGGATAGATAGGGAGGGGGAGGGTGGAAAGGGGAGGGTGATGTTTGTGGAAGATAGGGGAGGGGGGGTGGAAAGGGATGAGTGATGTGTTGTGGATAGATAGGGAGGGGAGGGTGGAAAGGGGAGGGTGATGTGTTGTGGTAGATAGGGGATGGGGAGGGTGGAAAGGAGGGGTGATGTGTTTGTGATAGATAGGGAGGGAGGGTGGAAAGGGGATGAGTGATGTGTTGTGGATAGATAGGGAGGGGTGAGGTGGAAAGGGAGGGTGAGTGTATGTGGATATAGGGATGGGAGGTGGAAAAGGGATGAGTGATGTGTTGTGGATAGATGGGGGAGGGTGAGGTGGAAAGGGGTGAGTGATGTATGTGGATAGATAGGGAGGGGGAGGGTGGAAAGGGATGAGTGATGTTTGTGGATAGATAGGGAGGGGAGGGTGAAAGGGGTGAGTGATTTGTGGATAGAAGGGGAGGGTGAGGGGGGAAAGGGTGAGTGATGTGTTGTGGATAGATAGGGGAGGGGAGGGTGGAAGGGATGAGTGATGTGTTGTGGATAAAGGGGGAGGGGAGGGTGGAAAGGGGATGAGGATGTGTTGTGGATAGATAGGGGAGGGGGAGGGTGGAAAGGGGGGGGTTGATGTTGTGGATAGATAGGGGAGGGGGAGGGGGGAAAGGGGATGTGTTGTCTTGTGGATAGATAGGGAGGGGTGAGGGTGGAAAGGGGATTGTGATGTGTTGTGGATAGATAGGGGAGGGGAGGGTGGAAAGGGGATGAGTGATGTTTGTCTTGTGATAGATAGGGGAGGGTGAGGTGGAAAGGGATGAGTGATTGTTTGTGAAGATAGGGAGGGGTGAGGATGGAAAGGGTTAGTGATGTGTTGTGGATAGATAAGGGGGGGGTGAGGGTGGAAAGGGGATGAGTGATGTGTTGTGATAGATAGGGGAGGGGAGGTGGAAAGGGATGAGTGATGTCTTGTGGAAGATAGGGGAGGGTGAGGGTGGAAAGGGGATGAGTGATGTGTTGTGGATAGATAGGGGAGGGTGAGGGTGGAAGGGGATGTTGTGTCTTGTGGATAGAAGGGGATGGGTGAGGTGGAAAGGGGATGAGTGATGTGTTGTGGATAGATAGGGGAGGGTGAGGGTGGAAAGGGGATGATGATGTGTTGTGATAGAAAGGGGAGGGGAGGGTGGAAAGGGGATGAGTGATGTGTTGTGGATAGATAAGGGGAGGGTGAGGTGGAAAGGGGGTGATGATGTGTTGGGGATAGATAGGGAGGGGAGGTGGAAAGGGATGAGTATGTGTTTGTGATAGAAGGGGATGGGGAGGGTGGAAAGGGGGTGATGATGTGTTGTGGATAGAGGTAGGGGTGAGGTGGAAAGGGGTGAGTGATGTTGTGGATAGATAGGGAGGGGGAGGGTGGAAAGGGATGAGTGATGTTTTGGATAGAAGGAGGGGAGGGGAAAGGGTGAGTGATGTGTTGGATTGGGAGGGGGAGGGTGAAAGGGGGGGTTGGTGTTGTGGATAGATAGGGGAGGAGGTAAAATGTGTTTGTCTTGTGGATAGATAGGGAGGGGTGAGGGTGGAAGGGGTTTGATGTGTTGTGGATAGATAGGGAGGGGAGGGTGGAAAGGGGATGAGTGACGTGTTGTCTTGTGGATAGATAGGGAGGGGAGGGGGAAAAGGGATGAGTGATTTTTGTGGAAAGATGGGGGAGGGTGAGGTGGAAAGGGGATGAGTGATGTGTTGTGGATAGATAGGGGAGGGGTGAGGGTGGAAAGGGATGAGTGAGTGATGTGTTGTGGATAGATAGGGGAGGGTGAGTGGAAAGGGGATGAGTGGATGTTTGTGGATAGATAGGGGAGGTGAGGGTGAAAGGGGATGAGTGAAGTGTTGTGGATAGATAGGGGAGGGTGAGGGTGGAAAGGGGATGAGTGATGTTTTGGGATAGATGGGGGGAGGTGAGGGTGGAAAGGGGATGAGTGATGTGTTGTGGATAGATAGGGGAGGGTGAGGGTTGTGAAAGGGGAGGGAGGTGAAAGGATGATGTGTTTGTGGATAGATAGGGGAGGGTGAGTGGTGGAAAGGGGATGAGTGATGTGTTGTGGATAGATAGGGGAGGGGAGGGTGGAAAGGGGTAGAGTGATGTGTTGTGGATAGATAGGGGAGGGGTGATGAGGGTATTGTGTGTGGATAGAAGGGAGGGGGAGGTGGAAAGGGATAGGATGTGTGTTGTGGATAGATAGGGAGGGGTGAGGGTGGAAAGGGGATGAGTGATGTGTTGTGGATAGATAGGGAGGGTGAGGGTGGAAAGGGGATGAGGTGATGTGTTGTGGATAGATAGGGAGAGGGTGAGGGTGGAAAGGGGATGAGTGATGTGTTGTTGATAGATAGGGAGGGTGAGGGTGGAAAGGGGAGTGAGTGATGTGTTGTGGAATAGGGAGGGTAGGTGGAAAGGGTGAGTGATGTGTTATAAAGGGGAGTGAGGGTGAAGGGGTAGTGTGTGTTGGGATATATAGGGGAGGGGGGTGAGGGGGGGGATTGAGTGGAAGAGGGATGGAGGGGGGGTGATGTGTTGTCTTGTGGATAGTAGGGGAGGGTGAGGGTGGAAAGGGGTGTGTGATGTTTGTGTGATAGATAGGGAGGGTGAGGGTGGAAGGGGAGGGGTGATGTGTTGTGGATAGATAGGGGGAGGGGAGGGTGGAAAGGGGTAGTGATGTGTTGTGGATAGATAGGGGTGGGTGAGGGTGGAAAGGGGGATGAGTGGAGTGATGTGGGATAGATAGGGGAGGGGTGAGGGTTTGAAAGGGGATGAGTGATGTGTTGTGGATAGATAGGGGAGGGTGAGGGTGGAAAGGGGATGAGTGATGTGTTGTGGATAGATAGGGGAGGGGTGAGGGTGGAAAGGGGTGAGTGATGTTGTGTTAATAGGGTGGAGTGAAAGGGGAGGGGTGTGGGTGGAGTGAAGGGGGGGAGTGATGTGTTGTGGATATATAGGGGAGGGTGAGGGTGGAAAGGGGATGAGTGATAGTGTTGTGGATAGATAGGGGAGGTGGAGTGGAAAGGGATGAGTGATGTGTTGTGGATCAGAATAGGGGAGGGTGTGGGTTGGAAAGGGGATGAGTGATGTGTTTGTGATAGATAGGGGAGGGGTGAGGGTGGAAAGGGAGGTGTATGTGTCTTGTGGATAGATAGGGAGGGGGAGGTGGAAAGGGTGAGTGATGTGTTGTGGATAGATAGGGGAGGGGTGAGGGTGGAAAGGGGTGAGTGATTGTTGTGGATAGATAGGGGAGGGGGAGGGTGGAAAGGGGATGAGTGATGTGTTTGTGGATAATAGGGGAGGGGGAGGTGGAAAGGGATGAGTGATGTGTGTCTTGTGGATAGATAGGGGAGGGGTGAGGGTGGAAAGGGGTGTGATGTGTTGTGGATAGATAGGGAGGGGAGGGGAGGATTGAGGGTGGAAGATGGGAGGGAGGTAGGGGTGAGTATGTGTTGTGGATAGATAGGGGAGGGGAGGGTGGAAAGGGATGAGTGTGTGTTGTGGATAGAAGGGGAGGGGTGAGGGTGGAAAGGGATGAGTGATGTGTTGTGGATAGAGTAGGGGAGGGGGAGGGTGGAAAGGGGTGAGTGATGTGTTGTGGATAGATAGGGAGGGTGAGGGTGGAAAGGGTGAGTGATGTGTTGTGGAGTAGGGGGAGGGTGGAGGGTGGAGTGTTTGGGATAAGGGGGAGGTAGGGTGAGGTGATGTGTGTGTGGATAGATAGGGGAGGGGGGGTGAAAGGTGGATGTTTAAGGGGGATGAGTGAGTGTGTCTTGTGGATAGAAGGGAGGGGTGAGGGTGAAAGGGATGAGTGATGTGTTGTGATAGATAGGGAGGGTGAGGGTGGAAAGGGATGAGTGATGTGTGCTTGTGGATAGATAGGGGAGGGGTGGGTGGAAAGGGGATGATGATGTGTTTGTGGAAGATAGGGAGGGTGGGGTGAAAGGGGATATGATGTGTTGTGGATAGATAAGGGGGGAAGGGGTGAGGTGTGTTAGAAAGGGAGGGGTGGGTGGAAAGGTGTTGGTGTTGTGTAGATAGTAGGGAGGGTGGAGGTGGAAAGGGGATGAGTGATGTGTTGTGGATAGATAGGGGAGGGTGAGGGTGGAAAGGGGATGAGTGATGTGTGTGGATAGATAGGGAGGGTGAGGGTGGAAAGGGATGATGATGTGTTGTGGATAGATAGGGAGGGTGAGGGGGAAAGGGGAGGGTGATGTGTTGTGGATAGATAGGGATGGGGGAGGTGGAAAGGGATGGTGATGTGTTGTGGATAGATAGGGGAGGGGAGGGTGGAAAGGGGTGAGTGATGATGTGTTGTGGATAGATAGGGGAGGTGAGGGTGGAAAGGGGTGAGTGATGTGTTTGTGGATAGATAGGGGAGGGTGAGTGGAAATGGAAGAGGGGATGAGGGGGTGATGTGATTGTTGCTTGTGGATAGATAGGGAGGTGAGGGTGGAAAGGGGATGAGTGCTGTGGATAGATAGATAGGGAGGGGTGATGTATTGTTTTGTGGATAGATAGATTGATAGATAGATAGATAGATAGATAGATAGATAGATAGATAGATAGATAGATAGATAGATAGATAGAGAGATAGAGAGATACAGATGGGAGGAAGAGATGAGCAGGTAAAGGGGTGATGACCAAAAGAGGAGGATAAGACTGTGGGGGAGAAAGAGGTGGAGAAGAGCAGAGGAGGTGTGGGAAGAAAAGAGGAAGAGGTGGAGAAGAGCAGAGGAGGTGTGGGAAGAAAAGCGGAAGAGGTGGAGAAGAGCAGAGGAGGTGTGGGAAGAAAAGCGGAAGAGGTGGAGAAGAGCAGAGGAGGTGTGGGAAGAAAAGCGGAAGAGGTAGGAAAGAGCAGAGGAGGTGTGGAAGAAAAGCGGAAGAGGTGGAGAAGAGCAGAGGAGGTGTGGGAAGAAAAGCGGAAGAGGTGGAGAAGAGCAGAGGAGGTGTGGGAAGAAAAGCGGAAGAGGTGGAGAAGAGCAGAGGAGGTGTGGGAAGAAAAGGGAAGAGTGGAGAAAGCAGAGGAGGTGTGGGAAGAAAAGAGGAAGAGGTGGAGAAAGCAGGGAGTGTGGGAAGAAAAGTAGGAGGGTGGAGAAAGAGGAGAGGCATGGAGAAAGGAGGGAGGAAAGAGAGAGATGAGATGAGGAGATGGCAGAGGGAGAAGAGG
>CM031607.1:50106869-50114369 GCA_018398815.1 Conus ventricosus | reverse complement strand
CCGTTCCTTTTGCCCCTTCCCCCTCTTTGTCCACACCACCACACACTCCCTCCCTCCCTCACACACACACACACACACACACGCGCGTACATGCACACACACACACACACACACACACACGCACGCACGCACACGCACACACACGCACGCACGTACGCACACACACGCACGCATGCACGCACGCACTCACGCACGCACGCACGCACACACACACAATATTCCAACCTGAAAAGAGACTATAGTTTTACGGTAACAAACCTCTTGAAGTCGGGATCAGTTTGGTCATTTTAAGGGGAGACCACTGCTTACATGTTGCAGTTAGGTGTTGATTTCCGGTGTAAATAGTCTTTCAAATGGAAAGTATCTGTTTGTTTTTACAGAGAGTTAATCGTGATCTCACAGTGATACTTGATCGTTGATAGTTATTCTTTTTGACACGTTACGATTTTATTCTCATCGCGTAATCTCATCATCATCATTCTTTTTCTCTTCTTTCCTCTTTTTCTTTTCATTCTTCTTTTTTTTCTCCTCCTCTCAGCTCCTCCTTCGTGCTCTTCTTGTTCTTGTTCTTGCTTTTCTTTGTTCTTGTTCGTGCTCTTACTGTTCTTGTTCTTGATATTCTTCTTCTTTAGTATATTTTAATTACTATACATTTTATCAGTATTTATCATTATTATCTATTATTATTATTCTCTTAGTTCTTCGACTCGGAATATCAATTGTTTTTTTTTTTTTTTTTTTGGGTGGGGGGGGGGGGGGGGTGTCCAAATTTTCCGAGCTCAGAACCAAAAAAACATGATGTGATTTATTTAAGTAGGAACTCGTTTTCGTAAATTTTGGCCAGGTAATTTTTTACTCAGGTGAACATTTTTTTTTTTACTAAGATAAAAAAGGTAAGCTTTTTAACATTTTCTTTTCCTTTTTATTTTTATTTTCACTGTTTATTGTGGAACTCTCTGCCTGCCACGCTCCTCACGAGTTTCTTTTTCTGATGCATGGGTAAACCATTGACTTCCGGGATTTGGGACGGTGGACGTCCGGGAAAGACCGGTGGACCATACTGGGAATGACCAGAACCAAGGGCTCTGTGGTGCTCCCCACTTTGCCTTTATACCATGTGGCTACTAAGTACAAAAAAGGAAAAAGATGCCTCCCAGGATTCAACGAATGGGGGAGGAATGATGAATCCCTATCGGTGCTCACCAATCACGACTGCAATCCTCAAACGGACTAAATGAACAGGGGACCAAATGGAAATCCATGTTGTGTCTGTGGAAAGCGTTCGCTACCACCGTGGCATGAAGATCCACAGAACAAAAGATGGGATGTGTGAAGACTCATCGAATGTGCAAGCAGCGCACATGCACTCGCAGATAGACGTCGGAAGATAGGACCAAGGCCAAGGTTTAAACCCCACAGTGCAGGACATCCACCGCTGTTGGTTCGGATGAGGAATTTGCACAGGCCTCGCGTTGCTAAGGGCCCCTGAAATCAACCTGCCACGAGCAAGACGAAACTGATAGAATGGGGAGAAAAACTGGATGCAAAAATCGTCCCATAGACTCGATGCACTGACAGGGAAAAGCACCCTGGACACAAACTAGCCACATATCGGGGACATTGTGTATGCCACATGTAGAGATACCGCTATGGAGGGGGATGTAAAACTAACCCAAAGAGAAACACCTCCAAAGAAATCAGACGCCAAAGAAATGATGGACTAAGATCCAGAGTCCAAAAGAACAACCTCAAGAAGCCAAATGAAGACCGCACTTGCCAGCTGAAAAAAACAAGGCTTGGATAAAATGTGCCGAGAACTGAAAGGTAAAAACAGCGCCCTCAGCAAAGCGGAATTCTGCGAGAAGAGGAAGAGCAAAAGATGAAGACACAAGAGCGCTGCTCTCAGGCCCCTTCCAGTTTTGCCAGAACACTGTTTGGAGCAGCCCTTAATTCGGTACCCTTATGTGGGGACAAGGAGTGCTTGAGCAGAATCTGAGGAAAAACATACTCTGACTCACAGTGCAAAGCACCACTTCGACATTCTAGTCTGGTGTGGGCCATAGCCAACCCTGTGGAACAGTTCATTTGGCAAGCCTCCAACGTTGGAGGAATTCAAGAAGGTCGGTCGACAAAGCTGAGCAAATCACTCCAGCGGCCATAATATCGGAATACCTTACCAGCTTTACAAGAAATGTCCCTAAGGTGCTGAGTGGCTCCACAGGCTGCTGCGATCGGCTTGGAGACCAGGACAGATCAGCGGCCAGGTGGATGACCGGCAGAGGTGTGTACCCTCCCCAAAGAGCAAAACTCAAGAGTGACATCAGCCAGTTCAGGTCAATATCACTAATGCAAGTCGAAGGGAATATCTTCTTCTCTGTCATGGCAGCAAGGCTGGTCCAAGTACCCTGATGGAAAACAAGTACTTGGAGTGTCAGTCCAGAAAGGTGGCATCCCCAGCGTGCTGGCTGTGTAGAACACGCCACATGATCTGGGGACACGGCAATCAAAAAGCTAAAACAGAAAAGAGGGAACCTGGACGTAGTGGCTGGTTGATTGGCTATACGCATATGGAATTCTGTGGGCCCTCAGGAAGATGTATACGCAGTTGGCTCTTGAGTTGTTCCATGTGCCTAAAGAACATCCGCCGACATGCTTCAAGATAGTACTTCAATGGCTTCTCAATGCGGTTCTCTACCATAAGGAGGAAACAACTGATTGGAGCAACTTGGAAGTGGCATTGCAATGGGCTGTGCAAGTTTCCCCGTACTGGTCGTGCTGGCAATGGAACTCATCTTGAAAGCGCAACAAACAACGCCGCGAGACAAATCGACCTTGGCGATGGTTACAAGATGCCTCCTCTCAAGGCATTCATGATGACACTACAGTGATTTCATCAGAGAAGACGAGGACACGTCATGTGCTGGAGAGGCTGGACGACATAGTTGCCTCATCAGAATGAAGTTCAAGCCAAGAATTCACGGAGTCTCTCACTGTGAAAGGAAAAGTGCCGACCGAATCTGTGGTTCTTCACAGTGTTGCCAACCTCGGGCCATTCAACAGGCCAGAAGAACAGTCAAGAGCCTTGAAGATGGTTTGATGATACGCTGAACGACTCACAAGAGCAAAGAAAGCATAGCAGATGGCGGAAGATGCGCTTGGAGACATGACCACGTGTGGGCTCCCTGGGCTTAATACAGGTTGGTGTCTGCAGTTCATGCTGATACCCAAAGGATCTATTGGCCTCTGATGATTCGACTCTGCCACCAGCACAGTGGAGGAAAGGAGCCAAAATCAACAAGTTCACATGGAAATGGCTTGATGTCCCAGCCTGTCTGACTGACACATCGCGCTGTACAGTCGCAGCAAAAGTCAAACTACATGAAATCCATCCTGGTGGAATACAAAGCAGGGAAGGAAAAGAGCAGACTTCAAAGCATGCTGGCGGACTCAGGAGACAGGAGGGGGGGATCGGTAGGAAGCAATCAAGCCCCAGCTTAAAGACAGGCAGAAAATGGAAAGTTCAAGAGGCGTTGCATTCAGCAAAGAAAGTCTCAAGATCAGAGTTAATAAACAGGACACACCCTCAGACACAGACAAGGAACTGGCGGTGTGGACCTAAGACACTGCAAGGGTGGTCAAGTCCAAAGAAAAGCAAAAAGAGACATGTTGATTAAGGGATGAGAAAAGCAAGTAGACCAAAAAAAGACTCCAAAAAGCAGTACAGCTGAGCCAGCAAGGGCATTGGCCAACGTGGGAGAATGCACTCCATGTAGTCTAACTTGGATGACTTTTGGCTCATGGCCCCTCTCAGACGGCTTTCTTCTCAGATCTGCATATGACTTTCTGCCCTCAAATGCAACATGGCTGAGTGGGGAAAACAGACGATCCTGACATGCCCCTCTGCCATGAAAAAAACAAACAGGGGAGACATGTTCTAAGCTTCATGTAGAAAGCGCCCTGTCTCAAGGAAGTACACATGGAGGCACAAAACCAAGTGCTCAAAGAAATTGTACAAGTAGTCTGGGCTAGTACCACTCCACAAATGGGAGGAATCGGACTCCAAATGCACCCGCAAAAATCTTCTCGGAAGGAGGCAGCAAATCATGGCCAAGAACTACTGTGCCCATCGAATCATGCAGGCAGGTCTGCTGGATGGGCAGATGGACTGGGAGTGCACTGCAGACCTCCCAGAATGGATGAGTCACCCAGTGATCATCTGCAAGAGTGGCATGAGCCTGTCATAGTAGGTCACTATAAGTCAACAAGCCAGCCTGATCATGATCGAGCCACAGTGCCAATATGAGAACAGGGAATGGAGGGCAGCTCAATTCTACAAGACTGATAAGTATGCTGATCTGGCAAACAGTCCTGATGGAGAGAAGGCTATAGGTCAAAGTCATCTCTGCAGAATTAGGAGCTAGGGGATTTGTAGGAACGTCGGCATACAGCCTCATGATAAACATGCTCTCAGTTGCAGGGAAGGAAAAAACCAGAGCCCTGAAAGCACAATGGCCAGAAGCGGCAGAGGAGGTGTTCAGCTGGGATCTGGTCAAGGTTGGACACATAAACGTGAACTTCATTAAGGCTTAATTTTCCCTACTCAAAATATCAGGAGTCATGTGGCTCAGTGGTTAAAGCGCGAGTCATAAGTAGAAAATGAGCATGTCCTGAGGGTCCATGGAGTTCGAATACCAGCCATGGCTCGTCCAATGGGGGAAAATAAAAAAAAGGTGGCAGCAGAGTGGGACAACCGAGTCATGATCCGGGTTGTGGCCCAACCCCCCTAGAAGTGTCAGGAGACTATGGCGCCGAAACACTTGCTTTTGATGGGGGCCTTCTCAGTTCTGATGGACCTCTTCTGCTGCCACGCTCTCCTCGAGTATTCTTTCTACTGAGGCTAGTGGGACCGCCCACGCTTATCTGATAGTCTAAAACGTTATCCGTTCTTAAGAGAAATTGTATAACAACAAATTCTAAATTCATATTAGGCTTTCCCCCTTTTATCTATCATCTGGTCTTCTCTCCAACATTTTTTCTTCCCCACATTTCTTGCTTTCTTTCCTCGCAAAAAACTAAAAAGAAGAAGATTTTATAAAGTATGTGGAACAAACCACTAGTATTAAAAAATAAACGAATTTCTATTTTCAAGATACAAGGAGGGAGGGGGGGGGGGAATAGAAAAAACGCAACCCAAAATACCATGTTCACACAGTCAACACACCACAGGACACAGACTCTGACACACACCATCACACACACAAACTCACACACACACACACACACAACACACACACACACACACAACATACACACACAAAAGATGCCGGAACATGACGCAGCCATCTTGAACACAAATTGAACCATCGACCATCGGCTTTGCTTTTTATTCCCGCCGTGCAAAATGATCGGAGAGATCGCTGAAGACTTCTATTGTTCCCCGCAAAGGTTTGGTCTGGCTCCTGTGGACGGTAATGAAGATTTTGGTCTGGTAAGACTGCGCTGGGGACTGTTACGGGAGGTCAGAGACGGGGCAACAAGCACGGGCATCACAAAAATTAGTGGGAAAGGGAACGCCTTGTCTTGTGACTTGGAATCTCCTGGATGGAAAGGATTCGAACTTTTTGTACTTGACGACAGTGCTACGTTGTTGTTGTAAAATTATTGTGCGATGCTGCTCGCTGCTGCTGCTGCGCTGCTGACGCTGCTGCTTTTGTAGTATTAGTTTTGATGAGGGTTGTTTGTCACCGTCGTCTTTTCTCCTCGGTGTTGTTGTTGTTGCTGCTGTTGTCATTGTTGTTGTTGCTGTTTGATACTTGTCTTTGTTACTTGTATAGGTTGTTGTGGTCGTGATGGTGGTGATGAGGAGGGAAGGGGGGGAGAAGGAGAATCTTCTCTCTCTCCTTCTCTTCTCTCTCTCATCTCTCTCTCTCTCTCTCTATCTCTCTCTCTCTCTCTTCTTTGACTTCCTTATTCTTCTTCTTCTTTCTTCCTCTTCTCCTCCTCTCTTCTTCTCTCTCTTCTCTCTCTCTCTTTTTCTTTCTCTCTCTCTCTCTCTCTCTCTTCTTCTTCTTCGTCTTCATTCTCCTTTCCTCCTCACTCTCGCCTTTTCCTCCTCCTTATTACTCCTCATTCTTTCTTTTCTTCTCTATCTCTCTTCCTCTCTCTCTCTCTCTCTCTCTCTCTCTGCTCTCTCTCTCTATCCTTTATCTTCTCTCCTCCTTACTCTCTTCCTTCTCCTCATCCTCTCCTCCTCATTCTCCTTATCCTTCTTTTGTCTCTCTCACTGTGTCATGTCTTCTTCTTCTTCTCCTCCTTCTTCCTCCCCCCTTTTCCCTCTCTCTCTCTCTCTCTCTCTCTCAACCCTCTCTCTCTCCCTCTTTCTCTCTGTTCTCTGTCTCTTCTCCTCTCTCTCTCTCCCCTCTCTCTCATCCCGATTTCTCTTGTCTCTGTCTCTGTATGTCTGTCTCTGTTCTCTCCCCCCGTCTCTGTACACTCTCTCTCTCTCTCTCTCTCTCTGTTCTGAATCCTGCCTTTATCGCCCCCGGCCCTCAGCGTAAGCACGGGCTGCGTGTTCATGTAGAACTGACTGGTGGTTGTGTCCTCTGTGACCCCTGTCGTTGGACGCCCTTCTCTTGTTTCATCTCTGGAGCTTTTGCGGTTTTTTACATTAAGGGGTGTTTAAACTCAATGTTACATGTCACAGGCTTGCTTGTCGTTCGATTGCTGAGGTGCGGAGACCTAACCGTAACATGCCAGTGTGAGGACGGTAGCAGTGGGAATACTGTGCAGAGATAAGGGTTTGAGGCACAATACTGGTGGTTTCAATCTATTCGGAAGCGTAACATATTTACCCTCCCCCGCACTCCTTCCCTTCTTCTTCTTCTCCATCCCGGCACTTTCCCCAGTTTCTGACATGCATACCTCGCTATCTGTGTCTCTTCTGTCTCTGTCTCTGTCTCTGTCTCTCGCTCTCTCTCTCTCATGCTCTCTCCTCTCTCTTCTCCCATTTCACAGCACACACACTCGACTAACACCACTCAACACACACATACACACACACACTCACACCTCACACACTACACACACTCACACACACACAAACAACACCACACACACACACACACTCGCTCGGGTTGCTCGTTTAGGCACAGCACGCCACGCTCACGAGGCAAACTCGAAGACAGTCACGCTCTCTCTCACTCATCTCTCGCGCCTCTCTCCTCTCTCTCTACTCTCTCTCTCTCTCTCTCTCTCTCTCTCACAACTAAAGAGAACACACATCACACACACACACACAACACCACCACTCACACTACACACTCACACTACACACCACACACACACACACCAACACCTCACTCACACACACTCCACAACTACATACACAACACTAACTCACACAACCCTGCCGTAATTTTCACTAATATATATCTGACCCCCTGGGAGGTCCTTTTCTTTCCTGTTTTTTTTTTTTTTCGCCCCCCCCCCCCCCCCCCCCCC
>CM031607.1:50046869-50096869 GCA_018398815.1 Conus ventricosus | reverse complement strand
CCCACATCCTGCCCCCCCCCCTCCCCCCCCTCATCTTTCCTATGTCTGATTTACACAAACTACAACCACAAGACCACGAACCACACCTCGGCCGTCACTTTACCGGCCTAGACGATCGGGTAGGCTACAAACAACAGGATTTTTTTTTTTTTTTTGTGGCCTGGAGCAGGGAGACCTTGTTCAGGGGAAGAAATCCCGGCAGGGCGACCCATATTGTTGTGTTCAGTAGTCTCCCTTTAATCGAGGCGAGGACTTTTTTTTTCTTTCTTGCGACCCCATCCTATCCCCTGATTACACACACCTCCTAACACACACACACACACACACACACGCGCGCGCGCGCGCGCGCTCGCACGCACGCACGCACGCACGCACGCACGCACGCACGCACGCACGCACACACACACACACACACACACACACACACGTACACGCACGCACACACTTTGCAAAACAAACTGTATTTTTACCAAATCCAGCACCATAATATTATGATTTAGTCTTTGCTAGGAGATTGTTTATAACTGTGGCTGCCATCTAACAAAGAACTGCCCCAAATCTCTCAATGGAGAATAGTATGTGGCGAGTCAGAAGAAGTTACGCATTATGAATTACTTCATTTTCTTTGCTGTTATGACAAGAGAAGCCAAAAACCCAACCATTTGTTGCTTCTTTCTTTTTTTGGTTGGGAAGGGTAGCTTTCTCCAAGTGTTTTGCCTGTGTAGAGGTCCACTACGGTACAGAAAGCCCCTATTTCCCGACCTTCTCCCTCCCCCCCCCCCCCCCCCCCCCCCCCCCCCCCCTCCCCGTCGCCATCCAGTCGTAGACTCGTTGATGAAGTATCCATCTGTCGCCTGGCTAAGACTGTCGGGACATCAACTAAGGGAAGTCATCTCGGCAGTGCGGGGGTGCACGTACTTTTGTACTCGATAACCTCCCCTGATAACGCTATTTCGGTGTGGGCTCTCTACCGAGGAATGCCGACAGCTCTTTCTACCAAATCGCAAGGAAGTTGACAGAATTCAACGAATCACGTGGCTAAACACACACACACACACACACACACACACACACACACACACACACATATATATATATATATATATATAGAGAGAGAGAGAGAGAGAGAGAGAGAGAGAGAGAGAGAGAGAGAGAGAGAGAGACAGACAGACAGATGGAAAGACAGACAGACAGAGAGGCTATAGAGAGGGAGACTGCAAGTGAAGGCTCTGTATATTAATATTTCTTTGATTTTTCAATCTAATTTTCTTCATCGCATTCCCTACGTACATCCCGGCCTCACCCCGATAAACAGATAGATCGATCTGCACTTAGGAATAACGGAGACAAAGATGTAAAACAAGAATTAAGTTGAAACGATCCATTCTTAATCAGCTTCTTTCCGCCAGTTAAGCTGACCCGCTTTGTGGTTCAAGCAAGATTGATGTTGTCTTTAAGTGCAAGAGGTTAAAACACACACACACACACACACAACACACACACACACAGAGTCAGACACAGAGACAGACAGACAGACAGAGAGAGCGACTTACACACACACCCGACCTGCACACATGCAAACAAACTGCATGCGCACATGCAAAATTCGTATTACTTGTTTTCACCTGATAAACCTGTAAATGCGCACACACACACACACACACACTGAAAGAACAAACCAAACAAAACCAAGACGGGATGAAAACAGGGAACCTGCATGATGTTCATGGTTTGTCTGAAACAATGCACACACTCCTAGAGTACACATCATAACACTTGAATGTCAAACATCGGCATTCTGTGAATCGACTGAAAGCATCAAGCATTCTGTGTGTTGCCCAACAGTGATGACCATTCCACAGAACCCCTGTAGATTTCAGGCAATATGGCCGACTTTCTGAGGGCCTGATGGATGGATCTTTCCTTGGGATCTTTTATATACATTATCGAAATGTGTGCACTTGCTATATTTTCTGTCTTTGTTTTTTCAAACAACACACACACACACACACACACACACACACACACACACACACACACACACACACACACACAAACACCCACCAACCCACCGACGCACAGAGAGAGAGAGAGAGAGAGAGAGAGGGAGAGAGAGAGAGAGAGAGAGAGGCCGAAAGAAAGAGGAAAAAGCCAAGAAGACTGTATCGCACGCACGACCACACAAATCACCTCCCGTTACACTTCCTTCAGTTTATATGACAATAAATGTGCATAAAAAATGAAAGAAAATGACATCGGATACATGCACACGCCTCTCTCTCACCCACACAGTGTCCGCATAGACAATGGAATAGCATCAACACCAATTATTCACACTGTCACATACACATTCAACAGCCTTTTGACAAAGAAGCACACTTTTCATGTGGACAAGTTTCAGCGAAAATGCTTACCCTTAAAATGGTTTTATGAAAACACTAACAACAACTGAACACATCAAACTCTCACATGAACACGCATGTACTTTTTGAAACCATCACAAGAAGACCTAATGACAGATCTAAACAAAACGTTTGAAAACAAAACAATTGTGACAAAACAAGTGCTGGAAATGGAGGTGAAAAGTGTAGAGGAAAAAAAGAGGACCCCCCCCCCCCCCTCATCTCCGCCTAAAAAACAATCAATAAAACAAACAAAAACAAGAAGGTTTTTTCTTGGTCTCGTAACAACCACATTAGTAACTATGACGACACTCGGGAGAACTCATACTTCAGCTAAGGTCAAGCAGATTCTAGACCCTCTCTTTAATCTGGATCCAGCGAAATGCAAGCAGACAAATAAATAAATTAATATATAAATAAAACGAATTAAAGAAAACAAAATTATTTGTTTACTGTAATATGGTAGAAAAAAAAGAAGGCTTTTTCAAAAATCTCCTTTTTTTTCTTTGTGAGTGTGTGTGTGTGGCGAGAGAGAGAGAGAGAGAGAGAGAGAGAGAGAGAGAGAGAGAGAGAGAGAGAGAGAGAGAGAGTTTGTGTGCGTGCGTGTGTGTGTGTGTGAGAGAGAGAGAGAGAGAGAGAGAGAGAGAGAGAGAGAGAGAGAGAGAGAGAGAGAGAGAGAGAGACTCAGAGAGAGAGAGAGAGAGAGAGAGAGAAAGAGTGTGTGTGTGTGTGTGTGTGTGTGTGTGTGTGTGTGTGTGTGTGTGTGTGTGTGTGTGTGTGTTAGTTCTTCAGTTTAACGTCTGTTCACCCTCAAGTGATATTAGACGGGTGTGTGTGTGTGTGTGTGTGTGTGTGTGTGTGTGTGTGTGTGTGTGTGTGCGCGCGCGTGTGTGTCGCACACATGCATGTGTCTATGTGTGTGTACACGTGTGCAAGCATGTAGGTGTGTGTGTGTGTATGCGTGGGCATGCGCAGACGTGTGTGTGTGTGTTTGCTTTGACATGAAAAACAAGAAATGTCAAAGTCTATATCATTAGAAAACTTTAATATTCCATGACACAAATGTATTACTTCAAAGTTAGTTATCAATGTGTACACAGCGATTTGATAGTTTCTATGTTCTGTGGAAAATTGGGTAATAATTTTGCTCAAAGGATCTTGGACCTGTCCCTTGGTCCGGATTCACTCCTCCAACCAGCTCATCTTTCATCCACACTCCACCTTTTCACCGAAACTGATTAATAACTGGGCTCAGCATTTCTACGTTATCTTGCTGACAAGCAATGCAATCCACCAACAAATCAATGCCGTTGGAAACATGATTTTGGCAGAGGTAACGAGGCGTAAAGAATACTCTTTGGGGTTCTAGTTTTCAATTTTCTCCCACGTTTTGAGCGACACAAACACACACACACACACACACACATGAAACAGACTAGCAGCATCTAAACTTTTCTGCTGGAACAGTTCTTATCCAAAAGCTGGAATATTTCTGATCCAAACTTATTTTCCCGACAACTGGTGAAGCCTGTACCGCCCTTTTTCTGGCATGCTACAAACAGTGATCACAGGGAGAGAAAAAAGTGTAAACCGACTTTCTAGAACAAAGATAGGAAGTTCAGGCCACAAAGACAATAAAGCATCAGACTGAGCAGGAAAGCCAGACACACATGGGGGAAAACAGCAGAGTCACCAGGAATGGCAGAAAAGGGGAAGTTATCACCATAGAACTTCCAGTGGGATGGGAAGCAATTTGTCATGAAAGTCCCCTAACAACCCAATGAAGACCAATAAATAAAGTCCCCTAACAACCCTATGAAGACCAATAAATAAATAAATACATAAATAAATAAATACATAAATGAAAAGAACGATGCAGGATCAAAGAGAGTGGCAGAAAAGGGGAAATTACTGTAACACAACTTCCGTTCGGTGGAGATGCAATGTTTACCAAAAGAGTCCTAACCATACCCTCTGATGTTAAAAAATGTCAAACCTCTATAAGGATTTGGCATGAACATGATTGCACTCTACACACACACACACACACTCCTTAGTGCTGCGGATGTAGCGTTTCAGCACAATGACCACTGCTTCGCACAGGATAAGATTTCAGCTCTCAGTAACCAATGCTCTTCATTTCGTCTTGTACTGCTGGATAGCCTCTCACCATACCCAACCTGAAATCTGGTTGAAAAAGACAAAACCAGGACAACAAATCGGACTTTGACTGACAATACATTACACATACACTTTCATTAAGTTCATTGTTTTATACTTTGAAGTTTAAAGTATTTTTCTGTTTCTTGTTGTTTGTTTGTGTTTGTTCTTCACTTCTTGTTGTTTGATTGTGTTTGTTTTTGAGTTGTTGTTTTTCAATCAGAGTACAATCATACTTGTATGGGTACACAGATCCCAGACAGACAGGACAGCCTGTAAGACAAAAAAGACAGAGGAAAAAAGAAACCCTCCTATCTGCTGTTTTTGTTGTTGTTGTTTCTCCACACAGAAATGAAAGACTTCCAAACCGACAGATAAGATACACATGGCATCAGAAAAAAAAAAGTAAGAAACAAAAACGAATTTGTTTATCCAGTTCAACTCCACCCTCCATACCCCCCCCCCCCCCCTCCCCCGACAGGAAGACATAAAAAAAAGACAGACAAGACTGATAAACGATCAGACAGGTAAGAACAGCAGTGAAGCAGAAGACAGGGAAAGAGGGACACGATATGTTATTTTCATAGCCAAAGAACTTTGATATGTCTCACGATCTGACCCTACAATTCAAAGTCTTCCACACCTTGGATCATAGAAGGCAAAGATGCACGCTCAACAGTTACATTAGCTAAAACTTTGTTTACAGATGGAAGAGGAACAGAAAAACAGGGACAGGCTGACAAATGGGGTAAAGACAGAAACAGTGCAAGAGGAAGGGGGGAGGGGGGGGGTGGAAGGACAGAAAAAGAAATTGAGAGCAGAAAGAGAGAGAGAGGGAGAGAGAGAGAGAGAGGGGGGGGGGGAAGAGAGAGAGAGAGAGAGAGAGGGAGAGAGGTGATACAAGGGTGAGAAGGATGGTGGTGGTGGTGAAGAGAGACAGGTGAGGGAAGGAAGGAAGGAAGGGAGAGAGACTGAGGGATTAAAGAATGAGAAGGTGCAACAGAGACAAGGAGTAAGACACAGACAGGGAAAGGGGGGGGGGGGGGGGTTGTTCACACAAGAGAGTTAAGGACAGAAGGAACGAGGGATGAGCAAGGGACTGGATGTAAGAGGCTCAGACTTGGGAGGGGGGTGGGGGGGGGGGGGGGGGGGGAAGGGGGGGCAATGGGGATGGGGGGGAAGGGAGTGATTACTAATATTGGTGAAAAGACACTAGCAACAACTATAGTAATTACAAAGAAAGAAAACAAACAGCAGCAGTGACACATCCACTGACATAATATGATAATTTGATTCCATAATCAACTTATGTCTGAGACCAAAATTTCAAGAGCAACAGGAGAGAGAGAGAGAGAGAGAGAGAGAGAGAGAGAGAGAGAGAGAGAGAGAGAGAAACTGTTGATTGAAAATCTGTTTTCATCACGTATCACCTTTCCTCGTTGTAGCACAGACATTAAACCATACAAATCACGTTGTAGCACAGACATCAAACCATACAAATCACGTTGTAGCACAGACATCAAACCATACAAATCACGTTGTAGCACAGACATCAAACCATACAAATCACCTAATACCTAAAACACAGCACCAGCAAATCAAAACTTTCAATAAACAAACCGATAAAATCAGAAATATAAAATCACCAACAACTTTTGTCTTGAACTTCATTACCTACGTCACAAGCACTGCCCACACCAGCTCACCTAGCATTCATCTCTATTTCAAAGACACAACTGTACCAGTAGAAATTCTGTGTTATCCAATCCTGTATATGATTCCAAATCAACGAGTTCGAGCAACAAGAAATCTAAAATCACAGCAACAATGGAAACAAAAACAGAATACAAAAGATAACAGAAAAAAAAGATGTTTTACAAGTCTCCTAAAAACAAAACAAATAAATTGACGTGAATCTCCTACCACAGCTGAAAGCTGACACTTGTAAAGAAGCATTCCATGTATAGCATATACAACACAATGCATAATCAACACACATGCAGGGATGTGACAGGGGAAAAAAAAACCCACTACAATGCTTACTGACTGTTCTCATTCCTCAAAGACCACATAACACTTCCAGATTAGTCCACGCTGGTCTACCTCAACAAAGCTCACAAAACCAACCAAAGGAATACACTGCCTAGGAACACTGTCACATGGGTACTGGTAATATCAACCCAAAGTAGAATCATGGCTTTTTTGTTTTATTTCCAGTTTGTTGGATTTCTTTTTTTCTTTCAAAACAATGCATTTACCCGTTTCAGTGTAGTTTTAAGATCCCCAAACAGGGAATGACATGCACCAAAACACAAGGAAGGGAGTTTGAATTCACTTCAATTTCATTATTGCACAGCAGATCACATATGGTTTCTTAAGGGCTGCTAGTACTGAGAAAAAAGAGATGGAGAGAAAGACAGAGAGAGAGAGAAAGAGAATGAGAAAGTGGGGAAGAAAAAAAAAAAAAGCAAGACAACCCTCCACAAAATTCACATGAATTCAGAAGACAACTGCCAGACCATTGACATCCTCAACCCATTTCTGATCCAGCTGTGAGGACAGGCCCGGTCCTGTGGCCTGGGCAGCCAAACAGGAAACACAGAGACTGTGGCCTGGACAGCCAAACAGCAAACACAGAGACTGTGGTCTGTGGCCTGGACAGCCAAACAGGAAACACAGAGACTGTGGCCTGGGCAGCCAAACAGGAAACACAGAGACTGTGGCCTGGACAGCCAAACAGGAAACACAGAGACTGTGGCCTGGACAGCCAAACAGCAAACACAGAGACTGTGGCCTGTGGCCTGGACAGCCAAACAGGAAACACAGAGACTGTGGCCTGTGGCCTGGACAGCCAAACAGGAAACACAGAGACTGTGGCCTGTGGCCTGGACAGCCAAACAGCAAACACAGAGACTGTGGCCTGGACAGCCAAACAGCAAACACAGAGACTGGCCTGGACAGTCAAACAGCAAACACAGAGACTGTGGCCTGGGCAGCCAAACAGCAAACACAGAGACTGTGGCCTGGACAGCCAAACAGCAAACACAGAGACTGTGGCCTGGACAGCCAAACAGCAAACACAGAGACTGTGGCCTGTGGCCTGGGCAGCCAAACAGCAAACACAAAGACTGTGGCCTGTGGCCTGGACAGCCAAACAGGAAACACAGAGACTGTGGCCTGGACAGCCAAACAGCAAACACAGAGACTGTGGCCTGTGGCCTGGACAGCCAAACAGGAAACACAGAGACTGTGGCCTGGACAGCCAAACAGCAAACACAGAGACTGTGGCCTGTGGCCTGGACAGCCAAACAGGAAACACAGAGACTGTGGCCTGGGCAGCCAAACAGCAAACACAGAGACTGTGGCCTGTGGCCTGGACAGCCAAACAGCAAACACAGAGACTGTGGCCTGTGGCCTGGACAGCCAAACAGCAAACACAGAGACTGTGGCCTGTGGCCTGGACAGCCAAACAGCAAACACAGAGACTGTGGCCTGGACAGCCAAACAGCAAACACAGAGACTGTGGCCTGGGCAGCCAAACACAGAGACTGTGGCCTGTGGCCTGGGCAGCCAAACAGCAAACACAGAGACTGTGGCCTGGGCAGCCAAACAGGAAACACAGAGACTGTGGCCTGTGGCCTGGACAGCCAAACAGCAAACACAGAGACTGTGGCCTGGACAGCCAAACAGCAAACAGAGCCTGTGGCCTGGACAGCCAAACAGCAAACACAGAGACTGTGGCCTGGACAGCCAAACAGCAAACACAGAGACTGTGGCCTGGACAGCCAAACAGGAAACACAGAGACTGTGGCCTGGACAGCCAAACAGGAAACACAGAGACTGTGGCCTGTGGCCTGGCCAAACAGCAAACACAGAGACTGTGGCCTGTGGCCTGGGCAGCCAAACAGCAAACACAAAGACTGTGGCCTGTGGCCTGGACAGCCAAACAGCAAACACAGAGACTGTGGCCTGTGGCCTGGGCAGCCAAACAGCAAACACAGAGACTGTGGCCTGTGGCCTGGACAGCCAAACAGCAAACACAGAGACTGTGGCCTGTGGCCTGGACAGCCAAACAGCAAACACAGAGACTGTGGCCTGTGGCCTGGGCAGCCAAACAGCAAACACAGAGACTGTGGCCTGTGGCCTGGACAGCCAAACAGCAAACACAGAGACTGTGGCCTGTGGCCTGGACAGCCAAACAGCAAACACAGAGACTGTGGCCTGGGCAGCCAAACAGCAAACACAGAGACTGTGGCCTGTGGCCTGAACAGCCAAACAGCAAACACAGAGACTGTGGCCTGGACAGCCAAACAGCAAACACAGAGACTGTGGCCTGGACAGCCAAACAGGAAACACAGAGACTGTGGCCTGGACAGCCAAACAGCAAACACAGAGACTGTGGCCTGTGGTCTGGGCAGCCAAACAGCAAACACAGAGACTATGGCCTGGGCAGCCAAAATGCAAACACAGAGACCGTGGCCTGGGCAGCCAAACAGCAAACACAGAGACCGTGGCCTGGGCAGCCAAACAGCAAACACAGAGACCGTGGCCTGGGCAGCCAAACAGCAAACACAGAGACTGTGGCCTGGACAGCCAAACAGCAAACACAGAGACCGTGGCCTGGGCAGCCAAACAGCAAACACAGAGAAATGAGACCTCAGAATAAAAAGTATGATCCACAAACCCCAACACAGTTACACCGCAAAGTGAACATTCTGAAGGAAGCTGTACAAGTGACAAATGCATGAAAACATGGGCCCAGTTGGAGTAGGCAAGTGACTGCTTGTGTTTCCTTTGCATTATCTTGAATGTTGTTTGTTCGTTGCTTTTGTTTGGCAGCATAGTCATTTTTCTTTGTCAGTTTGTTTCAATTTCTGCCCGCAGTCACCTCACTTTGAAAGATGACAAACTTCCTAATCCAAACAATGCAGGTCTCCCGATGACCCACACACTTCGCAGAGGCTTTGTCTTCAACGGCTATGGATCTTGAAAGACCCACATCATCAACAGGTTTGACATTTGAAAAAAAGACCTGTGAACAACGTAGAGTGTGGGAGATGACCATCATTGAGTGTAGCCAAAAGCAAGGCTGGGTAAAGATTTTAAGTGTGGGTCCTACACATCCTATGCTGTCAAAAGTATGTGGCATATATCATTACTTATTACTGTTTTAACTTCTTCGCTCAAAAAAAACAAAAAAAAAATTGGATGAGTAAAGCAGGTAATGAGCTTTCTGACCTGAACTTTCAATGGAATACTTTCAATGGTTCAAGGATGTTATAGTTTTTAAAAGGATTTCTGGAGACAGCTATCGACAGTTTCAAACAGTATTACATTTTTCTTTATGGAATGTAGACACATATTGAGAGAACACAGAAGCAGTTAAAAAAGAAAAACATATGACTGTGAAGACAAGGAACACCATGCGATCATCAACCTCCTGCTTGTCTATTTTTCCCTCTCTCAAATACACATATATTTTGTTTTGGAATGAAGCAATGAGCCAGGGTCCTCAGGTGGACAATATGCGTACATCTATTATGTAAAATCACCTTCTGTCATCATGCTTGTGGAACAGATGATTTACACAACACAAGATTCATTTCAAGTTTTTTTCTAAAAAACTGAAACATTACAACTGAACACCAAGCTCTGAAACCAGTATAGTTAGTTATACACACAGCTCAACGCAGACATGAAATGAATACATGACATCTGAACACAGACTTTACAACTATACAACAGGCCTACTCATAATAATTTTTACAGCTATGCGCCATACTCTGAAGAAACAGACTGTGCACATGCATGTACTTCTGTGAAAAAAGAACTGCAGTGAAGCATAGATGTAAAAATATTGACAAGCGCAGAAAGTAAGCCAACTATATCCACTGATAAAACACCTCACCAATCAGTTCATGATAATACAAACAAGAACGCAGCATCCATAATCATTTAGCCAACTTATAATGTTTTTCTCCACACATGTATGTGCGCGCCCACACACACACACACACACACACACACACACACACACACACACACACACACACACACGCACACACAAGCAATAGCACACACACAGACACCCGAAATTTGCTCTTGGTTATATTTTTCATATGAAGTTAGAGTAGGTCCCTGACAAGTAGAGTAGTTGAGAAACTTTTTTGTTCTCAATAGTGTTGTTGTTCTTGTTGTCGTACCCTGGCTAAAAGACTCCAGGGATCATCCGAACAGCCGAAGTATTTGAACACTATGGCACAAATGCATCAGCTGGGGATGAGAACATTACGTGTGTGACCGTTTTTGATTACCCCGCCACATGGGCAGCCACACTCCGACTTCGGGGGATTTGGGAGACTGATAATGTTATGCTAGGAGCTTGTCACAACTGAAGACAATCCCCACATAACTATGCAGAGCATAACAACATTTTGATGTAGCCTTGGTGTTCTGGCCTATGTCAATTGGTCTGACACAGCCTTAAGCCAAGGCGTTTCTCAATAGTGTCTTCACTGAACTGTTCTTCCCTTCTGAGCTGAAAGTTTCTCAATTGAAGATGGTCTGCATTTGAGCATCATTACAATGACCGTTAGTGTTAATTAAGAGTTTGACAATTTTAAAACATGACAGTGTTTATTGAGAAACTGTCAACCAA
Source organism: Conus ventricosus (assembly GCA_018398815.1). Classification (NCBI taxonomy): domain Eukaryota; kingdom Metazoa; phylum Mollusca; class Gastropoda; order Neogastropoda; family Conidae; genus Conus; species Conus ventricosus. The sequence goes on along the minus strand of CM031607.1, from coordinate 50,085,649 downwards.
AAAACAAACAGAAAGTGCTTGTCACATTATCTACAAAAATCGCTGAAGTTCGTTTTTGGGAGTGTATGTTTTTTGGTAATATGACTTTGAAAAACATTTTTTGTGGAGAGGGATACAAAATACTTCCCCAAGTATTATGAGGGTGCACAGGTCAGTATGCATGCCCATATTTATGCACAGTGTCCATGGACACACACACACACACACACACACACACACACACACACACACACACACACACAAGTCAACCAAATGATTGGAATTTCAGAAGCGTTGTAACAAGGTTATCATTTACAAAAAGACACGAAACTTTACATAGGCAACGTTAAGACTAAAACCCTTCATTTCAGTGAAATCAGATTGCTTTCACATTTTCTGATTTTTGTTGTTCACATCTTCCAATGTCATTTAAAAAAATTACTCGTTAAACATTATTTCTTTTTCAAATTAACCAAGCTTGTTTTGAAAGTATTTCTAGCAACAAAGATATGTCTGAATCTATGCAAGTTAGGCATGAACAAAAAAGAGGAAACAGACAGAAAAAAAAAACACCTGTGAGATTGCAGTGCATTTTTCAACCTACTTTAGAAGTTAAACACTCACATTCACACACACACACACACACACACACACTTTCATTCACATACCTGTAGTGAGTGTCTTTGATGATGGATGCACAGAACAGATCCATGAAGTATAACAATGACACAGCTGGTGAGTATAATATAAATACAATTAACCCAAACTAAACAGTTATAGAAACAGGCTGATTAGCCAAGTCAACAGTTCTATGCACACGCATCTCTGACTTGGCCTTATGGGATACATGTCACATCATATACTACGAGGCTGGTTACTAATAACGCTACAATACCCATGCAAACCTATCTGATAATCACGCATCATGACACAGACACAACATCCCTCTTACCACACTGCATAAATTCAATCAAAGTGCTGCTAGTGTCGTCACTATTATGCACATCTGCAAAGCTGGAAAGCGAACATCTCACACAGTCCACGCCTTCCAACAAACAACAAGTAACAAGGAAAAACAATGAAAGAGAGTGTTTTGTGACACGCAGGGCAGAACAGAGGTGACATTCTAAAAACACTGTGCCTTATTGCACGGTCCACTAAACCAAGTTCAAACCATGTAATTACTCATTAAAAAATGAGACAAGAAAGGCCTCCAGTTTTTCACTGACAAAGCTCCTCGTTTGTCTGACGTTTAAATTCCTAGCAAAGACAATAATTTTGTGTGAAGTTCAAATTCCTTTTTGAAAAAAAAAAAAACCTCAGCTAACCTGCCAAAAGGAAAATACACCTGAAGCTGCCTGCATCAAATGGAACTTCAAATTTGAAGTTCAAATTCTCAACAAAGAAATCGTTTACCCCCACATAGGAAAAGTACAGCTGAACTTGATTGCATTAAAAGTGTTGAGGTGGCCAAGCAGAAAATGAACTTACAAACGATGTGAGAGAATCTCAGATCCACAGTTCTTTTCCAAAACGGAATGGGCTTTTCTCTCCCCTTTCCACTGGACAAGCAGAAGTCACACTTCCTGGCTTTCAGTTGGACAATAAATTAGATCCCATAATAGCATGCTTTTGGCAAACAGAAAGGAACCCACGACAACAAGAGGTTTCTCCTTGGTCAAATTCTGTGGGGCACTCTACTTTGATAGGATAAATGAAAACACAGGTAGGCAGGGGAAAAAAGTCATACTGTGATGATGAAGAAAGAGTAGGCCAAAGTTGACACAAGAAATGTGAAATGACGATAAGCTAGGGACCATTAACGTTGACTCAACATGAAGTCTGTCCCTTGTGTCAACAGCTGTTTTTCTAACCAACGCCAGACCCAGAGATGGGACAACAGTCACAAATATGTTTCCTGTGTGTGGACAATGCTCAACTCTGTGATATTAGTTTCACTTTCAAATTTGGAAGGAGCTAATCTGTGATGAAGGATTCCCATACTGATGTCAGACCAACTGATAAGGTTCAAAACCTCTAACTTCATCAACTACTCTGATGCACTGGTTGACATCATGGGCAGCATCAACAATGTTGTGGGTTTGAATCCCAGCATCAGCCTCTGCTAGTGGAACCGTTTCACCTGCCTGGTTCCTACTCAAGAGGTGCTGAGTGTGCAGTAAGCTCACCTGGGGACAGTGAGGCCACACATGCAGTCTCCACTTCATGGATGTGTTTCCCTGTGTTGTTCAACTTTTCCCACCAGCGCTGCTACACACCTTCAGACTGTTTGAACTCTACACAGCTTCAGACTGTTTGAACTCTACACAGCTTCAGACTGTTTGAACTCTACACAGCTTCAGACTGTATAAACTCTATACAGTTTCAGACTGTATAAACTCTATACAGTTTCAGACTGTATGAACTATACACAGCTTCAGACTGTATAAACTCTATACAGTTTCAGACGTATAAACTCTACACAGCTTCAGACTGTATAAACTCTATACAGTTTCAGACGTATAAACTCTACACAGCTTCAGACTGTATAAACTCTATACAGTTTCAGACGTATAAACTCTACACAGCTTCAGACTGTATAAACTCTACTCCAGACTATATGAACTCTACTCAACTTCAGACTGTATGAACTCTACTCAACTTCAGACTGTTTAAACTCTACTCAACTTCAGACTGTTTGAACTCTACTCAACTTCAGACTATATGAACTCTACTCAACTTCAGACTATATGAACTCTACTCAACTTCAGACTATATGAACTCTACTCAACTTCAGACTGTTTAAACTCTACTCAACTTCAGACTGTTTGAACTCTACTCAACTTCAGACTATATGAACTCTACTCAACTTCAGACTGTATGAACTCTACTCAACTTCAGACTATATGAACTCTACTCAACTTCAGACTGTTTAAACTCTACACACCTTCAGACTGTTTAAACTCTACACACCTTCAGACTGTTTAAACTCTACACACCTTCAGACTGTTGAAACTCTACACACCTTCAGACTGTTGAAACTCTACACACCTTCAGACTGTTGAAACTCTACACACCTTCAGACTGTTGAAACTCTACACACCTTCAGACTGTTGAAACTCTACACACCTTCAGACTGTTGAAACTCTACACACCTTCAGACCGTTTGAACTCTACAGACCTTCAGACTGTTGAAACTCTACACAGGTTTTGACCGTTTGAGCTCTACACAGCTTCAAACTGTTTAAAAACTCAACACCATTTCAGACTGTTTAAAAACCTCTACACCATTTCAGACTGTTTAAAAACTCCACACCACTTCAGCCTGTTTAAAAACTGTACAGATGTATCAGGGGGCCTCTGCTGAAGCCGACACTGGTGCTGAATGGTTCATCATTTCATGGGTGGACAGGCTGCTGCTGAACTCAACCACTGCTGGCTGACACTGGACCCTAACCTCCTTGGTCCAGGCACTTAACAAGCATACAGAATCGAAATAATCAAAGACAAAAACGTGAAAACAGCGCATGCAAACAGACCATACAGTGCACCTCCTCTCAACAAGTTTCTCATTTTACAGCTGCAACCTCTGACTGTACTAACAGTAGATGGTGGTTTGTAACGATGGTCTGACATGAGATGATCAACGCGCCAACAACTGCTACATCCAGGCTAAGGACCATGCATCACTTTAAACTGTTTTGGACTAAAGGCATGGGCACTCAAACAGCATGAAGCTCTGTACTAACGAGGCAACCTATTCTGAAGGCAAATCTAAAATCATTCACAAGAGTGCCTACTGTCAACACGAGCTAAAATTCTGACTAAGTCAAGAATGTTACCTGGCATTCAAAACAATAACCATAACAGACAGAAAATAAAACGTCAATGCAACCATGGACAATTACTTGTGTCACTTAAATAGCACTTTCTCTTACAAGTACGAAACCCATACGTGCGATCATATGCATTCATTTCTTGCAGAAAACAAAAATCCTTGGAAAACTCTGGAAATCTTCTGATCTTTCCATATTACAAACAAAACAAAATTTTGTGGCAAATCACAACAAAATGTCAGTTTAGACAAAAAGACCAGATTATCATCAATCCTTTTCTGATCATTCATTGTCAAGAAACAAACAAATAGCTCTTTGTGGAATATCACAATAGTTCATGTATTTCAAAACAACCGACCAACAAGTCAGATCAAGGCAACTAACAGCAATTAAAAAAAGAAAAAAACCTGAACCATCCAATGTAATGCTGATCAGCCCTTCCATTTGTAAAACAAACCTCAGACTCCTCTGCCTGCTTCTGTTCTTCATGGGTAGTACCACTGTGCCTTTTTGTCTTGTTTTGGCTTGTTGTTTTGTTCTGTCTTGTTTGTACTGAATGGATGTGAGAATTTAGCACCCTAACTTCTATTGTACCATTCAGATAAGGTACTGTGCCAATCCATATTGTACCATCATTGATCTCTCTTCTACCACCGAGATTTTGTTGGTACTGTACAGATTAGTTATGCTACCAAAAGTTCCTATTGTACCATTCCAGTTTGGATGATACTGTACTGAATGCTCCCAGAAGTTCCCATTGAACCATTCCAGTTTGGATGATACTGTACTGAATGCTCCCAGAAGTTCCAATTGTACCATTCCAGTTTGGATGATACTGTACTGAATGCTACCAAAAGTTCCTATTGAACCATTCCAGTTTGGATGATACTGTACTGAATGCTCCCAGAAGTTCCCATTGAACCATTCCAGTTTGGATGATACTGTACTGAATGCTCCCAGAAGTTCCTATTGAACCATTCCAGTTTGGATGATACTGTACTGAATGCTACCAAAAGTTCCTATTGTACCATTCCAGTTTGGATGATACTGTACTGAACTGTACTGTACAATTGTTGTACCATTCAGATTTGTAAGATACTGTACTGAACTGTTCTGTTCTATCAGAGATTTCTACTGAGCAATACAGATTTGTAAGGTACTGTCGCACTTTGTGCTATAGTACCAGCGACTTCGACAGAACCATTTGGATTTGTGATGTTGTATTCCAGTGTGTACTGTACTACCACTGAAAACTATTGGAACCATTCAGGTTTGGAAGGTACTGCACTGATAAACACTGTGTTACCATTGATCTTTATTGTACCATTATTGCATTAATACTACCAGACCTGTTTAACACCCCCTCCCACCCCCCACACCCCCATTTTGTTTAGAATAGTAAAGACAACAAAACTAATAATCTGACACAAAAATGAGTAATATCATCAACTGTCAGACTCCAAACATTTAATGATGCCCTCCTCTCTTCTCCACAACAAACCCTCACCCACTTCTCTCTGCACCCCCCTCCTCCCCCCCTCCCTCTCCCTAGTTCATGTGTAAATATTTACAATTATCAATTCCTTCATTCAATTTGCACCATATATCAAAGATTCAAACAATCATATGCGTCATGTGTGTGCACATGGAGTATATTTTAAGTGGTTAATTAAGACTGGGAGTCAGATTTTTCCACCTCGCATGATTTTAAAGAGAATTTGAAAAGCTTTTGCACAAAATGACCCTTCATATTAGTTGGATTTATTCAAAGAAATAAATGAAATTCAATTCAAAAAAGAAAGAAAAGCTAAAACAGTGTCCACTGACATATTCTGAGACTGTGTAAAAAGACATCACAGCCGATCACTTGATCCATTTCTGGTTTCACAAATGCAAGTTTCATTGCTATGTTACTTCTGCGGTCACTGCAGTGTGTGTGGCATGGGATTTTTTGTTTTGCTTTTTGCTTCCAATCTAATGTGCGCCACCTCACAATGACTGTTTGCTCTGTCCACCAATAACCATAGTGTATGAAGATGTATGTGTGTGTGTGTGACCCCAAAAGCAGGGAAGATAAAAGTATGTTAGGGGTAAGGCAAGAGAAGATTCCTACCGACAGGTATGGAAGAAGAACACTGACAAAAGTCATGAAACTGTGAAAGAAAAAAGAGCTTGTGTTCTCGCAGAAATGGACAGAGACTGAGAGAAGGTAGTAGACTGGAATTAGGATGGACTGAAAAAAAAAACTAGAATAAAACATTATAATTTCATTTGTCTGGCCACAATTATTTCCTGAAATGTGGTGGTCGTCATTTTTTTTCTGATTTTTTTTTAACATTTTTACTGATCGCCTTCAGTCTGTGCACAGTCAAATCTCAACCTGTTATGCATACACCAACATGCAACAGTCTTGAGAGCTGAGTTTGCGCAATACACTTGAACAGGCCCGGTACTCATTCACGACAATCCTGACTGACCACATTGACTATGTATCCATGTAGAGAGTTTTAAATTGTTTTGCAGAAAGGCCTGGAACTTTGATTTTCTTTCTTTCTCATGTTATGTCCACTTTTAAAGCAAGATTTTTTTTTGGCTGGACATCATCATGTTTCACAAGAAAAATTATGCCTTTATTACAAGTGCAAACTAACTACCCCAGTTTACCCATGTGGTAATTCAAGACGCACAAAGTTTACATTACGGCCATTTAAGGCGTAGTATTATAATAATCTGGCATAAAAAAAAAAATTCTGGAAATAATGCCAAATTTGTGAGGGTAAACAGGTCTGTGCTACCAGTGATTCCTACTGCACCATTCAGATTAGTGAAGCACTGCACCAACTTGCACTGCTGTCATCACTTTCTATGTTCAATCTTTCTCATTTGTTTGGTACTGTACTGATTTGTAGTGCACTGTACCAGTTTGGTACTGTACTGATTTGTAGTGCACTGTACCAGTTTGGTACTGTACTGATTTGTAGTGCACTGTACCAGTTTGGTAATGTACTGATTTGTAGTGCACTGTACCAACTTACACTGTACTGTGCCGATTTCTAGTGTATCATTCTTGTTTGAACGACACTGCACTGCTTTGTACTGTTCTGCATCAATTTGTGCTGCAGAGAAGTGATCACACCAACCTGATTAGCAAAATGCAGACTTGTGTTCCACTGACTTCTATTGTACTGTATAAATTTGTGCTGTACTCATTTCTGTTGTACCATTCTGAATTGTGATGTACTGCATTGATTTGTGATGCATGTCACTGTATATTGTGTTGTACTGTATTTACATATTCTGTGCTATACTGATTTGCATAAAGTTAATAATTTGTACTGTATTGTACTGTAATGACTTGTAATATAATACTGCACTGAATTGTTTTGTGTTGTATTATACTGTACTGGTTTATAATATATTAAACTGACTTGTAATGACTGTACTGGTTTTTAGTGTACTGTCTTCATCTGTATTTGTACAGCATTAGTTTGTAGTGTATTGTAGTGGCCTGTACTGAGCTGCACCGATTTGTGTAGAACTGATTTGCACTGCACTGTGTTAGTTTCTGAAACACAACACAGCACTGTGCTATGCTGTCATCTACGGTGCCACACACGACAAAAGAACACAGTCTGCTGTGCAGCAACACCTTCTATCCTCCAGTGACCACCGTGCTGAATCCTACAGCGCTGTGTGGCACTGTACTGCTCGTTACCTGCACTCCCTCAGACAAAGTCAGCTCCTCTGGTTCCATGATCATGTCTGTGTCAGCCTGGTGACAGCCCAGAGCACCCTGAACTGCTGTTGTTCACGGAGTGCTGGTTGGTTTCTGCAGTCATTCACTGAGTTGTGGCCAGCCTGCTCTTTTGCTCTGCCTTGCTCAAAGGATTTCTTCTTCTTGTGACCCAGCTTCAAACAACCTTCTTTTGCTCCCACAAATAATCTGACATAAACCAACAAATACCATATGAGCAAAACTGCTTCATCCAGAAAAGCACCCTGATCGCTCAGTACCCTGGGTATGGGCAAGGTGATGACACCCCATGCACACAATTCCCGACCTAAGAACTCTCCCAGACTACATGAGTGGAATTATCATCATGATCCAAAGGGCTCAAGCTCTCCAGAGAGGCCACATTGTCATGAAGCAACCAATGCCCCTGAAACACTGGTTTTTCTGGGAAAGTGACTCTACTACTACTTGCTTCAAAGAAGGTATACTCTCAAAGCTTTTGACATACAGATATGGTGCACCAGCCTTCATTAACACTTTGACTATAACCCTAAAGAACTCGTGCTTTTCAGGCTTGTGATCTTACCATTCGGTGATCAAATACCCTCTAAAACACTTGACCCTTGACAAGACAACTTAACCATCTAGAATCCAGTGTTCGACTTCCATCTGCCTTTTTTCAGCTGTACCAGGCTGATCTCCATCAGTAACACAAACCCCTTAGTACATGCGTTCGTAGAACAGCAGGTAGGCCTGGGCCCTCAACACTGTGGCCTCAGTGACCTCGTTGATGCGGCTGTCAGACACATGGAACCATCGCCCAGGGGGCAGCAGGACCTCTGTTACCGAGTGGTCGTTCAAGTCATCTTCCATGCTGCTGGCTCCCACCTGTACTTGCTCGACGTACCTGTCACCATCATCGGCAAGGTTGACTTAGCCCACTCTGGTTGGTACTTTCTCTATCTCTTTTTTTATACTATTTTTTTTTATGAAAAAAAGGATTGTAATAAGAGCAACGTAAATAAATCAGCATTGTAAACATAAAATATTCTACTGACTGAGCTTAAATCTGCCTTATTTCTTGTCTGCAAGTCTTTGCTTGAAGAATAAAGTCACTTTCCGCCACCGAAACCTTCAGTCAAGGGACTGATGTGGTCTGAACAGCAGGAAAACAACATGCTAGCTGTCTTTTTTCAATTAACAGCATATACCTACACATGCACAGTTCACAAGTAGTCCAAATGAACACTGCACCTAACTCAAATTCCTAGGAACTTTTAAAAAAAACATCTCCCACATAAAAAAAAATGACAAATAAGCAAACGACAAGTTAAGTTTAGAGGAGAAAGAATATATGCTGTTGTATGCTAAGCTGAACAAATAAGTAGTTAGGGGAAAACAAGCACAGGTTAACAATTAGCCTGTCATTACGACACCAGCCTGGCAAAGATTTACATAGGAAAAAGCCGGGGGACAGACATAGAACAAAGGAGTGCAACAGAGCATATGGGACCATCAAAGTCTAGTTTGTGCAGTCTATTTTTATCCTTCAAGATGCATTTACTTCCAAAAGTCCTTGACGATAACTTTGCAATAAAAACAACATACAACCTAAGTCTGTCCTCACCTTCTGATGTAGTCCTGAGGGTTGGAGGGGTGTGTTCTCAGGAAGCTGGTGAGAGGGCCCAGGTTGGGGCGCACCTTGACGTAGGCGGTGTAGTGCCCTGTCTGCAGGCGCCCGCTGTGCTCCACCACCCCGTACAGGGAGTACAGCACGCGCTGCTGGCCGCTCCTCACATCCTGGCACAGGGAGCTGCAGTAGGGGGCCAGGTCCAGCACCACGGGGAAGTCCACGTGGCGGTTCACCTTCCGTGACATGTAGCCCACCTGAGCAACACACAGTGTGGGGTTCTAGTCACTCCACCCCGCTGTTTACATGGCTGCTACTTCTACTGTGATACATGACTTCTGTCATCAGCATGGTCTTGCATTCATGCCTCTCTCAACTGTTCATCCACTTTATATCTTCTGCCTCTACTACATGAAATCTACCCCCCTCTAGACTCTTCCTCTACAAGCTACAATGTGTGGTCTTTTTTTTCCTGCGTACACAGGCTGATACTCCTGCAGACACTCCCTGTACAGACAGGCAAGGAATAATTCCATCTACCCAACAAAGGGAATGGAGTTTTGTGTGTATGACCGTTTTTTATCCCGCCATCAAGACAGCCATACTCCAACTTCGGGGAAGGTGCATGCTATATGTAATGTGTCATCCATACCAACGACCAAACTGGCCTTCTCTTCCGAAGTTGGTGATGGGATTTCACCTGTGTGCAAGATGTTATGCGTGTGTTCACACAGGACACTATCCAGTCCCATGATGATGGGGAGAACAGCTTACTCATGCAGCTAGTGTGAGCAAAGGCCCCTCCCAGAGAGGCGATACTACGCTGAGTCCCCAGGAAATTGCACCTGCTGATACTTTGAAACACACTCACCTCAGGCATGAATGTGGACAAGGAACTGAGGTCACCACCAGATGGGTGGTTCAAAAGTTCACAGCATTTTCCCCAGCACAGTCTGAGAACCTTGGCTTTGTCCACAGCACGTCACAAAGAAGTGGGACTGTCTATCGTGTTCCATCACAGTCTCAGATTTGATAACTAGCATCATCAGACTTTACTGTTTTGATATATGAAATGATCAGACTCCTATGGAGCTGGGCCAGGAATATAACTATGCTGAATGCAGCTGTGTATCAGCGAAGTGAAATGAGCAGTGAGGGAATCATTCTACTAACAGAGATCAGACACGGGCACCCTCCCCCTCCCCTGAAACCTCCCTCCCCCACATCTTCCCAAAATGAATGAAACAATATCAGTGATACGATAAAAGAAAATAGCAGCCTTGCCAGCACTGAGCAAACCCAGACAGTTCACTGCCTTTCTGTGCTTACCTGTTCAAAGCGTTTCAGGTGTAACGTCAACACAGCAGGTGGAATCAAGATCAGAAACTGCTTGGCTGCATTGGAATACACCATGTCAGATCCCTTCTTCTCTGAAATACCAACAAACATAAAAACATCAAACAAAACTAAACCAAAGTATTATACATTTACATATGTAAACCCTGGATATTAGCACAACAAATGCCAAGCCCCTCACAGTTCTGACTTATTAACACCATGTTTTACACATTTCTCCTTTCAACATATTAAAATTCAAAACCACAGGATTTCACAGTATGCCTGAATAACATAACTACCCCTACACATTCTATTCTTCAGCTCAATCAAACTGCTGTGTTTGTAAAATATCATGAATATATTGTTTTACCAGTTCAAGATAGGATGCTTTAAGCAACTAAGTGTTTAAACAGCAACAAGTTTCCTGTCTGTTACCCAGATGTCTACAAAGCACCTGTTTCCTATCTACTATCCAGGTGTCTGCACAGCAACTGTTTGTTGTGTGCCATCCAGGTGTCTACACAGCAACTGTTTGTTGTGTGCCATCCAGGTGTCTACATAGCAACTGTTTGTTGTCTGCCATCCAGGTGTCTACACAGCAACTGTTTGTTGTGTGCCATCCAGGTGTCTACACAGCAACTGTTTGTTGTGTGCCATCCAGGTGTCTACACAGCAACCGTTTGTTGTCTGCCATCCAGGTGTCTACACAGCAACTGTTTGTTGTGTGCCATCCAGGTGTCTACACAGCAACTGTTTGTTGTGTGCCATCCAGGTGTCTACATAGCAACTGTTTGTTGTGTGCCATCCAGGTGTCTACATAGCAACTGTTTGTTGTGTGCCATCCAGGTGTCTACATAGCAACTGTTTGTTGTGTGCCATCCAGGTGTCTACATAGCAACTGTTTGTTGTGTGCCATCCAGGTGTCTACATAGCAACTGTTTGTTGTGTGCCATCCAGGTGTCTACATAGCAACTGTTTGTTGTGTGCCATCCAGGTGTCTACATAACAACTGTTTGTTGTGTGCCATCCAGGTGTCTACATAGCAACTGTTTGTTGTGTGCCATCCAGGTGGCTACATAGCAACTGTTTGTTGCCTGCCATCCAGGTGTCTACATAGCAACTGTTTGTTGTCTGCCATCCAGGTGTCTACATAGCAACTGTTTGTTGTGTGCCATCCAGATGGCTACATAGCAACCATTTCCTGTCTGCCATTTCCTGCATATCTTTCCAGGTGTCTACACAGCCATAACCGTCAGCTATTGAGGTATCTACATAGCATCTGTTTCCTAGCTCCATCAACCATAATTCATTTCTTTCCCTTCATACCAAATTCACAAGACTTTTCCGAGAACCTTTTTCTTTCTTCTTCATGCCTCACCTGCTTCTCTTCACTGAGCATTGTGCTGCCTTCATGTCTAACTGCAGTCAGTACTCATAGGCATCTTTCATTTCTTTTCACTTTCCTTCCACTGTTATTTACAAGTGGTTACATTTGTGTGAATTTTTTATGTGCCTGCGCTCTTCTTCTTCTTCTTCTGCGTATGCAGACACTCCCTATATGGACAGACAAGTATCAATCCCATCTACCCCACAAAGGGAGTGGAGTTTTGTGTTATGACCGTCTTTTATCCCGCCATTAAGGCAGCCATACTCCATCTTCGGGAAGGTGCATGCTATGTGTAACGTGTCATCCATACCAACAGCCAAACTGGCCTTCTCTTCCGAAAGTTGGTGATGGGATTTTACCTGTGTGCAAGATGTTATGCGTGTGTTCACACACGGAACCCACGTTTACAGTCTCATTCCAAGGACTGTATGGGAAATGGAGTCAGAACTAATGTTAACTCCGAGGGAAAAATCCCCCTGTACCGAAACGGCCCGGTGGAGATTCGAACCCGCAACCCTTGGATTATGAGTCCAGCGTTCTACCAACTGAGCTATTCCGGCCCCCTGTGCCTGTGTTGATGGGTCCCTAGTTTACCTTTTTCTCAGGAGCTTATGGATTATTTGCAAGTGCTTACATGCAAATGCTGTTAAAAGACTGTCAAACAGAGAAAACAGAAAAATGACTAAACATCACAATACGGTTATTTTATCTATGAAAGCAAAACAGAGAATGAAATGAATGGCATTGAAAACCAACCACAACCAAAAGCTGATACCTTTATGGGGAGTAGCGTTCTTTGGCCGCAGCTTGGTGCACATTTTGCAGCTGACTTTGTTGGAGCCGGTCAGCAGCTCAGCAGCCATGAACTGATGCAGACAGGACATGATGGAGCACTCCTTGGGCGAGGGCTGGTAGCGGGGGGCCAGCGTGGTTTTGGACTTGTACTTTGCCTCCCTTCGCAGCTCCTTCAGTGATTTGCCCGCTATGTGATTGGGAAGTGTTATCTTCTTGTCAGCCTTGGGCAAGGACCCGTCAACCCCCATGCTTCCTTCTCCACTGATGATCGGTTTGTCCTCTGTGTCCTTTTCCAGCCCTGAAGCACCGTCACCTATCGTTGACACACAGTCTCTCCCACATTCATCCTCCCTCCTGGTTGATTCTACTGGAATGTCTTGTACAGGTTGGTGTAACTCTGTCGTAGCAGCAGCACATCTAGAGTCATGGTGGTTCACCATGGAAACCAGCTCACCGTGACCTACATGATTGCACTCTGGAATGGCTTGTCTCAGACGTTCCCCCAGCATCCTGTCTGATTCCGAGTGATCTAACTCTATGTTGCTGATGCTGTTGGCCAGTTTCTTGACAGCCTCGCTCTCCTCTTTGATGCCTCCCACCAGAGTGTCTAGGGAACATGGCTGGGAGTCTCCAGAGGCTGACAGGTCCACAGGAAGGATGTGGTTCTCTTTGATGACATCCCCTTTAATGGAAACATCGCTAGGGAATGTCTCATTCTCGCTCTCACAGGAGGGGAGGTTGTTGTGGTGAATGGGGTTGCAAACAGTGCAGGCGATGGTGTTGACAGGGTGTGGGTTGGGTGGTGGGCGGCTGTCATAGTTACCCGAGGACACCTGGAGGCGGGATGTCTCACTCTCCACATTGTCTTCGACATCAGCATCTGGAAGTGTAATCAGTCATTAAAACTGGAGTTTTTTTTTTTTTTCCTTCTCCAATAAAATCATCGTTCACTAGACTGATCACAATATATGAAAACAAAGGATTTAAAAACAGAAACTAGTTTCTTGCTGCAGTGCCATCTGATACAAATTGTAGTCATCACACTTGCTTCTCACATATCCTCAACTTTCTTTAAAAGACTGTTTCAAAACATGTGACAATACATATACTAAAGAAGAAAAATATTCACATGTTCCACAATTTTGTCTATATATTTATCCTATACTAGACGGATTATACATATACAGGTAGGGACTGCAATGAGTGTGTAGGAAGCTCAAACATTGTGATACCTAATCAAATCAAAACCAGAAGTTGCATACATGTCACAAACTTTGGATGGCGACGTTTTAACGACATGTTGATACAAAAACTGCCCAGATTAGGAGCTGAAATAATCAGACTCCACGGTTTTCATGGAGATCTCAGACGAGCTTTAGCAACTGACAGATGCTAAGGGTTTTGTCATGCTGCGTGCACATGACTTTCAAAGAAACAGCAGATCTGTTTGAAAATAGGACTTGTGAAAAAAATCACAGTCACTTCAGTTCAGAAATCAATTCATCTTTGCAAAAAAACTTTAAGAGTACAACACTAACAAGCTTGACATGTTCTAGATGTCTGTTAAGAGGATGAAATCTGTTTGTGTGGTGCCAGTGTTACCAGTTAAGCCCATCGCAAACTCAATTCTGGGTAGGTGCCGGACATAGTCCCAAAAAATCTGACAGATCTTAATGACTCTGGGAACTGAACCCATGGCCTCCAAACCAGGAATCTGCAGTGCTAAGCACATGGCTGCCTCAGTTTTAAATTCTGTTTGACTGCAACAACTGTGCTTTCATATATCAAACTCAGCGACTGGTTTGAAATTATTCAGGTTGCAAAGTGCAGCTGAGCAGTGCCATTTCTCATGACCGATTCTTGATCTCTAAGCAGTATTTAATCTTCTGTCAATCAGATTAGTTTGTACTAAATAATCTTTATTCCTTAAATATTAGGTTTGTTTCAAAGGATTTTTTTTTTTTTTTCTAATTTGCTTAAATTTTAGAAGTCTTTAAAGCTGAAACATGTGAAAATCCTGATTCAAACTTGAACAAATCTGGCAATTTCATGTCCAATTCACTTAACAAAATCTAACATAACTTTTAAACACAAGCTCTGATTAAAAGGGGAAAAAAATTTTTTTTAATTATAACCCAAGAAAAAAATTTTTTATTTAAAACCCAAGAAAAAATTTCTATTTGCATTTCATCAGTGTATGCCCTGCCCAGAAACATCAATCCCCTATAAGAAAACTGGTAATTGTTTACTGGACAGTGTTATTTTTACTCGATAATTCGGACTTAACTTCATAGAAAATCATATCTGATTCTAATCATGCATAAAACCACTCATAAACGAGCATAGCATGCTTCACCTGAAACCTGTTACCAGTGGCGAAGTTTCCAAACCCTAGCTCTCACAGTGGTAATTTGACTGACTCATTCGGTCGGTCTGAGAGTGATAAACTTGGCACAGTATTCAGTCGACTATATCTAAATAGTTTTGACCCAAATAAATATCTTTTTACCTCTCTCCAACACACAAATGCACACACAAATTCTCTCACTGTTGTCCTCAATGCACACACACGTAAATGTCATTCCTCCATCCATACACTCCCCCCCCCCCCCACCTTCCACGTTAACTCTACCCCTTCCCTTACAGCACACATCTACAGCATCATCCCACCTGAAGGGTCCTCATGAGGACTGCTGTTCTCCTCCTCCCCCCCACCTTCCACGTTAACTCTACCCCTTCCCTTACAGCACACATCTACAGCATCATCCCACCTGAAGGGTCCTCATGAGGACTGCTGTTCTCCTCCTCCCCATCCAGCCCATTGCCGGCACACTGCTGGAGGTGGGTCTGGATGTTGGCCCCCTCTCCACTCCTGCTCACCTCCTCTTCCTCACCTCCCTCCCCTTTGTCTTCCTCCTCCAGGCTCTTCCCCTGGCTCACGCTGCCCCTGGAGGTCAGCCGCCCTTTTCTCTGGAAACCCCAAAGTCACTGGCTCAGGTGAAAAGAATATAGCAGGCAAAAGGTTCTGGCCTGCCAAACAAGGTGTCAAACACAAAGCATGGCAGAACCGACACAGAGTGCATGCATGCGTGTGTGCGTGCGTGTGCATGCGTGCGAGTGTATGTGTGTCTCTGTGTGTGTCTGTCAGTTTGTCTGAATGTGTATGTGCCTGCACGCATGCTGTGCTCTATGTGTGTGTGCAGTGCGTGCGTGCATGCGAGTGTGCATGCGTGTGCGCATGTGAAAACAGCAGTGTGCCTCACATGTGTCATACTGTCTGATGCTCTAATAACCTTTGCTTTTTTAAAAAATCTTAATTCACCTGGTAAAGATTCACAGGAGGATACATCATATGACACAATCACCCTCATTTTACTTTTCTTGTTCGTCTTTGAAGGTAACTGACCGACCATCGGTCACTTCCCTGTAAGACAACTGCAATGAAGTCTGAATGCATCTGACCAAAACTACACTAACCTGTGATAAAATATTACTAACATCAGGGTCTGCACACATTCATCATCCATAATTTCATGAAAGTCCAAAGAATTTTTTTTTGTTAATTGCATAAGGTTGAAAACATGTGAGAGAGACTAAGTAAACCGAGTCATTAACACTGGCTTTGAACAGAGTTACCATACATCTCCAGCACTGAAATCCATGGATATTTTAAAAGGGCTCTGCAAGCCTCTATCAGGACAAATGGCCTCTCTAAATACAAACACAAACTCTTGTATTTATGACATTTACCACACTGCACAGGCAGCTTTTATTTTCTCTTTCTCATCAAAAATTCCATGTTGTGTGTTGTGCGTCTCCATCCATCCACCCTAGAACTGTCACAACAGGTCTTTTCACTACTGGGTCATACACTTGAAGTGTTTCTTTCACAAAGCTGGTAGAGGCAGCTTTGAAAGCGATCCAGTCACTGTCTCAAAAGTCAAAGCCAGGGATATGGCCACATGAGCCTAGGGTACACTCCATCAGCCGAAGACACAGCTACATCAGCCAAAGTCAGAGCTGTACTATCCAGAGACAGAGATGTGTTAGCCAGACACAACCGCATCAGCAAGAAATCAGGCTCCAGAAGGGAAACAGGAGGTGGAGATTCACTATACATAGTAAAGAGACCAAAAAGGAAAGACAGACAGCTTGCCTGACAGGCTATCCTTCCTGGATAGATTGCTAAATGAACGGCTGCCTGCTGGCACTACATTCAGTCATTCAATCAAATACTTTTCAATCGCTTTTTTCATTCATTCTTTCAATTTTTCATGGAAGGCGCAAGCTTATCCATACCAATGGCCTTTTCAGAAACAAACAAAAGAAAAAAAGAAAAACAAACATACTGATTATTATTTTGGAGATATGCTGATAGGAACACTATGTCTGCAGCTTTACATGTGCATTTGTAAGAACTTGCACCAAACAGCAGATTCAAAAATACATTCAATGCTTTGCGCACACATGCTATTCTAAAAATTTTTTAAGAAAAACTTTGTCCCCAAAACTCTCCAACACAAACCTTGGTCTCCTTCCTCGCCTGGCGCCGGTTTTTTCCGTTCCTGGTACTTGCTGGGTTTGTCACTGCGCTCTGCAAAGCCGTCCACACCCACAGAGGGTGGCGGTTCTTCCTGAATCTCACCCCCCGTGGCCGCCACGCTGTCTTTGCGTCTGCTGCCCCCCATCTGGTTTGGCCGTTGGGGCTGCACGCAATCAAATGACTGCCCGGCCTGTTACTAAGCAATGCGTTCAACATTCAGTACAGTTATGTTGTTGCACAGCCATTCTCTTTAAACAAAACAAAAAAAGGCAAGCAAACAAGAACCTGTTTATTTTTTCCCTACTGTTGCATTATTTGAAGCTGTAAACATCAAGCTCATACCCGTCTCCTGCCCACCCCTCTTTCCTCCTTCTCCCCATCCCACCTCCTCCTCTCCTCCCCTCCTGCTACCTATTTCCCACCTCTTCTCTCTTCCACATTGCCATTTACCTACCGACAGCTGTATGGGGAATATTACTTAGCTCATTTTTTCTCTGTTTCAGATGTCTGAAAAGGACAGATTTGTTGACAATTCTCTCATCTGTTTTTAATTGTGTTTTTTTTTCTCCAAAAATGTTGCTTTGCACTCTTGTTTTGTTAGTGTGTTGGCACATTTTCATTAACAGTGCAATCAGTTTCAATTTTCTCTTTCTGATAAAGAAAGACTAGATGTAAAACTTCTTTAGTCTTACTCAAAAGGATAAAACAAAAATTTTTGTACAGTCCTTGGAGTGGTGCTACTGTGTCCTTATCATAACTCAACAGACTGAATGAGTGGGTGGGTTGCAGTGTTTTTGTTTTCTTTTTTCATTATTACCCAACCAAACAAATGCCTGTTTCCTACTTGGTGTGTACAACGCTCATGGCAATGAAGATGCCCAAAAGAGAGAACAAGAGAGAGAGAGAGTGAGAGGAGATGTGAGGAGAGGGAAGCGGCAGCTAGGCCCTGTCTACAAATGGTTGTGTAACATCCTCCTCCAAAATCATCGCCCCTGGTTGTGTAACATCCTCCTCCAAAATCATCGCCCCTGTTGTGTAACATCCTCCTCCAAAATCATCGCCCCTGATTTAACGGAGTTAAGGTTTTCAATTCCTATCCTTCCTCTTTGTGATATTTTCTCCAACTTTGTGATTCATTTCACTGTGGATATGAAAACAATATTCACAAATATGAAAACATCATCAGAGTAAATCCTGATACTAACACAAAAGAAACAGTTTGAAGAAAACACTTTTTTAATTCTGATTTTTAAAAACTCAAGAATGAAATCATAAGAACGAAGTAATTTCCATGACAAGAAGTACAGCAATGCTATAATCATTACCTTTTCCTCTGTGACTGGTAAGGACAGATCCAAGAACGGCTCAAAGATCTGTGATATCTGAAACACACAATTCAGAACACCTTTAAACTCCCTTCCACACTGTACTATCGGAAACTGACATGAGAAACCAGTTCACAGCTTACAGTCCATTTCCAAGATATACTTGTATTCATTCTGACGATAACTATGGTCTGAATTTCATTTCACACATCTGTTCTTAGTGCCTCAAGAGCCATAAAATATAATGTCCAAATAAAGAACAACAAAAAATGTCCTTTTTAAACTGTTTATTTTATTCATCTTAAAACACTAAAAATATGTGTACATATGCACACATTTATGCATCAATGTATTAGTCCAAATGACATCACCTCTTGTTTCATGTGTACAAATCCTCTATATGTTTGTGTCTGTATGTATATGTGTGAGTGACTGTAAGTTCCCCATGTCGATATGTGTGCATACAAACACACTGAACCATGTAAATTCATTTGAAAAGAAATTATCATAAAGAAAGAGAATGGAACCTGAACCAGCCATACACACACAAAAAATCAATAGACTTTCCACACTTCATTAGCTGTTGGCAATCAGTCAGTGAGCGGTCACTCACATGTTTGCACTCCTCACAGGTGACAGTGCTGACCAGTTGTCCCCCAAACAAACTGTCCAGAAAGGTGTACTTCACTTGACGACCGTATTCTGCACGCAAGACACAATGGCAGGTAATGGTATTCAACTCTTTTCTTATTTTTTCTTTTGTGTGTGTGTGTGCGTGTGTGTGTGTGTGTGTGTGTGTGTGTGTGTGTGTGTGTGTGCGCGCGTGTGGTTTTGTGTGTGTGTGTGGTTTTGTGCGTGTGTGTGTGTGTGTGTGTGTGTGTGTGTGTGTGTGTGTGTGTGTGTGTGTGTGTGTGTGTGTGTGTCTGTGTGTGTGTGTGTGCGTGTGTGTGTGTGTGCGTGTGTGTGTGTGTGTGTGTGTTTGTACAAGAGTGTGTGTGTTTGTATGTGTATGCATGAGTGTGTGTGTCTGTGTGGGTGTTTTGTGCCTCCCCTTTCCACTCCCACCTTTTTCAAGGGATTGTAGATCAGGATTCAAACCCAAATATGGGCACAAAATTAACTACTCTTTAAAAAAAAACTTTTGTGATCCAATTTGGACTGCTTGTATATCACACAAAAAACAAACATTTGTGTAAAAATCATACCATTATTTTGGCACAGGCTGGGTCTAATTCCTCAAGAGGCACAAAATAATTATTCAAAAGTCAATCTAGAAGTATATTAAAATGTTCTAATAGGGTTTTTTTTCCCAACATTTGTAATTAATGGCAGTAAGTAGCACACACACACACAAAAATCACTTCTATTCCAGGAAACTTAAGTTACTAAGCTATTATGGCTGCTTTTCGTCTCATTGTTACCATTGTTTTGTAAGCTGTCTTCTTGTGTAGCTTATTCACTTGTCAATGACTTTGTTTTACACGTTACAGGCAAGGCCACTCTGGTTCATGCCATACAAACCACTCAATCACCTCTGATTTTGGTCTTGGTCTCTTCATCCACTTTCTTGGGGTTCACACTTTCTGGCAGCTTGAAGAACTTGAGGATACCACTCTGGGCTCTCTGCAACAATCCATCCGGCATCCACTTCATTCAGCCGTTTAATGCAGACACAGCAATCGATGGTAACTTGTCAGATATCGTTCTACCCCTTTTGCTTGTCTGCCATTACTACATTATTATTCCCCCTTACGCCCGCCTGTTGAGGATGGCCCTCTATTTTGTTCACATACAGGTCATCTGCCATTACTATATCATTATTCCACCTTACGCCACCTATTGAGGATGGCCCTGTTTTGTTCACATACAGGTCATCATGGAAGCTTTTAGTGTTAGCACATGCTGTTTGAGGATAACAACTGTTGCTTATGTGGCTGCCATCCAATCTGATTCTTAAAAAGAGTTTATAAATTATATCATTCAGCTCCTGTAGCAAGTGTACGACTGTATGAATGACAATAATAAGTGTCTATCCCTGTTTCGTGACAGGACCATTTGGTACCCTAGACTCTGCTGAATCCAAAATGAACGCTCAGAAAGCCACCTACACTGCACAGGTACCATCTCAAACTTTTCATGGTGTCTAAAAGCAGAATTTCATCTTCCTTTCTTTTTTTTTTTTCATTTTTATTTCAAGATGCAAGCAGCATGCTTTCAAGAAAGACACTAAAATGAATAGAATGGGACAATTTGAGGAAGCTCAGCCGGCACAAAGATAGTGTAAAGGGTGGTTCTAAGACCTGAAACATCAGGTATCAGGTGATTCATGTCTTCATTTAGTGTGGTGTCATCAAAAGCATCCTTTAAGCAAATTAAATGATTGGTTAGGGCTTATTCTTATCTTATAATGTTGGTTTCCGGACCACGTTTCACCTCAAAACACTTCCATGGATTATTTTGGTTCATATACCTGTGGCGCATGATCACACATATTCTGTGTACCTCCCAGCCTTACTTTCCTTTTCATACTCCTCCAAAAATCATCTTCTCTCTCCCTATCTGTCTCCATCCTATTTCCCTTTTCCACCTCAACTCCAGGCATTCTTTGCCCTTTCCTTATCCCTCTCTTATCTCCCCCCCCCCCCCCCCCCCCCCCCCCCCCCCCGTTTTATTTCGCCTTTTCCCCATCCTCCCACCATCATAACCCCTCCATGTGCTGTCACTGACCTTGATTTCCTCATTGCGGACAACGTCCAGCAGGTACCTTAGTAACTCGTGACTGTCCTGTTGTTGGAATCCTTTGAAACGCGGGGCCCTGCAAACATGCACACACACACATTTACACACTCACAAACACACATTTACACACTCACAAACACACACACACTCACAAACACACACACTGCAGTCCAACTCTACAACAGTATATAGTTAAAATGTCAAAAGGAGACACTTTGAAAAACAAGATAATGACCTGGGTTTCAGAAAACACTTTCTGGGTCTTTGTACTAGATTCACCTTCAGATAACGACTCCATGCCTATAATGCCCTCACTATTAAGGATGTCTGTGAGGCAGTAAATGGAAGGTCTGATTGCACTGCCATCGGTCTGGAACAGGCAATACATCTGCAATGCATGCTGAGCATATTCTCTTTATTTCATAGACCTTGGAGCCCAGTTGATGGTGCAGGACTGCATCAAGGCTGTCAATACTGTTACAGAATAAACAAATAAAGACAGTAATCCCAGCATGATAAAAGTAGGCTCAAAACACCACACCCATATGAATTGTTCTCTGGACACCGTACCTGTCCCAATACATCACATCACCACTTCCTCCACATCACTGTTTTCCATTTACATGTTTATCTGGTTGTTTTTGTTCTTGGAGATAACAAAGATACAAGGTTCTTAAATTTTCGGTTTTGTTTTGTTGGTATGTATTTGTGTCAGTTTGTTGTGAAATGTTTTCAGCATAACTGAATCATGATGTGAAGATCGGCTTTGCAAACAATTCTGCCTGGAAGTATTGTGAGAGGTGGGGACAGCGAGTGCAAGAAAGACATTCTTTTAAATCATCACAACAAAGACTGTGTTCAGTCAAAATGAGGATGAAAGCTGCTATACCATACACTTTGGAAAAAAAAAAAAGCTGTCGCTTCACTTCACAGACTTTATTACCACAATCACTTTTATCAAAAGTCATCTGCAGTACACAGGCAATTTTTTTTCTTCTTTATGTGTTTTCAGAGTATGCTAATTCAAATTACAAGCAAATAATTCTGTTTTTAAATATTTTAGCCTACAAACATTCCACAGACATCCTCCATCAACATTTTGCTGATGCAGTGACCAACATATAAAATTACCAACAAAAAAAACAAGATGCAAAATGTGCTGAAGTTCTATCTTAAGGGATCTATCTGAAAGGAATTACGGCACAGATCGACTAACTGATGTGATACGATGTGACTCAAGGCTGTGAGATGATGGACACTATAGAAAAACGGACAATCATCCATAGAGACACTGTCCAGCAGCGACAGGACCCTGTCCATGCTCACTTACTTCTTGCAGACATGGCTGAACAGGGTGTTGGGGTGACAGTGCTGTGGGCACTGCCGTTGTTCATCTCCTGCACAAAGCTCAGCAACGACTGGGTCAGGGGGCCTGGGTCTCCGGGCACAATTTCAATCACAGCCTGGAAACACAATCCCCATCGGCAATCAGCATTTAGTGCATATTCGGGAAACCTAATCATAATCACTGGGCCTAAGGCATTTCTTTATTTTTCCATTTCTTGTAAAAAAAAATCTCTGACAAACTAGCATTATTTAGAAAGAAAAGGGGTTAGTTCTGCCAAGGACACAGGCAAACAGATTAAAGGACAAAACACAATGCATTTTGACCTCTTGGGTCTTCTTCAGGCAAAAACAAACAACATTTATGACAGTGAAAATGAAAAACGAGAAACCACATATCTTCTCATATTCTGTCTCCAACTTCCATTTTGCGCCGAATATGAAAAGTGGTTTCTCATTTTTCGTTTTCACTGTCCCAAATGCTGTTTGTTTTTGCCTGAAGAAGACCCAAGAGGCTGAAATGCATTGTGTTTTGTCCTGTAATCTGTTTGTCTGTGTCCTCGGCGGTAACTAACCCCTTTTCTTTCTAAATTTTGCTTCATTTTCCACCATCACTCACTTCATTTTGAAACAAACTAGCATTTCTTCAAAACATTTCTGATAGGAATTATTGTAATTTTTGAAGTTTCTCCTACTATTTTTCTTTTTAAAAAAAACACACACTCACAAAATCCCATATGGCTGCAACTAAAGTATGAGTCAATAGAAGCAATTCACTCAGAACTCATGCAATGCAAGGAAAAGCCAAATTGGTGAAATGGATAACAGGGCTGTGAGCTAGGTGTGGGTGAAACCACAAAAAAATTAAAAGCAGGAAGACCATGAGTCTAGGGGGCTGCCTTCGGCCCTCTGGTGGGGTCAAAGGGCAGAGCCCCTCATCAGGGGCAAATGACGAAGGAATCATCAGTTTAGAAAAGAAAAACCTGGATCCGATAGTATAATCAGGATGCAGTTTTACCAAAATGTTTGGGAAAAAAATCGACCCAGACATTTTGTGATTTCCAGATCTCCGGACAAACATCATTCCAGTGTCTTGCCTTTGCGAACATGTGGTTTCATCCATGAGTTAGCCTTAACACCTAGTCCACATCCTGAATGAAGACAATAACACCCTGCTACAGCACAAATGAAGCAGATTCTGATGCCTACATCAGCCGTTCAAAGGCGGCAACAACAACATCATGGCTGCTATGCTGGAGACATGAACAGCAGTGTTTCAAGTGTCCACAGTTCTACAATTAAATCAGCCCGTGATGCTGTGGCAGCTTATTGCTATGTGTGCACTGAACAAGAAGACAGAGAACATTCTGCACACAGATGTGATATCCTTCACGCAGAACATTTGAAACTTCAAAAATACTTTTTGCTGCTATTCTTTTTGTTTTACTTCAAGAAAAAATATTATACAAAAACCAAACAAATAAACTTTATGCAAAGACAATCTTTCACTTTTTTTTTCACTCCTGTGGAGTATATTTGAATATACACACATACAGACTCATGCACACACACATAACCACAATAACAACAAATTTTTTTTTGGCAAAGAAAAATTCAGGGAGATGTCGTTCAGTTTCCTTTTGTCTACTGAGCAAATGCTGATCTAACCAACCTACCAGTTCTTTCAACTTGCTTTCGTCCTCCTCATCGCCATCACCACTGCTGTCAGAGTCTGTATGGGACTCCCTCCACCCCCCAATGCACATGGGCCGCCCCTTTTTACAGCCCAACATCAACTGCGTCTCCAGACTGTGTGTCTGACACAGATTCTGCACGCATTGCCAAATGCCAGTTATTCAACAGGTAAGCAGCAATACCATACACTCTCAGGGGTGATAGTACCAAAGAGTTCCGAAACCTGAACCAAAAAAATTCCTGAACCCAAAACCTGAAACCAATCTATAAAATAAGTTTCAAATTCTTGTAACCCTGAAAATTAACAACATTCATCGATTCATTACTAACACCTTTCACAAACACTATGAATACTTACGTTGCTGAATCTGGTATCAGATTGTAGTTAAGGCACATGAAGTGTTGAATAATGAAGTTCTTGGTTAAAATAGTTTGTCTTGTTCCAAAGTGCATACTGCCCTTAAAACTTCCTATCCAAGTATAAAAAAAAACACTGTCTGTGAAGTTTCCCAGCAATTCTTAACACGAATTCACAACACTGTTCTCATTTCAAAATGCATTGTGGCACAAAGAGACATCACAAATATATTTTGTCACTCACGTAGAGAATTCACAATGCTGTCTTCATTTCACTTTCTACAAGTCCAGGAATATTATCTAGTCAGAGGGAAGTTTACTTATCTTTGGACCTTTTTGCAAAGAATGGCCTGATGTCCACACTTTGGCCTTTTCGCTTCTTCCCCGTTGCCTTCTCTGATGACTTTTCTTTCTGATAGAATGCCAGACACTGCATTGAAGATATTTTCTGCTGTTGCAACATTTACTTCTCTTGACCCTAAGTGTTCTGCTACAACTTTTCCCAGTTCCACATCATAATACTGAACAAGCACGTTCACAATCTTGTCATTATTGCTATTTGTAGCCTCGTCAATATTTAAAGAAAAGTGTCTGTCTGACAGCTTTGCACTCAGTTCCTTCTTCATAGCATGTGCTACTCCATGTACAGTGGTGTAAGTTGTACTACCACGAGAAAGAGAGAGAGAACCAAGTGCTTTGTCATCACTAGCTAACCTCTTAGCAAGCTCAACAAGATCTCCCCCCAAAGAAAAGGGCAGACAATGTTCGGCAATAAATGCACAAACAACTGCTTTCAGTTCTGCTTTCCTGTCTCCCATACCGTCTTGCGTAACGGTAGTTGTGGAAGCTCCATCAAGCTTTGTAGACTGGCGGACAGACTTCAAATTGCGCCGATGATCCACATCTTCTGCATGAGAAAGCAAGGCTTTTTTCCCACTTGAGCCATAGAGTAATGTTTTGTTGCATGGCACGCAAAAACAAACTCCCGGCGACTCGACCTTTTCACACCAATCGCCATGACATACCCCATCGCTGTTCCGATCTTGCAACCAATCCCACCTCCACTTGTTTTTCACACCTTTCTCAACTGTAGAAATATCTGCCCCCGGCGGTAACACCTTCATGTTGTTTGGTTTTGTACTCTTGTTTTTGAAAGACACAAAGGCACACAAACTAGCTGACAAAGTTGCTTGTGACAAGTTGTCATTTGCACCAAGAGCTGCATGCTGCTACCCGAAGTGAAAAAACCTCGTTTTTACAACCAAGGAACGTCACTGTCGGAGGTCAAATAATCTCCCTTGCAACGATCCTATTATCGTCTGCTATTAAAATCTCTTTGTCCCTGCTTTTCCAGTCCGGAAATGACTTTCCAACAAACTCAAAAACCGGAGATTATTTTTTTCAGCAATCGTAAAACCGGATTTCCGGAACATTCCGGAAAATTAGCACCCCTGCACTCTATTAAAGTCTAGAACTTCTATCCTGTGACAAACCTACATGTCTGAGAAAGGATTTGGCCAACTGCCAAACGTTTACCTTATGAACAGCAGCTTGCTCATTCATGACTGATGATGGAATTACAGTCTCAGACGACTAAAAAGTCCAAGACATTTTACAGTTTTACAGTACATGGAGATAAGAAAACCAATCCCTTCACTTTGATGGGAAATCCTGACAAAAAAACATCATTACCAACAGTGGATTTTACTACAACACATTAAAGTCACTTCATATGCAAAATAAATGCACAATATGCATCCATCATTCTTCTTTTAGTCACTTCATATGCAAAATAAAAGCACAATATGCAGCTATCATTCTCATGTTCATTTACACATTGGCTGTTTCTTTCATTTCTTACATTAGTGTTTGCAACATTACATGATTAAAAATAAAAATGCAATACCTGCATCACAGCATTGAAGAAACAAGTGTTTCCAAGATTATTCAGACCCTGGAAAAAAAGACAAGAAATAAAAGGTCACAACAGAAGTGATTCCCTGGTAATAAAACAAAACAAAAAGTTCAACAGAGAAAATACATTGCAGAGACAGGGGGGAGGCAACAGTAATAACAAAAACAAAATAAAAATCCAGCAAAAAAAAAAAAAAAAATCAAAAGTTTTCATAATACCTGTGCAGCATCTTCAAAGCCAGCTCATACGTAATTCTGTTAGTTGCAAAGTGAGGCAACTGCAGGAGGAGATCTACACAAATCTTTAAAATATCTTAAGTATTGTATCCGCCAAACATGAACAAACGAATCACGAGACATACCCCCCCCCCCCCAACACCCCCACCCCCCACCCGGGTGTTTTGTCTTGTGATTTGTTTCTTCATGTCTGGCAGATGCAATACTTAAAATCTTTCACAGACTTAATTCTATGTTTACTTCTAATGTCATTTTGTTAACACCTTCTATTGTAGCAACCCCCAACTGCTTGTTTGTTTTGGATTTTTTGTCTGCTGACAACAAACATGCAAAATAAACTGCAGCTCTAGCCATAGTGCTGCAGACTAAAAATAGTCACCTGCCTTTTAGGCAAACAACTTAAAATTCACAGACCATCTTTTGAGATGCTTCCATGCCTAACATAGGTGAGCAGTCCCTGTTTAGGCCTCCATGGTCAGCTGTGCAATAGTCACCACTTGACATGAACCCAGGCATGAAGGGACGCCACTCTCAAGGACATGCTCTTCAGGTAAAAGGGACAAGAATGCAAAGTTTTCAGCCGTGAACACAGGAAGTCTAAGACTTGATTTTTCTTCTTTAGTTTTTTTTGTTTGTTCCAAGAACAATAACTGCACTTTCTTGAACATCTTAAGTGACGCAGTATAATTTGATGTCTTGGGAAGATGAAAGATTTTGCCTAGAATTCTTAGGATCATGAAATTAGCATGTTCCTCACCACAAAGCCATTATTAGTTTGGGACAACTCTCAAAAATATTGGAAAGCTAGTGCATTTTCTTGTAAAGACAGGATGAACCTTCAGAGAAAAGGAGAAGACAAAAAAAGAAAATACAGCCTTCATCCTTTTATTTTCCTTGCAATTAATGCTACTAACACACACACACATGCACACACACACATACAAGATAATTTATTTCTCCTCTTTCAAAGAAATCCATTTTCCAGTGACAAAAGATGTGCAAAATATTCCAAAACATCTATCAAAATTAAGCTGAACAACACTGCTAAGAAGAGCACCAACACATGCAACAGCAATAAAAGTGATACATTCCTAAACAAAGTAACAACCGCGCTAAAATTAAAGAGGTTTTCAGTATAAATAAAATGTAGTAACTCGTAAATAAGTAACACTTCTTTGACTACCTCCCCTTCCCTCTGAGCCCCACACATGCCTAACCCTACTATGTTGCCGACCTACAATTCAACATTTCATCATAAATGACAATGAAGTACTTAAAGACAAAAAAACATAAGTTAAATGCATACTATCCATAAAAGGTATAAATGGCAATAAAATCTAACACTCTTTCACTGAATTATTCATTTATTTGTCCATGCTTCTCTAAATTATTCATTTATTTGTCCATGCTTCAGTTACTAACCGTCATCATTGCAACCTTCCTCTCCACAACCCCTCACATTCCTCCCCCCCCCCCCCCTTCCAGTCAACCTTGCACTCCATGCTTTATCACCCTACCATTTTACACTCCCACAAACTTATTCCATACCAAATGGAGCAACCATGCATTTCTGGTGCAGCTAACTTCCAACAAGCAACCATGGCCTACAGGAGGAGGAAAAAACCACTGAAACTAGGGGGGGTCTGGGGGCATGCTGAGAAAACTGTTTAAAAACCAAGTGTAAATCTATGCCATTTTGCGCTTTCTGGACATAATTTCAGGAGATATTCAGTGCATAAACATTTCTGTAAACACATAATTATTACAGGAAGATATATTTGGGAAAAGGGGAGAATTGAAGAGTCGTCAAAAGTCTGACCCGCTTGAACAATGTCTGCGCGCTCTGCCATTTTGTTTTTTCCAAGAAGTCCGACCGGAAACTTCTTCCAAGAAAAATCAGGGCCATAACTTGCACGCCTTTGCTATGAACGCTTGCAAGCCAATCACAGATGCCTTGCTCCTTTCGGTTTTTCTTCTTTTTTTTTTTCTTTTTTTTTGACAAACCAAAATCACGGAATTCCGCCCAGATGCGGAACATTTTAAGCCCTGCTCTATAGACTACTGTCAGTGGCAAACACTCATAATTTTGTTAGTTTTCTGAATGATATCAGCAGTCCCTGGCATCAATGGTCTCTCTCTCTCTCTGCCTCCCCATCCCCCCCACACACATACAGAACAGAAAAATCTCCAAGGCAAACTTCACCCCATATGCAAAAGTTGCCAATCATGAGGTATGGATACTCCATCATGTACAGTTTACAATGTCCAGTTTGACACCTTTGCTCTCCCTTAGCACTGCTTTCACATTTCAGCATTTTCCCTGCATGCACGAGATAACAGGAAAGTTCTCTTTTCTGCTCAAAACTTGCAAGCAAAGCTCAGCTGAACAAGTTTGCTGATCCACAAAAGACGTATCTAAAACATAACAAGGTCGACTGCTTCACAATGGGTCAAGCACAGACTGGTGAAAAGGACATTTCAGAATTCTGTTTCCTTGGTCATTATAACAAAAATGCATAGTTCAATAGTGAGCAATAAGATCAGATATAAACTGTAGACAATCAGTCACAGTTTACAGCTTGGATTAACCCTGACCTCTCACATCAACCAACACTCACCTTGACCTTCTGACAGGCCACCCCGGGTGACCTGCCAGTAACTTGCAACTTGTCGGCACGTGATTGGCTGGTGGGGGAGCTGGGGTCCGTGGAGAGATGTCAGACTGACTGGTGATCTGGGCGCCTCGCTGACCTGAGTGAGCGAAATCATTAGGATTATCTCCCTTTGTTTCTGACACTATAGATGTGGTGTGTGTGTGCGTGCGCGCATAAGCATGCATGCGCATCTCTGTGTGTCAGTGCATGTGTGGAAAAGAACTGTTTTCCCCAGCATGGCCATGTAAACTTATTCAATACAATTAAACATTGTACCATTCAGACACTGAGAAATTTGTCGGCTGTTATAATAAATCTAATACACATCTTTACCGAGGGAATAGGAGCAGAATGCACTCATTTGTTTGGTTCCTTCTATTCATCAGACACCATCTGAATATCCACTGACCTGTAATGTGAGAGAACTCCATGCGAGGTAACCCCGCCTGCTTGCGTAGAAAGTCAATGCATTCCTGAACCCTCTTGCTGCTCTCCATTGGAATGTCGATATCACACGTATAACACCTGCAACCCATGCAAAACAGTGTTACTGCTGTGACCGAATTCAGTCACGATCATAACCAACACCAAGATGACGAAAACACAAAGCTGAAGAAATCAAAAAGCAGAACACAAATGATGTGGTGTACTAGAAGGAAACTAACTGACAGAAACACAATCAAACAGCAGCAGCAGCAAACGGCAGCAATGGATATGCAGATCCTGGTTTCTCAGTACCAAAGCAACTGAGTGATATCACTCAGGATGAAGAATGACAATAAAAGCTCTCATCCCCAGTAGAAGAGAGGAGGTCACTCGAAGAAGAATATGTTTCTACCAATAACCTTTCTTTTCCCATTTTTTTTAACAGATCCTCTAAAATCCCCCTTTACCAAAGGGACCTTCTGTCATGACACACATCACTAAAACAACCACAATTTAACAGCAGGCACACAACAGTGTTCATGCACAACATGATTCCGTTTTCCTAACTCTTTAAATCATCAAGAAGATTCATTTACATGGTACAGAAACATGGATCGTGACCATGGAATCAAATTCCCTCTCTGGCCTGAAACGGTGATCTCTGGCTGCTCCTGGCACCACTTTGAAAGATCAGTCAAATTGCCTTGTCTGGTAATGAGGCTTTAGTATTCTTCAAAGCTCCCATGGCTGGCTGTACCGATATCAGACCATGATGCAGGCTGAAAGCTGCAGAATATCTATGACAAAGACCAAACCCAATTCTGTGACAAGAGCCAGCTCCAAGGCAGTTGAGAGTGTATGATAGTGGGGGACTGCCACGACGCTCTGTATTTTGGTGCCAAATGGTTGGTTGTGTGTAAATCAAAATGACCTTGTGTCACACACACACACACACACACACACACACACACACACACACACACACACACACAAATGTTCAGTTTTCCATTTTTTCTCAAGTGTGCAATCATCACACATTGAAAACTTCCAAGATTATCATTCCAGAGCACCACCCTTCAAATCAATCAATTCTCTGAGCAAGCATTTGTCAAATCTGCCATCCAGGATATCTGTCAAACAGGTGACCGTGTGTCTCCCGATCCAAAGGTCATGACAATGCTAAATTATGTGTCTCAAAATACTTGCCCTTTAGTCAGACTCCACAAACGGGATCTTGTGTCAGTATAACCAGCAGTATTCTGGACATGCTGACTGGCTTCCCAGCAGTCTGTCATTTGGGACATATGTGTTTGAGGTGGAACTGATGAAGAACAATACTAAAACATACAGACCCTCATTCAGGCACTCACCCCATGGGCTCCATCTTCACACTAAAGATGGCCACATGAAACTCTTACCATGCTGACCAGGTGGTCAGGTTGGCAACAATGCAGTGGACACCTGAGTGAGGAGTTTCAAAGTGCTTCAAGGCATGCTTTTCCCGGGAGTTGCGATCACAACCCTGAAACAAGATGTCATTACTCTTTTGGTCAAGCTCTTTGCTTGCAGAATATTACTTTTTTTAAAAAAGAGAAAAATAAAGTTTTCAAACTTAGCCAAGTGACTAGTTTCTGGCAATATCATATGTAGCTGAGATTTCCTAGCCACAAGCTTTGACTGTTTCAGTTTACATTTGATGGAGATTATTACAATTTAAACCTTCATACCCCAGGCCAGAACTGTGAATGTTTTTTTCTTCTACTGATGTAAGTGATTTAAACTGATGTGACATTCAGTCATCAGTTTTGTAAACATGTTCTGTTCTCTTTCTTTTTTTTTTTCTTTTACAGTCATTAAAACTGAAGTGACTATTTCTTTTCCCCCACCAAACCAGAAAAAAATTATTTCCCTATACTCAGAACCGAAAATAAGACACAAATCTGAAAATGAGCAATGATGAAAACAACAATACATATTATGAGACACAAGGCCAATGCAAACAACATGAGATTCGAACCTGGTGGCCACACTGGAGACAGATCCAAATGGTCGGCTCAAGATCAGAGTCTTCTGCTGCACAGGCTGCAGCACCCTCAAGTGGACTCCCAAACAAATCCTTGGCCCCGCTCTTCGTCGCCTCAACTATACAGCTCTGAACACAATTTTTTTAAAAAATATATATATATATATATAAAATGACATCAACACCACAATAATCTCATTTAACCACTGAACTTGCACCTTCTCAAATTTAATAAGCACCAGCAGAAGAAGCAAGCAGTCTGAAACGGAAAAAAAATTCTATCTCATGGTACACATATGGGCAGCTATTCCTCTTTCATGAGCAGAGATACTGTGCATGCTTATTTGGATACGTTTAATTTCCAATGGAAATGTTGTTCCAGACATCCAACACTTCACCCACTCTCTATTAAGTGCAATCTAGCACAGTCTGGGTGATCTTTTTCTTATTGTCACATCTCATCACTATCTATTTTCATGTATATAACCCATTCCCAAAACATGAAGACTTGAAGGTAAGCAGTAATTAATTTGCTCAACATATGATTTCAATAAAACATATGTTCTGGATGAATAGTCAGTCACTTTGCTGGGAATGAAATAAAGAATCAAATATGATAAATCTGTCGTGCTTCTGTTCTTGTCTTTTGTCTCTGAAGCGCTGACAAATAATTCTTCTAACAGAAAAAGTTAATAGGCACCTGCACCATAAGAATCCAGTCTTTTATCTAATTTTCTTATTCATGAAAAATATTCTTCTGACATATACACCTTAAATACTTTCATTTTAATTGTGAATTGTTAAATATTCTGGGGGGAAAAAAGTGTACATAATGGAACTGTAAGCATATTGGCTTTCTTTAAGGAGAATAGATTAGAAGTCTTTTCACTTTTCCAACAAGACCCAAGCCAAGTGACTGCAAGGCAGCTTCTTCTCCTCCTTATGCCCTAATTCTGTGCTGGCAGCTTTTAAAAAGGTTCTATTTTTTTCCCTTCTATCATTTATTGGATGCAGTTAAATTTTCATACCTTGTTTTAAGTCCTAGCTGGTAGAAAAGGTTTTCCTTTCTAATAACAGAGGTGATATTTTTTATGCAAACTGTTTAGAACAAAAATGTACGACATTAGTGTGTTGGACAGTCAAAATCACATTTCCTATATCACAACAGATTTCTGGCATTAGCTAAAAGGCATCTAATAATATACTGATAGTGAAGTTTCCTGTTTACCCTTTCACTGATATAAGTATTATAACAATATGCTTTTTCATTTGTCATCTCACTTTGCAACTAGATCTTTTTATTTGTATTAAGTGCTGTAAAATAAAACTATACATTCTGCATATTCAGCAAAGAAGAACAAGTTACATGGTGTCAACAGGGAAAGAATTAAAATTACATCATTGTTTGTAGTTGCAGTTACTATCTACAAATGAAAGCAGGAAAATTTTACGGATTCATGATTCAGACAGGCAAGGAAAGCATCAGTCTATGAATCATTTTTAAAAACTGCTCATTTGGGTGAAGACTACTGTATTCCAAAATGTTTCTTCACTGGAGGTAAATCAATGTTTGGTTCTGCACTGAGACTATATTGTAAAATTCCAGGTTCATTAAAAAAAAACAACTCAACTAGCATTCAACTGGTGATTTCATTCAGTCATCATGATTACCAATGTATCAGTTGACTAGGTTTTTCATGCTTTTCTTAACAGTATTATTTCAGTTATTTGATCCCACATTGTTACATGGTTTGATATGTAATATAACATTAATGATAACAATAACATTAATAATAATAATGACAATCACAGAAAATGATCCACCATATTTGTTTATCACTCTACAGACTAAATCACGTGCAAAATGAAATGTATTGATCAAGTTTCCGTGGCAATTATGAGCACAACTTAAGGTTTTTGAAACAGTTGGGTTCTTTTCTTTTCCTTTTTTTGTGGCAATTGTCAATGATTCAATCTCCAAAATATATAGGCAACTGAAATATTACAACATAAGTTTCTTGGAGATGGCATATGGTTGAAACCTCTGTGATCAGTTCCCACCAACTTGATGACAATAGAACACAAAACAGTATGTTTTCCATGATTTCACGTGTTTCATTTAGCTCCTTACAAACAATAATATACAATGCTGAAAAAACATTTCTGTAAAGATATGTCTCACACACACACACACACACACACACACACACACACACACACACACACACAACACACACACACGCACACACACACACACGCACACACACATGCTCACACATACACACACTTGTAAACTGTAGCTGAAAATGGTAGCTCACCAATAACCTTTTGAGAGTAGGTCACATCATGCAAACACTTACCATGCATTCACCCAAGGTGCAAGTTGGCTTCAGCAGTGTTTTGCGCATGGCAGCAAAGTTGACAGCCTTGGGTATATGGGGACACACTGGAAACAAGAACATAATTTTCACATATAAAGCAAACTGATGCAATACCTCTGTAAGTCAACAGATGTTCAGACGAAGACCTTTGTTTAAAAACAAAACTTAGTCTAAACTGCAGTTGAGGAACTGCATCTAACGAAGACCTTATATCCATGTGTTTAAAAACAAAACTTAGTCTACACTGCAGTTGAGGAACTGCATCTGAGGTCAAATGTGATGTTAAGCACAGTATGGAGAGCGATCTTCCCCTTCCACTGCTCCCACACCACTATCCCTCCTCCCCCATCTCTTTCCTCTCCTCCCATTTGCCCAGGCTTTTCAAACACCCAGTCCCGACCACTGTCCCACCTGCCTGAAACAACAAAAAGAACAAGAAAAGAAAATGTTTTCATGACGTGATCTGAATGTTCGATTTCTACCTGTGTAAGAGTTATGCCCACTCTCACCCAACATGTTTTACTTTTTCTTCATGCACAACTTGAGGTTCTGGTGCACTGTGACTCCAAGAAAACAAAGGTCATTGCCAGTGTCACTGACCACTACATTACTGGTGTCCTCATCCCTCATCCCCTACTCTCTCCCCTCTCCACACACCTTTCCGTTCACTGTCAGTCCATGATGTATACACCCACATCACTTCATTGTCGGTCCACTTACATCGCCACAATCAGTCCGTCAAAGTGTCTTGTTATTCTGAACTGGTAACTGTTTGCAGTTCTGCCAATTTCAAGGCTTCTTCACCACTCTTAATTTGCAAAACATTTTCTGATTAATCAAAAAAAATAAATAAATAAATAAATAAATATATATATATATATATATATATATATATATATATATATATATATATATATATATATATATATCTAGCACACAGATCTGGAAATGAATCACTGACTCTGCAACAAGTCCACGGTAAATATGAAAAAATCTTTAGGTTTTACAACATGGTGGTATACACCACCGTCCACTTCCAAATTTACACCATGGTAATTAAACATCAAGGAAGTCAACTGCCTGAGGCAGACATCACAAGGCAGGTAACCCATTCCATCTACAAACATGAAAATGCTCAGGAAGACATGATGGCATCCCACTGTATCTCCATTGCGGGATTCTCAAAAATTAAATTAAAAAAAATTTTAAAAGCAAATGATAGTACTAAGGTCACATGAGGAAAGACATACTGAACATAGCTCATCTTACCAGCCACAATGGTGCCGTGGTCTGTGGCACAGACTTGCACAGTGGGAGATTGTTCGTTCGAGTCCCATTTATGGCATTTGTTTCATCACCGACCAGCTTTGTCCCACAGTTACTTGAATGTGCTAGGGGCTCAAACAATAAGACACAGGCTGGTTTCATCCACTTAATGGATGCACCTTGAAGAGTGTCGCCCCAATTTCCTGACCAGCATGTTATCGGCATCATGCATGCTGGTTAAATACTGCAATATTTCATAAAAGACAGCATACAGTAGATGCCCATCTTGCTGTAGGTTTTGACCAGAATGGACCTGTAATAGAATATGAATATAGCATCATCTCCATCCTCACTGATCATTAAAAAAAAAAAAAGGGAAGAAAAAGGCTATGCAAGTTGGATCAGAACACACTTACACCACTGAACATCCCCAAAGTGCCTCAGCTGTAAGTGTACTGTCTCCACATGTGGATTGCCTCTTGATTAACAGATATCAACTACTATGTGGCTGAACCCTGGAAGAGACTGTATATGGAGCAGCTGGAATATAAGAAGCATGGGAATAATACCACTGCTAAAAGGGGTCTGTCACAAAATCATTATATCTATGTAAACATGCAGTCCTGTTAAAACAAACAAAAACAAACGGAGAAAAAAAAAAAAAAAAAAAAACAGAAAAACAGCACATGGTAAGTACATAACTGCCCTTCTAATGACTTGTCAGGAAAAAAACAAACAAACAACCGAACAAGTGCTGAAAATCCATGCATGTGTACTGCAACCCATTCACCACCAAACAATATGCTCGTCTCCGTCAAATAGTTTAATCTAATGTACTGAATGTAAGTCACAAGAGTACTCACTGGCAACCCCATCATCGCTGGACTCTTCTGCTTCATTCTCCTTGCTTTTGCGTATCCTGTGCTTCCGATTTTTACCCATCTTGTAGGTGTGTATACTGCCAGCGTCTAGCACTCTCATCGAGTTGGTCCACGAAAACTGGAGAGAAGAAGAAAGTAGCAGTATAAATGGCAGTTTAATATACGGCCGATAATAACCTACCTGAATTTTAA
Source organism: Conus ventricosus (assembly GCA_018398815.1). Classification (NCBI taxonomy): domain Eukaryota; kingdom Metazoa; phylum Mollusca; class Gastropoda; order Neogastropoda; family Conidae; genus Conus; species Conus ventricosus. The sequence goes on along the minus strand of CM031607.1, from coordinate 50,048,974 downwards.
TCAGCCATCTCTGATGTACTGAGATATGTAGCAGCTTTATAAGTTTTTGGCTTCTTTATCTCGGTCTTTCTAAATTTCTAGCTTCTATATAACAATCATTATATTTTCATTCATCTGCACTCACATATCTTAGCAGAAATGTAACAACTTGTCACATGTGAAGACACACACAAACACCTGGTGAGGGGGAGACAGACAGACAGACAGAGACACAGAGAGAGAGAGAGAGAGAGAGAGAGAGAGAGAGAGAGAGAGAGAGAGAGAGAGAGAGAGAGAGAGAGAGAGAGAGAATGAGGCTTCAGAACTTAAGCGCCAAAAGGTGGGCTCAAAGATAGTGACAATTTTTGGATGATAATAAATCCTGGTCAAAATATCTGGGCTAAATAAAAAACGGTAGAAACTAGAAGGCATGAACAGAATACCTAAATGATTAAAGAAATAAGCCCAGACTAAAGCTTCAGTTGCATATGAATATATTTAGATATAGTTATTCTAGCAACCAAATTCACTCCTTTGAAAGAGGACACAGGCACACTGCATATGTTTTAGCAATGGTCACTTACTGAAACGGCATGGCAGGAAATGTTGCAAATAAGATAAGATAATGTTGCTTATAGCCCAGCCGACCGCAAAGGGCCACATCAGGGCTGAAATGTTGCAAATGAACATGTTTATAAATATAAGATTTTTCTCAAAAATTTTATGAACCTTGTCTTCTTACCGTCTGAATGATCAGATTCAACAAATGAGTATGTCGTGTCATGATGTGTCAGAAGCAATCCATAAGATTTTAAAGCAACATGTATACCAAACACTGCTTCCAGTTGCACTGAAGCCCAATGTAATTTATCATTCAAAAAGATATAGTGATGCTGCAATGTGAAAAATTGTAATCTATCACTTCAGTTACAGCAGGATACACATTCACGATGATTTTTTTTTTAACAAAGTTGTGTGATTCCTCCTCAAAAATATTTCTTAGGTCTGTCATTCTCAATTTCTGTAATCTTATGTATGACACTCTATCCTCCCCCCCCCCCCCCCCCCCCCCAGCCCTGATGTGGCCCTTTGCGGTCGGCTGGGCTATAAGCAACATTATCTTATCCCCTCTCCTCCTCCTCCCCCTTTCTACTTTTTGATATTTGCATTCTTGACATTTGCTGTAAACAATTTGACTCCTTGGCAATGTTTTCCAATTATGCTTTACTGTAATTTTTTTTTCTTCTTATGTATGACAGTATCTTCTTTTTTTTCTCAATTTCTTACATTAAAACATAATCAGTTAGTTTAGTTTCTGTGTTGTACCATTATTGCTGGTTTTGTATTTTTTGTTTATTAGAGAGAGAGAGAGAGAGAGAGAGAGAGAGAGAGAGAGAGAGAGAGAGAGAGAGAGAGAGAGAGTAAGATAAGATAAGATAATGTTGCTTATAGCCCAGCCGACCGCAAAGGGCCATATCAGGGCTGTGAGAGAGAGAGAGTGAAAATGTGTGTGTGTGTGTGTGTGGTGTGTGTGTGTGTGTGTGTGTGTGTGTGTGTGTGCGTGTGTAACTTACAATTTTGTGAGCTATTCAAGTATGCAAAAGGTAGTTATTGCCATTCTGATGTTTGATACTGTCTTCTCTAGTTATATGTTCTATGATTTTATCAAATGCATCTTAAAAATAAAACTCAGCGAAATATTGTTCAGCTGTATTCTACACAAACTGTTATCCATGTGAACACATCTGTGAGCAAACTGTGGTATCCTCACAAAATGACATCAGTGTTCATTCATATTTCCTGACAAAAAAAAAAAAAAAATCTAAGACTTTTTAAAGACTTCTCAAGCACTTTTTAACAAAATTAAAAGACTTACCCCATGGATAATTTTAAGAAAATGAGTTACGAAATACTGACACAAATTAAATTATTCACTGTCTAGGAGCTTTTTTGGCCTTGTTTTTGTCTCCACTTAGGTCTGCCTGCAACCACTCTTTGAACTCTTCTTTTTTCCAGCCAAATGATGCTGAACAAACACTTCCCTGGCATGTCGACTCCTCACTTTCAAGACGACGGATCATTCTATCATGTGCACAGGCTCCATGAAGTCTGGTAACTCTGGTGTT
>CM031607.1:50031869-50036869 GCA_018398815.1 Conus ventricosus | reverse complement strand
CCTTGGCGGTCTAGTCCTGGTTGTCTGTGTTCTTGGCGGTCTAGTCCTGTACTCTGGTTGTCTGTGTCCTTGGCGGTCTAGTCCTGTACTCTGGTTGTCTGTGTCCTTGGCGGTCTAGTCCGGTACTCTGGTTGTCTGTGTCCTTGGCGGTCTAGTCCTGTACTCTGGTTGTCTGTGTCCTTGGCGGTAACTAACCCCCTCTCTTTCCAAAGGTTTTCTTGTGCTTTTGTAAAAACAAGTCCATCCTTCCTCGAGTTAAAAACAAACAAACAAACAAAACAAAAACCGGATCCTTGCTTAATGTCTATCCATTTACGTTCTCCTGTTTCATTCAGCTCTTTTTTTTTTCTTTTTTTTTTTTCTCTTTCATTTAAAGTAGACCCTTACTAACTCATTTTAATACAAAGGAGACCCGAGGCCTAAAAATAAACTGTATATTGTGCAATGAAATTTTATGGAAGGGTCATCCTTTGCAATGGTAAGCTCTTCGGGATCAACCGTTTGCATTCTCAAACGGAATCGTCCGAAGATGGAGAGAGGTAGCCCACGTGGAGAGGTGATTAAAAAAAAAGCCACACGCATAATTCTTTCACCCTATGAAATATCACGCAATGACCTGGACGTTTGTGGCAGGAAATATACCGGGTGAACCCCCACAGTGCTCAGTTCGAAATCTCAAAAAACAAAGAAACAAAACCCTGCTTGCGTTGCAGAGCAAACCCAGGCAGAAGAGTATTTGGGACAGCGCAGACCTCCACCAAGGTTGAACAAATCCCGGACCCGTGCTCTGCTCCGCAAGTGCACCAACATTTTTTAAGTTAATTCTTGGACTACATTCCATCTTCCATCCAAATTCTGTCGAAATCGGCTCCCTAGGTTTGACGTGATACTGCTTCCAGGCAAGCAACAGAACAGGCTCATGTGAAAACATGGCATTCTTGGCGGCGGAACTAGAGGAAAGTTCATTTCACCATGCAACAGACACAGCAGTTTAAGCGAACTGAAGGCTTCTCAAGTGGCGCTCTGCACCATTGTCCTCCGAGACCAGACTGTCACGTGGGCAGGCCTACTAAGGTTCACGAAGATCAATACTGTGGGAGCCGTGAGTTGACAACAATGACCGGGAGATTCAGGTCAGCACGATGGAAGCAATTAAATGAAAAGTCAGGAGAGGAGAATCTAATTATCCACTATGGATAAAAAGGTAACCCGGCCGACAAAAAAGGTAATTACTCTGGAATAAAATGAGTTTGCTGTTCAAGACGGAAAAAGAGTTCATCGTTGTGGGGGAAAAGGAGGTCATTATTCTGGAAGAAAAATGTCACTTTTAAGTAAAAAAAGCTTTTTTTTTTCAAAGAGAAAAGAATCACTAGTACAAAAGAAGAAAATTCACTATTGTAGATGGAAGGGAAAGTGTCACTCTTACAGAAAAAAAATGCTCTCCATTATGGAAGAAAAAAGTCAGCATCATCGAAGGAAGGGGAAGAGTTCACTGCTATGAAAGAAAACGTTCACACTGAATGAACAGTGAACCTGTCTAGATGGGAAAAAAGAAAGAAAACATCACTGTTATGGAACAAAATGGTTAAAAAGTTAACTGTTCAGAAAAAGAAAAATCACTATAGTAGGATAAGTTCACCATTATGGAAGATCAGAATGTTCAGTATTAAGGAAAGAAGTAAAACGTCCACCGTTAAAGGAGATGAAAATTCACCGTGTAAGAAAGAAAATTACTGTTATGGGAATAAGGTTCATTTTTAGGAAAGAAAAAGAACAATGCTGACCGTTTTGGAAGAACAAATCCACAGTTATGAAAGAACAAGATAAGAAGTTCACTGGTATGGGAGAACAAATTCACTGTTGTGAAATAATTTACAGTAATGAAATAAACAATTCACTGTTACAGAAAAAAGCATTTACTGTAATGAAAGAAACAATTCACTGTTACAGAAAAGAAGGATTTACTGTAATGAAAGAAACAATTCACTGTTACAGAAAAAAAAGAAATGTACTATTCTGAAAGGGAGAAAAATTAACAATTATTGAAAGAAAAAGTTTGCAATTATGGAAACAAAAGTTTACTGTTCTGGAAGAAAGAACACTTCACTGCTATCGAAGGATAAAAAAAACCAAAGAAAGCTAGTGCACTTCTATGGAAGAAAATGGTTCACTAATCTGAAAGGAGAAAAAAGGTTGTGTTTTTGTCTAAAACGTTCACGATTATGGAAGCCGAACTTTGACGTGAACAATGGAACGTTCAGCACTGACAGAGGTACTCCGACATTTGACGAGTCAGTTCAGATGACGTCACTTGTAGGCCACCCTGCCGCGGAGGCCCTCCAAAGGCTGCGCGAGCCAACAAGCACGAGAGGTTGGACGATGGAGATAACCGCTGTGGGAGCTTTCAATCCAGCTTGCATACAAGAAGGTTGAGGTTACTATATTCATTTGATAGACGTGATCTGCCAGTCATATATGACTGGGTTCTACACAAGTGGCACTTTTCATAGACCTGGTATAATCAGAGCAAAAACAACAACGACAACAACAACAACAACAACAACAACACACACACACACACACACACACACACACACACACACACACACACACACTATTCTGCTAATTTACTGCATGGTGACATTATAGAATTTTACATCACCAACCAAAACCCCTGTCAACACAGTGCGATGATTTCTTTTCAATTTCTAGGTTTCTTTATCGATCTGTATCTCTCAAACGGTTTATAAAAGTGTTGTCTCCACATATTCTAAGTGTTTATGAAAATGGAAAGATACGTAATTAAACCATTGAACATACGCGATACAAAAGATTTCTGATAATACGATTTCGTGGTGTGTAAATGGCTTAAAATAAAAAGTTCCCTTGTATCCACTCGGCCTGTGTGTATTCAGACTGTAAAACGTGGATGGTAATGTGCGTTACCGCAACAGCCCAAGTCACAAATGAGGCGTTTATTGCCTGGAGGTGTCAGCTGAGCACACCCTTTGAAGATTTGAGGTCCCTTTTGTCTGAACGCATCAGATCACTACAATGGCAGGTGGTTTGAGGCCCTCATTGCCTGGGAGAATAAGATGGTTGCAGTCACACAAAGTCTGAGCTTTGTTTTCTTTTGGTCAGGAGCTGTCAGCTGCGCACGACGGCAAAAGGTTTGAAGCCCTAACTGTCTGGACGGATGAGCTGACTGCAGTCCTTGGGAGGTCTGGGATCCTCATCTCCTGTCACTTGATCACCGTCAGACACGTGTTAAGGTCCTTACTGTCTGAGGGTGTCAGGTGACCACGAATCACTGGAGATTTGAGGTCTTTCCTACCTGGAGCTGTCAGTTGACCACCTAAATAAGGGGTTTAAGGTAATTACTGTCTGAAGGTGTCAGATGACCACAGTCACAGGAAGTTTGAGATCCTCACTGTTTGGAGGTGTCAGGTGACCACAATCGCAGGAGGTCTGATGTCTTTAAAGTCGGGAGGTGTCAGATGACCACCACCACGAGGTTTGAAGTCTGTACTGCGTGAGGATATCAGGTGACGACAATCATATGAAGTATAAGGTCCTTCTAGCCGGGAGCTGTCAGGTGACCACCACCACAGGAGGTTTGAAGTCTGTACTGTATGAGGATATCAGGTGACGGCAATCACATCAAGTAAGGTCCTTATAGCCGGGAGCTGTCAGTTGACCACCACCACAGGGGGTCTGAGGTCCCCGTTGCCAGAGCTAGGAGGCAGGTCAGTGTGTCCCGACTCATGAGCGGCCAACTGGAACAGACGGTTGAACCGCTCCCCGCAGTACAGGCACTGGAACTGCCGCTCCTGGGGCAGCAGCAGCTGCATGCGGCGCCAGGAACTGTCCGCCACCTTCGGGAATCTCTTCTCGCAGGAGTCGCATACGTTGTGACGCTCATCGGCGTGCACGTCACTGTGACGTAGCAGGATCCTCGATCGCCGGAAGGGACGTATGCAGATCACACAGCGGTTGGTAGGCTCGGACTCGTGCAGTTTGACGTGAGCTCGAAGAATGACGTCACTGGAAAAAGTGGAACCGCACAAGGTGCAGGTACGACTCGCGTCCGCCGTTTCGTGACGCTGCATGTGGATCCTCAGGGAGCCCTCGTTGGAGATCCACTCGTGGCAGGTGACACACTGGTACGGCTTGCTCTCGGGGCCGGCCTCCGTGGCCTCCTCGTGGCGACGCAGGTGAGCTTTGAGCGACGACTCCTGCAGGAACAGCGAACCGCATTTGTGGCAGCGGCAGGCCGGAGGACGATCAGGCACGTGCGACTTTTCGTGGGTCATGAGCGAGCTGTAAAGAGCAAACATCCGTCCGCATTTGGTGCAAGAGTAGGGCGTGGCTCCACCATGCACACGTGAATGCTTGGACAAAGACATGATGTCGGGGAACTCCGCCTGGCAGAAGAAACACGATTTCCCACATTCTTCAGAGGAGGGCTTTTCGGCGGACCATGCTCTCTGGACTTGCTGACTCGGCTGCTTGTGTCTTCCTGCAAACGGCGCGGAGGAGACTCGTTTTCCAGACAAAGACCTGACCCCATCCCCTCTTCCAGTATGAACTGCAGTTCGTAGCCTGTCCACACTTGTCCGTGGTCTCTGACCGGACACGGAAGACCCCGGAATACCGGTTCCAGGGCGGATGGCCAGGTTGGCACTGCGCGCCCGTGAATGCATCTTCATGTGCTCAGCACACTCTGGTGGGGAGGTGAAGTTCTTCCTACAGATGCCGCAGGTGATCTTGTCTGGAAGCTTCTGTCGCCGTGCCACTGGTGCCGTCTGCCTCTGGAGACACCAGGCAGAGAGCATCATGTCACAAGTGTCTTTTAAGACACACAATTCAGACAAGAACTTAACGACCGAATCAACGAACAAACGAACGGATGAACCCACTACCCATGCAGTCAGTCAGTCAATCGACAGTGTTAACTATCGTTGACTCAAAAAGTCAATTGATGAATATCTAATCAGCCC
>CM031607.1:50016869-50026869 GCA_018398815.1 Conus ventricosus | reverse complement strand
AGAGAGAGAGAGAGAGAGAGAGAGAGAGGAGAGAGACAGACAGAGAGACAAAGAGAGAAAGAGAGAGAGAGAGACAGACAGACAGACAGAGAGAGTTACCCAGAGGAGACTGGTAATGGTATGTAAACTGAGCATATAACACGTTTAGGGTCAGCTTTACTTCAGACATCCAAACACTGATACACCACACCACTACCAATACAGCAATACTACATTCATCAATAAAATCAACAGTAATCACAAGAGTCATTCTTCAGTATAATCAATGTACAAAGTCAGAAACCAGAAAATTGTTCTGCAAGTGATAAACGCTATGATATGAACAAAACTAGTTTATGTAAAACCATAGCTTAATGAACAGACCCTCTATTGACTGTGAAATGTTTAAGCAGTTTTTCAGCGAACGAATTTGCGTTCTGAGAGTGTCGGAGATCTGGCAGAAGGACGTGCCAAAGCCCTCTCTACAAGACTGAGCAAGGACCAGTTCAGAGATGTCTATCTTAAGTACAGCGGGTATGTGGAGTTTGGCTGCACTGGATAGTTCATGTGTCTGAGCCAGCAATCTCTCTTTGAATAAACGTTCCTTTACTAACTTTAACCGGAAAATTCCTGCTCAATGCAGAACGTGCAGAAATAATTTCCTGACAAAGATTTATGAAATGCTTGATCCTGCACGATTGATATGCTCGTCTGGATATCGTTTTACATGAAGGGTTGATGTGAATAGACGAGAGAGAGAGAGAGAGAGAGAGAGAGAGAGAGAGAGAGAGAGACAGACAGACAGACAGACAGACAGACAGAATGTTTTTATACTTTGGCTTTGGTAAAGCTATCCAACCTGAAGGGAAAATATATGAAAAAAAGCTTTGCAAGTTGCACGTGCAAATCATTCCACATTACTCTAGAGAATCGGAAAGCAGAGTCAGACAACTGGTTTGGGTAGTGCGGACTGGAGGTCATGACACCAGGGTAGTGAGAGAAAGTGAGTTCAAATGTTTTGCCAGCCAGGAGGGGTTTTTCTATATACCCCAGAAATCTCCCTCTCATCTGACCCTTAGCTAAAACTGAGAACATACATTATGATGAACACACATGTATTCTGAGGGTACAAACCATTGCAGCTATAGTGTAGTTTTTCATCAACATGTGTGAGTGTGTGTGTGTGTGTGTGTGTGTGTGTCAGAGGACTCCGGAATGGTTCGTAAATGTGTGTGTGTGTGTGCGTGCGTGCGTGCGTGCGTGTGTGCGTGCGTGCGTGCGTGTGTGTGTGCGTGTGTGTGTGTTTGTGAACGCTACAAGTTTTTGTTCAAGGAAAAAACAAGAAGTTAAGAATAAACCCACTGTCGCACCTTTTCGGAAACACACGCTCCCCGCCTCACACACGACACGCACCTGCACTGACGTAGACGGCTTACGAACCATTCCGGAGTCCTCTGACAGACCACAGTGGCTGTGATCGTGATAGCATGGCGAGGGCTGAAGACAGGGAGACCTTTGCCGTACACCGTCACGGAGGCCGCTGCTTACCCGCCCCAACCCACGGTCTATCTGATTGTCGTCTGCTCGCCTGCTAATCTATCCAAAGCCAGACGTCTGTCTGCGCAAAGGGGGATAATCCTCCGAGCGTCGGTTATGAGCACGCACAAGGTTTCGGGGCAGTAGTGGAGGTTTGGTTGTTCGATTTTTCCGTCTCCTGCCTGGTACGTCTGTGAAGGTTCAGGAAATACTTCGGACGTCCACCCCCTCCGCATGTCATTGTTTTTCCTGTTTAGGAAAGAAACAAGTTAATGTAGATTGAGACTTTAACCTGCGTGTTTAAAGGGGTACTCACCCCTAAATAGCATGTTTGGGTTGTTCAAAAGTATGATCGAGCGTGTTTCGATGTACGTGTTACTTTTCTTCTAGAACTCACTTCTATCCGTGTTTCGGGCCGTGCAAGCAGCCAAATCGTGACTCGCCACGGAGATTGCCGAGCACAGTACGGAAAGAGACGAGAGTCGGGGATTCCGCAAGTGACGTATCAATGCCAAGACTACCGTGAATGAAAGACATGTCCCTAAAAGCTTTCGCTATGAGGACGTAAAACTCAACTATTTTCCGGCAATAATGGCAGATGCTCCCAGCTACGAGTCAAGTTCCAACGAAGAGGACATCGAACGTGAAATTTTCACTGAAGTGTATGGAGTTCAGCCGTACCAGTTTGAACCTACAGCTCCTTGTAGGCTACAGTACCACCTCCCTCGCCATCAGACGCTTGTGTTTCTTTCCAGGCAGTTCGACATTTTACAGGTTGACCATATTATGTACAGGTACACACATACGCACGACACAGAGATAGTACATGATATAAACATGCACACACATACATCTGTTTACACACACACACACACACACACACACACACACACACACACACACACACACACACACACACATTACCGTAGTATGTAAATAACTTTAAAATGATTGTGATAAACCACATTTTCTTTCAGTTGTTTAGATCTATCAGATAATGCCTTTTCCTTTGAACAGGAGTTTGTCAGCTACTGCATCATCACAGTAATTCTCTTCCCTGCTGTAGAAATCTTTTCAATAGCTGTTCACTTTCAGTCCTCCCCCCCCCCCCCCCCCCCCCACTTTTTTTTCCATTCATCATTTTCAATCTCACTCTCTCCACTTAAATTCTGAAGTTCCACAATGACAATTAGAATCTGAGGGGTCTTTTACAATATATTGCAGTCAAAGATTCTGACTGTTATTGTAAAAACTGATGCAGATCTAAGCAGCAGATCTAAGCTCATTATTCTCTTACCAGGGCAGTGTGTAGCATACAGACATACCACACCTGCATATATCTTAAAATGCACACTAAATCACCATCCTGTATCCAAATACTGATAAATAATTCACTTACTAAAGCATATGGTTGTTGGGCGGAAACTTGAACTTGCAGGGGTGCCTGATGTTCAGCAATGTCCTGAAAAATAAAAAAAACAAACTATTATTCACTGGAGTCCAACAAGTTGTTATTTGTGGACATGGACACTTTCTTGTTAATAAGAATCGTAACTTCAGTTTTGTTGGAAACAGTAACAGCAGGGAAAAAAATCAATCACAAACATGCAACAGTTTCAGTGGGAGCAGGCAGTGTGACTGCCTGACTGCCACTATGACAGTAACAATGTATGTTTCAGTTTGATGCCAACACTCAACAAAAACCAACAACTATCTTTACACCAACCATACACTGAGAATGAAATGAAACCCAAAAAGATCAACCACCCATTCCACAAACCTTACCTTCTTTACGCCTCTGAGTTTGGCTCTCTTGCTCCTGACAGAATCCGTGTCACTGTTGCGTTTGAGGCTTGCACTTGCAGCTGGCAAATGAACAGAGAGTGCTTTAATACATTTTTCTGTTATAATAGTTGGCACAGCATCCTCTTTCAGCCGTCTTCGGACCCGAATTCCAGCTTCCACCTTTACTTTCCAGGTGTGTTGGTCTTGGAAACTGTGCTCTTCGAAGTGACGACCGCAAATGCCATGATACGAGTAACTGTCCCGAAGAACAAAATCTTTCCTCGTTGTGGTGACAAAATTTATCCACAATCGCCTAAACTGGCTGGAAGCACCTTGAAAAGCATGAACGCGTACTCTTTGCTTATTTCCTGATGAAATTCCGCAACCAGACACAGCACACAAATCTCACTTCAGCCAAACACGAAGAGCGACTCGGCTTGTCTACGTCATCAATCGGGAAACCCCCCTATTATCGAAATCGAGGCTCTCGTTCCTGTTTCAGCCTCTCGCTTTCCCAATCCGCAGGAAATGCTGCTCTCACTGCAAAATGAGAGTACAGGCGGCTGATTCGGGGCTGTGTTTCGCAATACGACCACATACCAAAACCGTGTATTTGGTCAAAATAGATTTGTAAAAGTGGGTGAGATACCCTTTAAACCAAACCGTTGTCAACACGCGGAACAACGTTACTTAGGAGATAACGACAGTTTCCTGTTTCATCGCACTGAACTGTGGGAACGACGTGTCACGGTGATCACATCGTGCAGTTTGCACCACGTCACATCGTATTTGATTTGTCACGGTGATCACATCGTGCAGTGTGCACCACGTCACATCGTATTTGACTTGTCATGGTGATCACAGTGCAGTGTGCACCACGTCACATCGTATTTGACTTGTCACGGTGATCACAGTGCAGTGTGCACCACGTCACATCGTATTTGACTTGTCACGGTGATCACAGTGCAGTGTGCACCACGTCACATCGTATTTGACTTGTCACGGTGATCACAGTGCAGTGTGCACCACGTCACATCGTATTTGACTTGTCACGGTGATCACAGTGCAGTGTGCACCACGTCACATCGTATTTGACTTGTCACGGTGATCACAGTGCAGTGTGCACCACGTCACATCGTATTTGACTTGTCACGGTGATCACAGTGCAGTGTGCACCACGTCACATCGTATTTGACTTGTCACGGTGATCACAGTGCAGTGTGCACCACGTCACATCGTATTTGACTTGTCACGGTGATCACAGTGCAGTGTGCACCACGTCACATCGTATTTGACTTGTCACGGTGATCACAGTGCAGTGTGCACCACGTCACATCGTATTTGACTTGTCACGGTGATCACAGTGCAGTGTGCACCACGTCACATCGTATTTGACTTGTCACGGTGATCACAGTGCAGTGTGCACCACGTCACATCGTATTTGACTTGTCACGCGTATTTGACTTGTCACGGTGATCACAGTGCAGTGTGCACCACGTCACATCGTATTTGACGTGTCACGGTGATCACAGTGCAGTGTGCACCACGTCACGACGGAATTCTTTGCAGAGTTTCTAGATTGGGGGTATGAGGGGAGGGAGGGAGAAGCGACAGGGTAGGGAGGGGAGGTGGGGGTAGGGCGGAAGGTTTTGTGTGTGTGGGAGGGGGGTGGGCTGAATGTGACATCCAACATGGCGGCTATTAGTATGACGTATTATTTAACTCTTCATAAAAAAACCCACCCCACTGAGTGGAATAACTCAATACACGACGTCCAGGCAGGAGGGTCCTGTTCGGCTTAAGTCGTCTGCAAGAGGTATGGTGTCACCAAAATCACCATCACCCTTCCCACCATCCCGCCCCCCCTCCCCCCTCTCCCCCCCCCCCTCCCCCCTCTCCCCCCTGCCCCCCCCCCCCTCCGAACTATAATAGAAAGAGGTCCCTGGTTTTGTAGGCCGGACATTGCCAACCAGTGATTAGACCTACATCGATTTCATTGTTTAGCTTTGGAATACATGATTTAGAATTGGGGGGGGGGGGGGGGGGGGGGGTAGAGGTCTTTGTTGCTCAGCTCGGCCAGATAAAGGCCAAAAATTCGCAGAACAAAAAAAATCTCGTGCCGCTCATCTGTTTCCCCTGAGTGATGCCAGAACCACCGCTGATTTGTGATGAGGCAAACACCGCAGAAAAGTGCAGAACGTGTAGCTGAAACAGGTCCTACAAATAAACATACGTCACGTGCAAACTGAACGTCAAACATACTATGAAATCCGCGTCATGTAAGGTTAAAAGCTTGAAGTATGCTGAGAACATTGACAATGTATGTCTAACTCCTCACAAAGGGAGGGGGGAGGGGGGCAGATCTTTCTGAAGAGCATTCTCACTCATGCTGGCTCTGGAACTAAGCAATTATTCGTGTAACCATTCTCTCAATTATGGAGAGAGAGAGAGAGAGAGAGAGAGAGAGAGAGAGAGGAGAGGAGAGAGAGAGAGAGAGAGAGAGAGAGACAGACAGACAGACAGACAGACAGACAGACAGACAGACAGAAGAAAGAGAGAGACAGACAGACAGAAAGACAGACAGGAAGAGGCAGAAAAAGAAACAGAGGTATAAAAAGTTTAGGATGTGACTGGACAGAAAATAAGACAGGACAGAACATACAGGATAGGATAGTGTAGGGCAGGATTAGACAGAACGAAGCGGAACAGGACAGAGCAGGATATAATAGAACAGAAGAGGAATCGATAGAAGAAAACAGAACAAAACAGAAAACGAAAGAACAGAACAGGACACGACAGGATTAAAAAAAAGGACAGAATAGGACAGAACAGGACAGAAAAATGCCGAGCGGAACAGAACAGTGTTGAAAAGGACGGAGAGAAGCAGAACAGGACAGAACTTGAATATTAAAGAACAGAACAGAACTGAAGAAGGCGAAGCAAAACAGGACAGGACAGAATATCACAGAACTGAACAGAACTGAAGAAGGCGAAGCAAAACAGGACAGGACAGAAGAATAAAACAAAAGAGAACAGAACATGATACAGAGAGAGAGTACAAAACAAAGGACAAAATAGGGCAAAATAAAGCAGAGCAGAGCAGGACAGGACAACACAGAAAAGGGGAAAAAAAGGACAAAACAGAGCACAACGAAACAGAACAGTGCCGATCAAAAACTAGAAACAGAGTAAAACAAAACAGGACAGGACAGTGGAGTAGAAAAAGGATGCAGGATCAGAACAAAGCAGAACAGAACAGAACAGATCGGGGCAGAACAGAAAAGAAAAGGATAAAAAGGGGGGGGGGGGGGGGAGGGGGGGGGGAGGAACAGGATAGGGCAGAAAACAAAAGAACAAACCAGAATAGAGCGAAACAGGACAGAAGAGTACAGAAAAGGACAGAGCGAAACAGGACAGAAGAGTACAGAAAAGGACAGAGCGAGCGAGGCCAAAGAGAGCAGAAGAGAAAAAAGGGACAGAACAGAACATGGCAGATCAGGGTAGACTAGACCAGGAGAACACAGGACAGGAAAGACGGAACCGAACACAACAGGACAGAACAGAACATGGCAGATCAGGGTAGACTAGACCAGGAGAACACAGGACAGGAAAGACGGAACCGAACACAACAGGACAGCGCAGAACACAACGCAACAAAATCAAAGAACAGGAGAGGAATGACAGGACATGTTATAACACAACACAACAAAAACACAACACAACACAACACAGCACAACACAACACAACACAACACAACACAACACAACACAACACAACACAACACAACACGATACAACACAACACAACACAACACAACACGATACGATACAACACAACACAATACAACACAACACGATACAACACAACACAGCACACAGCGCAACACAATAGAAAGGACAGAACAGAACAGGACAGAACGAAACAGGACAGGACAGAGTAGAACACAGATAGGACTGAATTGACTAGGATAGGACAGAAGAGTACAGGACAGAACAGAATAGTACGGAACAAGACAGAACATGACAGAGTTAGCAGAAGAAGACAGAACAATCCAAAGCAAGACAGGACGGAATAGAGCAGAACAAGACAGAACAGGACAGGTCAGAACACGAGAGAACAGAGGAGAACAGGATAGAAATAGAACCGAAGAAGCAGAACAGCGCTAAATAGGACAGGACGTACCAGACCAACACAGAACAGAAGAGGACATGACAGATCTGAACAGGACAGGATAAACAAAACAAGACAGAACAGAAGAGGACAGAACAGAAGAGGACAGGACAGATCTGAACAGGACAGGATAAACAAAACAAGACAGGACAGAAGAGGACAGGACAGGATAAACAAAACAAGACAGGACAGAAGAGGACAGGACAGATATGAACAGGACAGGATAAACAAAACAAGACAGAACAGAAGAGGACAGGACAGGATAAACAAAACAAGACAGGACAGATCTGAACAGGACAGGATAAACAAAACAAGACAGGACAGAAGAGGACAGGACAGGATAAACAAAACAAGACAGGACAGAAGAGGACAGGACAGATATGAACAGGACAGGATAAACAAAACAAGACAGAACAGAAGAGGACAGGACAGATCTGAACAGGACAGGATAAACAAAACAAGACAGGACAGAAGAGGACAGAACAGAAGAGGACAGAACAGAAGAGGACAGGACAGAAGAGGACAGAACAGAAGAGGACATGACAGATCTGAACAGGACAGGATAAACACAAACAAGACAGAACAGAAGAGGACAGGACAGATCTGAACAGGACAGGATAAACAAAACAAGACAGAACAGAAGAGGACAGAACAGAAGAGGACAGGACAGATCTGAACAGGACAGGATAAACAAAACAAGACAGGACAGAAGAGGACAGGACAGGATAAACAAAACAAGACAGGACAGAAGAGGACAGGACAGAAGAGGACAGGACAGATCTGAACAGGACAGGATAAACAAAACAAGACAGGACAGAAGAGGACAGAACAGAAGAGGACAGGACAGATCTGAACAGGACAGGATAAACAAAACAAGACAGAACAGAAGAGGACAGGACAGGATAAACAAAACAAGACAGGACAGAAGAGGACAGGACAGGATAAACAAAACAAGACAGGACAGAAGAGGACAGGACAGATCTGAACAGGACAGGAAAAACAAAACAAGACAGAACAGAAGAGGACAGGACAGGATAAACAAAACAAGACAGAACAGAAGAGGACAGGACAGATCTGAACAGGACAGGATAAACAAAACAAGACAGAACAGAAGAGGACAGGACAGGATAAACAAAACAAGACAGAACAGAAGAGGACAGGACAGGATAAACAAAACAAGACAGAACAGAAGAGGACAGGACAGATCTGAACAGGACAGGATAAACAAAACAAGACAGAACAGAAGAGGACAGGACAGGATGAACAAAACAAGACAGGACAGAAGAGGACAGGACAGGATAAACAAAACAAGACAGGACAGAAGAGGACAGGACAGGATGAACAAAACAAGACAGGACAGAAGAGGACAGGACAGATATGAACAGGACAGGATAAACAAAACAAGACAGGACAGAAGAGGACAGGACAGATCTGAACAGTACAGGATAAACAAAACAAGACAGAACAGAAGAGGACAGGACAGATCTGAACAGGACAGGATAAACAAAACAAGACAGGACAGAAGAGGACAGGACAGAAGACGACAGAACAGAAGAGGACAGGACAGATCTGAACAGGACAGGATAAACAAAACAAGACAGGACAGAAGAGGACAGGACAGAAGAGGACAGGACAGATCTGAACAGGACAGGATAAACAAAACAAGACAGAACAGAAGAGGACAGGACAGAGCAAGACAGACTAGAACGAACAAGATAAACAGAACAGAACTGGACAGGCCATAACAGGACAAAACTGACCAGGACAGGACAGGACAGGACGGAACTGAACAGGACAGGAGAGAGAACGGGAAGACAGAACACATCAAAGCAGTGCTTGACCCCAAATAAGCATGAAAAGGTAAAAAATTAAAGAAAAATCAATTTCAAATTCTGATAGCGACTTAACGAATCATAGATTGTGTAACTGAGTGAAAAACAAAATCAGTACACCAAAGTCACAATCAATGAACAAAGTAGGGCTGGACAGGATATCACAGACAGACAGACAGAGACAGACTGAGGCTTAGTCTTTCAGCCCTGCATTCCCAGCTCCAAGGTAAAGTCCGCCAAGGTCGCTGTTCGCCCAGGGGCGAAGCAGATCGTATTACAACGAAGACTGGAATCCTTTGATCAGGGGAGGTCCGCCAGATAGCACGGTTGTCAGGTGCCCGGAATGGCTGCCAGAACGCTAAAGAAGAGCGCTGGCACTGACCCTGCGCACAGCCCAGCACACAGACATGAATAAAAACACGCAGACACAGGCACAGGCACACACACACTGACAGACAGGCACACAGACAGACAGACGGACACACATACACATGCACACATGTGCGCGCGCGCACGCACGCACGCACACACACACACACACACACACACACACACACACACACACACACACACACACACACACAGTTCTCCCCCTCTCTCTCTCTCTCTCTCTCTCTCTCTCTCTCTCACACACACACACACACACACCACACACACACACACACCACACACACCACACACACACACACACACACAC
>CM031607.1:50004369-50006869 GCA_018398815.1 Conus ventricosus | reverse complement strand
TCAATACTTGTGGCGCACTTTTCATTTCTGGCTCCTCTCTTTGCACATATATTAGCTAGCTCATTACCCCAAATACCACAATGCGATGGAATCCAACAGAAGGTGACATCATTTCCTTTACATATCAAGACATGAATAAGATGACATATTTCATTTACAAGAAAGTTGTTCGAAACGGTATTTGGAAATTTTATGGTTTGCAGAACAGACATTGAATCCACACAAATAACTACTTTAAATATTGATTGTGGCAAGTCAATCAAATGTGACAATGCCATAATAATAGCTATCATTTCGGCGACAAATATTGATCTGCTTTTTCCGATGGAGTATATCTTTTCAACCTTTTGTGATGGTATAACAAAAGCAGAACCTGACTGACTGACTGAGTATTAGACAATACTGAACCATCTGTGTAAACTTTAAGATGTTGAGGATATTTCTCTTGTAAATGCATCTTTACAGAATAAGATAAAATATTTGGTTGGTCAGTTTTGTTCACATCAGTGTGATCAAGATCAAAATGTGCCCTGTTTCTTTCCGAAGGTGGAGGAGAAATCAAGGCCACCTTCGCTAATGTCTCAGAACTGACTGTTGACTCTTTCAAAAGATTTTCTGTATAAGAGTCAATGGTAGAATATGATGAAATAGTCTGAGCTCTTTTTCGATAATGAGATTCAGGTTTTCTAGCAATCTCATTTTCGTTCACACCTGTGAGCGTTGAACATTTCATTACATATTTGGCAAGTGTAAGCTTTCTATGTTCGTCTAATGGTAAAATATTAATTTCCTTATAAGTTCGGTAAGTTGATGCATGGAACGGAAGAGCAAGACATAACTTATAGGCTTTACTATCTATGCTTCGCAGCTTTTGTAACAGGTGTTTAGGGGCACTGAAGAAAGCCTCTTGTGAATAACATAATTTTGATCGGATCAGTGATGTAGCTAAATGTTTTAAAGTGTTTATATCCTGACACCAGCTTTGTTTACTGATAATTTTCAAAAAGTTAGTGTTTTTCTAGCTTTGTTCAGAAGGTACTGAATATGAAAATTCCACGTTAATTTAGATGTTAAATATACTCCTAAAAATTTCACTAAAGGTTTGTAGTCAAGTGTGACTGCATCCATTTTAAAAGAGGGCAAATCGGCGCCATTGTTAAATAACACCATATATGTTTTCTCACAAGAAAACATTAGACCATTTGCAAACATGTATCTACCAAGACTGTCTAATTAATTTTGGTAAAGTTTTTTTTAGTAATTAAGTGTTCTTTTAGGACAATTTTTCCTTTTGAAGTATTCATCCATAAGCACAGATCGTCAACATACTTCACAGCTGTGATATTTTTGCTTATATGTTTTGGAAGATCACAGAGTAAAATGTTAAACAACATTGGAGCTATCACAGAACCTTGTGGAATTCCCATTTGTAATGATCTAAATTCAGAGTACGTATTTTCTACTTTAACTTGTAGCTTTCTGTCTTGAAGAAATTCTGTGATATAATAATAAAGATTGCCAGATAGACCTATGTTTCTTAATTTGAATAACAATCTGGCATGCCAGACACCATCGAAAGCTCTTTTAACATAAAAAAAATGCAGCCAAAACGTTTCGCAAACTGGTTTTTAATTTGTGTGGTTATTTTAACTATATGATCGATGACTCATCTTCCTTTTCGAAAACGGGCTTGATTGTGTGGTATTACGTCATATTTATCACAATAATATATCAATCTATTCAGAACTTTTTTTCCCCATTAGTTTAGAGACATGAGAGGTTAAAGCTATTGGTCGATAACTACTTATATTTGTTGCATATTTACCTTGTTTTAACATGGGAATTATTACTGACTGCTTCCATATTGTTGGCATAATACCCTCTGACCAAATCTGTTGAAATATTGTATGCAAAAATTTTATGAAATTATTTGGTAAGTGTTTCAACATAGAATTCGAAATTGCGTCTAACACTACAGATGATGTATTGTTAGTTAATGAGAAAATAGCATCATTCACCTCATGTATTGTAATAGGTGCATTGACAAAAAGATCACTATCTGCATGTGGCTCGTCATACGGATGTTTCTTTTCTTCCTCTTCTCGAAGCTGTCTACATTCTGGTGAAAGACTTTCCATTCGCATTGTCTTTGAGAATATATATCAGCAAATGCTTCTGCCTTTTCCGCTGAAGTTGGAAATTTGTTATTATCCAGTTTAATGGGACATCGAGGAAGATTTAACCCATGTTTCATCTCCCGAAATTTTTTCCACACTTTTTGAAAATCTTTATGCTGAGAAACCTCTTTGTCACAGAAGGATGACCAATATAGACGTTTAGCTTTGCTACAACTCTGTTTGAATATGCTTTGGCTCCCTTCATTTCTTCGTGTGCCTTTTCTATTCTATAGGAATGTGCACTTGAATCATTCCACAGTGTGTGTGTGTGTGTGTGTGTGTGTGTGTGTGTGTGTGTGTGTGTGTGTGTGTGTGTGTGTGTG
>CM031607.1:49996869-50001869 GCA_018398815.1 Conus ventricosus | reverse complement strand
TACAGGAACACAAACAGCCCGTCTGCACTCACATTCTGTGGACGTTCCCGTCACCGGCTGGTGAAGGCGTTAGCGTGACAGTGGTAGCTGCGATGCTGTCTGTCGCTCAGTTTTCAATCAAAACATTATTGAAAGACCCAACAAGAAGTCCTCTACTTTCACCTCGGGAGTGGAGTAAGTTACAGGACAGAAAAAAAAACGCTTGTCACTGGTGTACCCTCTCTCTCTCTCTCTCTCTCTCTCTCTCTCTCTCTCTCTCTCTCTCTCTCTCTCTCTCTCTCTCTCTCATTGGACAACCGGATAAAAGCTTTATGCAAAAACGCAAATGAAGACGAATTGCATTTCCTGCTTTGTTGTCCTGTGCTGAAGGTTTATTAAATGAATGCGTCCACCAGAACTTCTTAGAAAACCATTGTTTGCTTCGAGCCGCTTTGCTCATGGCAAATGAGAATGGAAAAGCACTGAAGAGCATGTGTTTATAATTATACAAGGCCTTTAAGAGACGCACACCTATGGTCTGTTAATTGAACCCAGCTGTCGTTTTCATTGCGTGCATTTAGCGTGTTTATCTGTCAGCTTCTTATTGTTAAACTGTTTCATGTTACCTTACTGTATGAATTGTTCTTGTAACCTTATTGTTACCTTACTGTATGAATTGTTATTGTTATATTGTACCCACATCGGAGAGGGCCATGGCCTATACCGATTAAAATCTTTCGTTCGTTCGTTCTCTCTCTCTCTCTCTCTCTCTCTCTTCTCTCTCTCTCTCTCTCTCTCTCTCTCTCTCTCTCTCTCTCTCTCTCTCTCTCTCTCTCTCTCTGTCCGCTTTCAAGCTTGAAGTGTCTGACACCAGTATGAGATGGTGAGAGCCAGAGTTCGGTGTACATCTTCAAGTTTTTTTCTTTTAAAGCTCACCTTCTCTACTCTGTCTGATTCTGTAAGTTTCTTTACTGGCAGTCTTGGAATTTACATAGTTCGGTGTACATCTTCAAGTTTTCTTTTCTTTAAAGCTCACCTTCTCTACTCTGTCCGATTCTGTAAGTTTCTTTACTGGCAGTCTTGGAATTTACATTTTTTGTTCTTGTCCTATCTTCCGTACCACCTCAGTGACATTGCATTCACACCGCTCATTCCGGGCCCCGTCCAGAGCCATCGCTTGGCCCATCTCGCCACAGTCCCAGCACCTGCAATCCAGGGGAGCTGTCGGTGTCAAGTCGTCATGAGGTAACCCACCAGAGCAGACACTGCACTGCTGCCGAGTCGCTTTGGGGGTGTTCAGTGGTGCCTGTGCTGATCCAACATACACGGGACACCACCAGCTAAGCCCCTACTGACGACAAACTTTCTCAGGCGCGAAGCCAGCGTGAGCTAGCTCTCCCTCTTGAGGGCGCTATCACAGCCCTAATTCAATGAATAATCCACATGAGTTTGCCGATACCAGTGACAGCGACGGAACCATAGCAAGCACACAGTAGCGGAGAGGGAACAGAAGTTGAGGTCACCATGAGAGCAAGGCCATAAAGGGCACAGAATTTGAGCTTTTTTCTTATGCTGATCGATTAGGATGAGGATGATGAAAATGATGCTACGAAAACTTCCACTGAGATCTGAATTTGCGTGACAGGGCTGTACTCTACGCTTATTTTCATAACAAACTCCGGCATCAACCAAGCGCCATTTATACAAACAAGCGGTCTTGGTCAGGAAATTTGAGCTACGCACTCTGAGATGTAGCCATTCAGTGGGTGAAACTCGATCAGTCTTTTCCAGCTGAGTCATATCAATTTCAGTTCTGGGGTAGGAGCCGCTCGGAGCACCACAAATAAATGTCTGTCATGGGAATCAAACCTACGATCTCCAAACGAAGAGGGCCGCGACGCTAAACATTCCGCCATGGCGGCTGGCTGGAATGTAAACTTCCTTTGCGGACATCATTTTTGTGTCTGTTTGCGATGCATAACGCCGTGGTCATTTCAGACCAGACTTTGTCGTGTGATTGTGGACATACAGTGGAAAACCCATTTCTGTAGATGAGTCTCTTAGCGTTCATGCTCTGTCGGTATGTGTGCTCGGGTACAAAAGAAAACCCCGCCCGATTCCAGAAAAAAATTCTCGTCTAAACATTTCAAGATGTACGGTTGCAAAGTGAAAAGTTCCCCATCAAAAACGTTTTACCCGGAGCCAGCAAAAATAACGGCGGCGAAAGTTGTAAAACCAGTACAGCTGGCGAAAGAATAGGTCGCCCTTTAAAAACGCACTATTTTTATTCTGTTACTTGAAGCCAACAGAGGCGAAACTGTTCACGAAGGCAATCATAAACCAGATCGGGGAAGCACAGGAAGATGTTCCTTTCTAACTGGGTCACGGCAGCGGAGTTGCTCCACGTTTCTGCACGTGCGGCGTATTGCCGTTACTACTTGCTGCAATGACAACATGCTTTGAAAATGAATTGGTGAGTGGGGGTATTGTGCCGCCGAAACTTTACTGAACTGTTAGGCCTACCATACTGAGTGACGAATCCGGATTAAACGTTAGCGAGACTGACGATGCAGGATCGGGCAAGTGTCATCGGCATGCCGGCAGCGGGGAAAGTCAAGTGGAGACCACGTCGGATAGCCCAAGGGACTGATCAGCACAGGTCGCAACTGAACGTCCAGACCGCTACATTCGGCTGCTCCGTCTGCGGAACCAGCTCAAGCCTGCTGCTGCCACAAGCAGAGACACGACAGGGAGACAGGGGCGTCTATCAGGGCACACAGTGCAACGACAACTGCCGTTTGCGGGACTAGGCTGCCAGACCTCCTCCAGTTGGTCCATTCCTCACCAGGCGGCACCGCCAGGAGCGACTGCAGTGACACAGCAACACCAGGCCTGGAGGAGACGTCAGTGGAGAACTTCATTTGCTCTGACGAGATTGGATTGACCTCTTCCATGCTGACGGACAACTACGAGTGTAGCGACGGCGAGGGCAGCGTCAGGCTGAGTGCTGCATGCTGCAGGCCAACAGATGGGGATGGGGCAGCGTCAGGCTGAGTGCTGCATGCTGCAGGCCAACAGATGGGGATGGGGCAGCGTCAGGCTGAGTGCTGCATGCTGCAGGCCAACAGATGGGGATGGGGCAAAGTCAGGCTGAGTGCTCAGGCCAACAGATGGGGATGGAACAGCGTCAGACTGAGTGCTCAGGCCAACAGATGAGGATGGGGCAGCGTCAGACTGAGTGCTCAGGCCAACAGATAAGGATGGGGCAGCGTCAGACTGAGTGCTCAGGCCAACAGATAAGGATGGGGCAGCGTCAGACTGAGTGCTCAGGCCAACAGATGGGGATGGGCAGCGTCAGGCTGAGTGCTGCATGCTGCGGGCCCAAAACTGGTGGGGATGGGGCAGCGTCAGACTGAGTGCTCAGGCCAACAGATGGGGATGGGACAGCGTCAGGCTGAGTGCTGCATGCTGCAGGCCAACAGATGGGGATGGGGAAGCGTCAGACTGAGTGCTGCATGCTGCAGGCCAACAGATGGGGATGGGAAAGCGTCAGACTGAGTGCTCAGGCCAACAGATGGGGATGGGGAAAGCGTCAAGCTGAGTGCTGCATGCTGCAGGCCAACAGATGGGGATGGGGAAACGTCAGACTGAGTGCTCAGGCCAACAGATGGGGATGGGACAGCGTCAGGCTGAGTGCTGCATGCTGCAGGCCAACAGATGGGGATGGGGAAGCGTCAGGCTGAGTGCGCAGGCCAACAGATGGAGATGGGCAGCGTCAGGCTGAGTACTGCATGCTGCAGGACAACAGGTGGGGATGGGGCAAAGTCAGGCTGAGTGCTCAGGCCAACAGATGGGGATGGGGCAGCGTCAGACTGAGCGCTCAGGCAACAGATGGGGATGGGGCAGCGTCAGGCTGCGGGCGGCTTTTTCATCAGATCACCGTACTCGTCTGAATGTAGTGAACGATGCCGTCAACGCCGCAGCCTACACGGACGTGCGTAAAGCTCATGTGGTTTCCCTGATCCAGGATCACACTCAACTGCAATAAAACCAGCAGGACAACGTTAGAAGCCACACAGCTGGACCCGCCATCTGGTTTCTGCAGCAATACAACGTCCCTGTCCTGCTTGATTCCGTCTGTCTCCTGACGCGGTCGAAATGACCACGCGGGGGACTCCCTGGGGCAGTGATTGCTGAGCACACACCCACCCAGACCGCCCGGACCTTGGTTGACACTGATCCAGGCACTGGGATGGTCTGCCAAGGGTCTCCTGCGCAGGCTGGGGAGGGGGTGGGGTGGGGTGGGGTCCATGTGCAGCTGCTGTGAGACCTGCGTGGCAGCGACAGGGCACACCGGCGCTGAGACTACAAGCAAGATCCCCGGCAAACGAACGGGCCCATTTTTTTTCACTTCCATGCAGCTGTCTTCAATCGTTAATCGTTTTCTGAAAATTCTTTGCATCGATTCGCCCGGACTACTGTTCAATTTGCAAATGATGATTGAATAAATTGATTATAAAGGATTCAATTCAGCGTACTTTGCTGTGCCCAGCGGTACGTTTTCAAAGCCTTTCAGCGTCTGAGATCAGTTATATTTCAGATGAATGCAGGTACAAATCGGCCCTGTCCTATCTCTTTGACTGGCTCCAGGTCTGTGTCCCATCTTGTTCTCTACGTTCCGCCTCACGTCCTATCAGATTCAAGAATCACTCTCAGCCGTCGCTGTTTCTGTCTCTGGGTGCACATTCCTGAAACGAACATCTACTCCTTCATCAAATCGTCACTAGCCATAAACCAACCTTCTCCCAATTGATCACCCTTCCACTCCTCTCCCTCCCCACCTCCCTGCATTCTCTTAACACCCACCTCCAATCTTTTCAATAATTTTCCCCCTTCATTAACATTCATTCATTTCACCACCATCCCTCCACTTCCCACTCTTTGTTTCCCCCCTTTTTCACCCCTCCTCCCATCCCCTGTCTTTTCTCTACGCCTTCCTACTTTTCCCCTCCATCTCCCAT
>CM031607.1:49976869-49991869 GCA_018398815.1 Conus ventricosus | reverse complement strand
AGAGAGGAAGAGAGAGAGAGAGCGAGAGGGAGAGGAGAAGGAGAGAGAGAGAGAGGAGAGAGAGAGAGAGAAAGAGAGAGAGACTCCGGACATATTACGTATAGAACGTCGTTCATTACTTCGCTATTTCTTCTTCTTTGGCATTCATGGACAAAATGACTGCACAGTTCTCAGACATTTTCCATACCCTGTCTGCCTGTCGGTCTTTCCGTCGGTCTTTCTGTCTGTCTCTCTGTCCGTCAGTCAGTCTGTGCGTGTGTCTGTCTCTATCTCTGTCTGTCTGCCTGTCTCTCTCTCTGTGTGCCCGTGCGAGCGCGGGCGGTGCGTGTGTGTGTCACTACGTATGAATACCGTGCATATCTATCTATCTATATAGATATATACGTGTGTTTGTGTGTGTGTGTGTGTGTGTGTGGGGTGTGTGTGTGTGTGTGTGTGTGTGTGTGTGTGTGTTGTGTGTGTGTGTTAAGAGCGAGCGCCATTCATGTATTTCACGAGCGTGATTTTCGTTTTGCCAGTGTTTCTTCCTCTATATCTTTGCTTGTCTGTGCCAGCTTCTGTGAATCCTTCATATCTGTTTCTCGTTTTAATTGTCTGTCTCTTTCTGTCATTACGTCTGTTTGGGAGTCTTTTCAGTCTCTTCGTTTGTGTGACTCCATGTCCACACCCCTCAAGTCCCTCTCTTTTCATCCCCCTTTGTTGCTCTGTGAGTCTCCGAGCGTTTGTTGTTCGGCTGCTGTCCGACTCATCTCGGTCTCACTTTCAGTTGTTTGCTAAACGTCTGGAGGGATGAAAGGGAACTCTTTAAGTGTTCATCACAGTCTAGTTGTTATTGTCATGGCTCAGACGACCGCACTGGGCTTTTTCAACACTGTCAAACATGTCAAACACTGTCAAACACTGAAAAGACAATCACATCCTAATTGAAGGTCATAATCTGAACGAAAAGGTCAAATCTTAAGAAAGGAAAAAAAAAGGAAAAGAGAGAGGGGAGAGAGAGAGAGAGAATGAGAGAGAGAGAGAGGAGAGAGAGAGAGAGAGAGAGAGAGAGAGAGAGAATTTTAATGACGTAGTGACTAATTATTGACATTCTGCAGGGGATCAGATCGGTTGTCTTGACAGCATTCTGAACATATGAAATCTGTCTCTGTTTTGAATGTGCGAGTTCCATTTCTGCCCACTGCATTCAATGTCTTTGCCAAAAGACACGAATAAATCTCTAAGTCACCGGC
Organism: Conus ventricosus; assembly: GCA_018398815.1. Lineage (NCBI taxonomy): Eukaryota > Metazoa > Mollusca > Gastropoda > Neogastropoda > Conidae > Conus > Conus ventricosus. Next base: position 49,990,637 of record CM031607.1, on the reverse strand, counting down.
ATCTTGACTGCCGCGTACAATACTAGGTCCATGATGACACAAGCCTAATCATACAATTGAGACCCCACTTTGTTAAAATCCTGGCATATGATTATGTAAGCGTTGTAAAGTTGTTTTGTGTTCTTTTCTGAGACAGACCATTTCGTTCCAGTTTGAGCCAACTTTCATCAGTAACAACTGCACTTAACCACTGAAATCAGATACATTGGAAATCTATTGTTCTCTGCATTCTAATCCATTCAGTCTTTTCACGAATACTTAAAGAAATGTCTTCAGCACACAAGGAATTAATCTTCTCAAAGTGCACAGCGATAGAATGAAACCCCTGTCGTTCAGCACTGTATTGTAATATACTTTGAATTTGAAATTGACAAATATAATGGAAAAAAATTCAGTGTTAAACTGTAAATCTAACAACATAAATTTCTTCAAAATACAGCAATAAACATTTTCAGCTATGCACGGACGATCTTTACTGGCAAAAATAAACATAAAACATGTGGAAAAATTTTTCTCTGATGCTGATAAGCATTTACTATGATCATGGCGATGCAGTTATATATACATCTTTTTTAAGCAGCCAGACATGATCTTTCTTAACAACACAATATTGACTGTATCTATATTCGTCTGAAATAAAGTAAAGCTTGTTTTCAACTTTTCACAAAAGATTTGTAACAGTAGAAATGTCACCTTATTTAAGTCCAGTGTGCATTTCACACAGTCCATCACATCTCACTCGCAGGAGAATGAATGAATGAATGAATGAATGAATTATTGTGTCAAGCTTTCAAAGCGCATTCACGGGGAGGGTGGGAGGGGAGATAAGTATTTCATAATAAAAGTGAGAAATCGAACGAAAGCGATACATTTCAAAACTCAAAATAATTGCAGAAAGGGATCCTAATCGCAGAAATTGCTGTACAGCATTGAATACCAATGAAATTAATGTTAATATCAATTCGATCGGCACGATTTCAAATTCAATGATTAGTGTTGCAATCATAATATGCGACTTTGATTTTAATTGTTGACAGTCTTTCGTGTGGATCAAATTCACTCCAACCTCATGCTCAAGGATACCACGGAAATTGTCCATTTTCCTCGCCAGTTTTTCCAGACCTGCCATGATGTCTCTAACCAAGATTTCTGGCTGTCCCCCGATGAACAGTTTGACTGACAAGTATCAATGTGGTCACCAAGTTGTGCGTTGTTTCAATGGCCGTTTCATGTTGCGTTGAAATCGATAGTGCAGTTTCCAGCGGTCGATGTTCATGCACCATTTCGCACGCGTCTTCACTTTGGTAATCATACAAATAATCAATGTCCGAACAAGACCTTTCTGGCACGATACTGTCACTGCGTTTCACCCACGCCTTTGGCTCCGTGTTCGTTTTCTGGAGGGGCCCTTCTGTTGTTTATTCACAAAACAAAAAAAAAAGTCTTTGGGTTCATATATATACTGCAAATTTAAAAATCAATTTTGAAACATATTTAATTTTATGTCGGCCATTTGAAAAAATGCCAAAAAAACACGTTTTTTACAAATTTTCATGGTGGCTCTAAATCAGGTTTGTTCAGGACATAAAACTGGCCATCTCTGCCAAATTTGGTGCTTGTTGCATGAAGTGCATGATTTTTCGACATAGAACCCTCGCTATTGTGTGGGGCTGATAGCCCTGTAAGGGCTCTGTGTGGTCGGCTGAGCTATCATGATTAAAACTGGAAACCTCCTCGCATATTGGTTTGAGTTGTGTCTGTTTGGCAGAAAGATTTTCAAAAAAAATCTTAATAAATCAATGTTCATGAAACTTAGCCGAAAGATGGCGTGTGGCCCACGAACAAATCCATTAAGTTTTGGTACGGATCCGTCATGCGGATCTGGATCTAAAGGCGGATCCAGGATCCGTTGAGCAAAGTCGCGCAAAACTGCAAAGCCGATTGTAACTAAACTCGGTGGACAGATGAACAGTGGCATAGAGTATGAGAACATAATAGCTTCATATGCCGATTATAGCTGGTTCCCCCCCCCCCCCCCCCCCCCCCCCCCCCCCCCCCCCCCCCCCCCCCCCGGGAAAACGGCTACCTTTTAAAGAAACAGTTATGTTGCTATTCGCGTGGATCACAACTGTTTTTCTCGGGATAATAACTGTTTTCCTAAGGATCTCAGGCGTTTTTTCTTGGTTTTTCCCAGGGTTATAAGCAACATTATCTTTCTGCTCTGGGGAAAAGGGTTATCACTGGTGCTATCCCTAAGGACCGCAAAGATTTCCCCTGTTTTCGTGGGGGGGGGGGGGGGGGGGGGGGAGGGGGGGGGGAGGGGGGGGGGGGGGGGGGGGGGGACACTTGGTATTGTTAAAGAGGGCAGCCAGACATCTGTGATCCTGAGGATTCCCAACTATCTTCCCTCTTTTGCCGTAATGTTGGTGATCATGTTGTTTTTTTTACCTGCTGGCAACGTGTTGATATAGGTAATACTTTTTTCCTCAGGAAAACGAGAATAACGTTCTCGTCCAAAGGAAAACAGAGAGAACGAATGCGATTATCAGAGAAAACAGTTTACTTTCCATCCACAGGGAAACGGGGAAAACAGTTACGATCCCTCGGAAAGTAGTTGTCATCCTCAGCATAACATTTATCGCCCTTCTTTTCGTGATTTTCCAGAGCGATAATTGCTATTTTCCCGGGGAAAACATCTATTGTCTGTTAGTATGCTTCCAACCTACTCGTTCAATTTTGGCGCGGATCTCCCGTCATATCCCCAGCTGCTTCTCCCCGTCCCTTCCACCCCTCTCCTGCGCCCCCACCCCCTTCTCAGGCTGTCCTGTCGGACAGTACGGAAAGAGACTATGATCATGGAATGCAACACTGCATCATTCTCGGGAAAATGTGGGACAGACTGTTCATTCTCCCTCCTTTCTCTCTGTCTGTGCGTCTGTCTCTCTCTCTGTTTTCTCTCTGTCTCTGTATCTGTCTCGGTCTGTCTGTCTGTCTGTCTCTAACCGTCTGTCTGCCTCTGTCTGTCTCTCTGTCCCTGTCTCTCTTTGTCTCTGTCTGTCTGTCTGTCTGTCTGTCTGTCTGTCTGTCTGTCGGTCTCTTCCCATCTCTCCCTCACTCCCTCCCGTCTCTTTCCCTCTGTTTCCCTCCTCCTCCCTCCTCTCTCTCCCCTCCCCGTCTAGTGTTATTGACCACGTATCTTGCCGTCAGTGATTTATTCATCCCTATGACGCACCCACCCTTACAGCAGAGGAAAATGATAACATAATCAAACTTTCTTCAACCAGCCATAGCAGTTCTGTCAGTATCCTGTCAAAGTCAGTATCATCATCAGCATCATCATCGTCTTCATCGTCATCTCGTCATCGTCATCGTCATCATCGTCATCACCATCACCGTCATCGTCATCACCATCATTACAAGCATCGTCATCATCATCATCATCATCATCACCGTCATCGTCATCACCATCATTACCATCATCATCATCGTCATCATCATCATCATCATCATCATCATCATCATCATCATCATCATCATCATCATCAAGAACAACAAGAACAACGATGACGACGACGATGACGACAACAACAACAACTTATTTTAGGAATATCTTTCACGACCAAAGTAAGAAAATTGAAGTTCAATGTTCAAAAAGTGGTAACGCTGTTCTTTCTTTTTCGTAATGTTGTCTATTCCCACACGGATGTTTTCCACAGTAAATCATTGTTTTTCTTGTTTCTGTATCTGTTGTTGTTTTAAAACAGAAGTACAGGGTAGATAGAAAATGGAAGTCCATTTTGTCCGCAGGCTTCTCTCTCTCTCTCTCTCTCTCTCTCTCTCTCTCTCTCTCTCTCTCTCTCTCTCTCTCTCTCTCTCTCTCTCTCTCTCTCTCTCCTCTCTGTGTCTGTCTGTCTGTCAAAGATATATTGTATGTGTATTCATACGTACCTCCAGAAGGTTCTCCTTATTATGCATGTTTTGACTCCGAGAATGGCATTGCATTGTTGGAAGATTATTTGTCCAGTTGTTTATTAGTCGTTGAAGATGTATATATATTGTTGTGCGGGGATTTAAACAGTCGTACAGGTAGTGTTTCACATCATTGTCAAGGAGTTTCCGATATTTTGAATTTTCAACATGCAAGTCATCCATTGAGTGTCAATCGATTTTCAGAAGACTCTGTATTGAATAATTATGGCAAAACAATTGTTGAATATGTGTACTGCATTTGATTTGTGCATTCTCAACGGTATGTGTTATGGCGACCAGCAAGGTTGCTACACGTACATATCAGATACCGGATGCAGTGTGAATGATTACTTTGTTAGTGTCATGTGAATTGTATGCATTGTTGTGTGATTCATGCGAATTACGAGTATCTGAGAGATTTGACTCTGATCATATGCCTGTGGAACTTCATTTGAGTTTTTGTATGTGACAATGTCATGTCGGAGACAAATTCTTCTGTCAACAGTTTTTACGTTGGAAAAATATGTATGGAATGAAGATTATGCTAATGTGTTCATGAATAACATTGTTTCGCAACAGATTCATGAGAAAATTAACTATGCCGTCGGTCTCATTGATGTCAATATAAATGAAGCCTTGAATATTTTCAATACATGTATTAAAGATGCTGCAGAGTGTATGAAAAAAGAAATAAGAATTAATAATGATTTGAAGTCCAAAGATTGGTTTGACACTGAATGTCATCAAATAAAGAAAAGTTCGTAATTTACTTAAGAAATTTAAACGTACACATGACAAAGAAGATCGTAACAGTTACTGTAGGGCGAGAAGAGAGTATAAACTTTGCAAAGGATAAAGCGGAAGCAATTTAACAACACATTACTGACAGAACTGATCGCATCTATTGGAGAATCAAAAAGAATTTTGGAAGAACGTACATCGGGTTTCATTAAAAGAAGACAACCAGCGAACAGTATTAGTATGGAAACCTGGTATGAACATTTTACGACACTTCTAACTAAAGATTTAGAGCATAATCGTGAATTTCAGTGGAATCAAGACGAAGGGGAAAATGATTATTTAAACCGTCCAATATCCAAAGAGGAGGTAGTAATGGCATTAAGGAAAGTTAAAAACCGTAAAGCTGCTGGGCCAGATGGTATAATTGGTGAACTGCTGAAGTATGCATGTAAAACAGATGTAATTTTGAACTTCTTTGTTACCTTCTTTAATTCTTTATTCAACAAGGGAATTTATCCTGAATGTTGGACTGAATGTATTGTTCTACCACTGTACAAAAAAGGCGACGTGAATAATCCTAACAATTATAGAGGCATTTCTTTAAGTGACACGAGCAGCAAATTGTACAGTACTATCATCAATCATAGGCTGCAGGGATGGATTGAAGATAATAATATAACTGGCGAATATCAGGCAGGCTTTAAACGCAATTATTCAACAGTTGACCACATGTTTACTTTGATGGCCTTTGTGCAAAAACAGTTTTCTTTAAATCGTAAGTTATATGTAGCTTTTATAGACTTTGAAAAGGCATTCGATTCAGTGAATAGAACTCTTCTCTGGCCTATTCTGTTAAAAGCTGCATTCATGGTAAGCTGCTTAAGTGTATAATAAGCATGTATTCCTGTGTAAAAGCTAAAGTACGGTGTGGGGGTAACATGACTGATTATATTCAATGTACATCAGGTGTAAAACAAGGGGATGTGTGCAGTCCTGTTTTATTTTCTCTTTTTATTAACGAGTTGACTTTAGAAGTTGTTAAAACTGGAAAACATGGTGCACAATTTACCTGTGATATTCTAGAATTGTTTATACTTCTTTTGGCTGACGATGTTGTTTTGATGTCTGAAACTGTTATAGGCTTGCAGACTCAACTAAATAGTCTGTGCCGATCTGCAACTTCACTCCAGTTAAAAGTCAACATGTCAAAAAGCAACATTATCGTGTTTAGAAAGGGTGGGTATTTAGGAATTAGAGAAAAGTGGACTTACAATGGAGTGTGATGCCTGTAGTTAACTTATATAAATATTTGGGAATATATTTTCAACAAAAATTAAGCTTCACTTGTGCATGTAAAGATCTTGCAAGTAGAGCCAAGCGTGCATTACTCTGCATTATGCAACAGCTATCAAAATTAGAAAAACATCATTTAAAATTATTTATGAAATTGTTTGACTCTCAAGTACAGCCATCGCACTGTATGGAGCTGAACTTTGGGGCCTTTATGATTCTGTGCTTATTGTGAAAATGTTCATTTATTTGCGCTGAAGAAGTTTTTACGAGTGAGCATGCGAACACCTAACGATTTAATCTATGGCGAAGTAAACAGATATCCGATATATTTGAATTCTGCTGTCAAGTGTATACGTTATTGGCTAAAAATAACACAAATGGAAATCTCAAGGTTGCCAAGGAAAGCATATAATATGTTATATGATTTGGATGCGAGAGGAAGAGTAAATTGGGTTTCAAATGTGAGGGTTAGATTGTATGAACTTGGTTTTGGTTTCGTGTGGTTACAACAGGGTGTCGGAAATATGAATGATTTCCTTCGGATATTTCGGAATAGACTATCGACTGCAGATGGCAAGAATGGTCATGTCATATTCAAGAAAACGACCGTTTTGCTTTTTACAGACAGTTCAGAAGTGTGCATTGTGTTCCATCATATCTATCAATTAAAATGGACAATCATTTAAGGTATATTATGACAAAGTTCAGATTAGGTATTTCTGAAATTTTTGTTCATTATTATCGTTACAGGAAGCATAGCAAATGTGATCTTCTCTGTCCGTTGTGTAAAAATGCCGAAGAAATGAGGTCCACTTTGTGTTCTGCTGTCCTATTTTGAATGATCTGAGGAATCAATTGATTGATCAAAAATATTCTAAGCATCCTTCTTTATTTCGACTCTCATTACTCATGGCATCCACAAACGAAGCCACCATAAAACGTTTTGCTGTTTTCTTGTACAAGGCGTTTAGGATTAGAAGTATAGTATGCAGTTAAGAATTAATTGTTGTGTACTGTTTGATATTCAGTTAGTCGATTACCTGTTGCACTTTGATGAATATTTGATTTATTTGTTCCTGTTTCTTTTTCGAAAAGATTTGTTCACATTACCCCTTCATTATGGGCTAGGGCCTATATGAATAAAACATCCGTATCCGTATCTGTCTGTCTGTCTGTCTGTCTGTCTGTCTGTCTGTCTCTCTCTCTCTCTCTCTCTCTCTCTCTCTCTCTCTCTCTCTCTCTCTCTCATCCGTGCGTGCGTTTGTGTATGTGAGCGTTGTGTGTGTGTGTGTGTGTGTGTGTGTGTGTGTGTGTGTGTTGTGTGTGTGTGTGTGTGCGCGCGCTTGCTTGCTTGCTTGCTTGCTTGCTTGCGCGCACGCGCATCGCTGTGTATTTGAAGGAGAGGAGAGAGAGAGAAGAAGAGAGAGAAGAGAGAGAGAGAGAGAGAAGAAGAGGAGAGAGAGAGAGAGAAAAAAGAGAGAGAGAGGGGGAGAGAGAGAGAGAGGGGGCGCTTATAACGATAACAGCTTTTGCAGGGTTAAAAGGACTAAAAAAAAAGTTTGGATTTTTTTTTTTTAAATACTTTTTTTTAAATTTTTTTTTTTCTCTTTCTGTTTTCCTTTCCCCCTTTCCCTTTTTTTTCTCTCTTCCCCCTTTCTTTCTTTCAAACATGATTTTTCCTTTGCTGTACTTTTCCCGGGATACAAATTTACTACATTCTTTTTTTATTAATAAAAATTTTTTAAAATTTTGAAAAATTTTTGTAGAAAATGATCCGTAAAACATTTAGAAAACTGTCTTTTTTTTGGGGTTGAGGGAATTTGAGAGGGTTCAATGTATCCCGAGGAAATTTTTTTGTTTTTTTTTTTGTTGTTGCGGCTGTTTGGATAAAACAAAACATACACAAACAAAACCCAGCCCAAAAAACCCTCTAGTTTTTTAAAAAACCCCCCCCCCCCCCCAAACCCAAAATTTGGAAAACCCAACGCCCCCACTCACCCATTTCCCACCCCTCCCCCCCCCAACCCCCCACCCCCCACCCCCACTTTCTCTCTTTTTTTTGATTTAATGATACACATACACACAAAAATTAAATCCAGTATTCCTAAAAATTCAAATTAAACAATTATCAAATAATACTTCAAAATTTAACCCAGTTAGCTTTAAAAATTTTGGCAGATTAAATTCCAAAATTCTAGGTTTTTTTTCAAGAATAAATTTTCCCCTTTATTTTTTTAAAAAATACTGAAAAATGAAGGCTTCATTGTTTTTTTTAACAGCTAAAAATGAAAAGTGTTGGTATCAGAATTTTTGATCGAATGTTGTATCAGTTGTAAATTGTAAAACTGTTCCAAATTTTATTTTTTTTTCAGTCAAAACAGTTTATTGCTTTTTAAACACTTTCCTTTTATTAATTTTGAAAATGTTTTCCCAAATTTCATTGACATGCATGCATCCCCAAAACATATGTTCAATCCCTTGTTTTTTCCCTCTTAAACAAAAAATACGTTAAAATTTCTACTATCCCTTTTCCCTTTCCCAAACTACATTCTTTTGAAATTAAAACTATCCCCTATTTTTATTTGCACCCTTTTTAAGCTTAAAAACCCTTAATTGATGAATTTTTCTAAAGCTTTTTTCCCAAGGAATCTGCCGTTTTAGTTTCTCCGTCCATTTTGCAAAACATTTTGGGTTTCCCCAGTTTATCTTTTACTAAAAATTCTGTAATAAGTTTTGGAAACCCTTTATCTACGAATATATTTTTTTTAAAGACTTGTTGCTTCTCCTTCAATGTTTTTTTTTTATCTCATTCTCAAACCCCTTTTTCTTTTATGTATTTTTTAATGGATTTTTATCATCCCCCAAAGATAGAAAAACTATTTTAAAGTTTTACTTTGTTCTGAATTTTCCCCATGGATAGTAACCCATTGGGTTTGAAAAAATTTAGATACTCTAAATACATTTCCCGTTGTTCCCCGTTTTGTGTTTTTAAAAGTATATTTCCTATTTTGATTTTGTTCTTTTTAAAGAATTGGGTTTTAAGTAGCTCTCTCATTTTCTGGTTTTTTTGTAGTAGAAATGTTATATGACATGTTTTCCAAAAAAAATTTTTTGAGTGGTGGGCACAAAGAATTTTGGGGGTATTTCGCAAATTTTCAAAAATTTTGGGGATGAAAAAATCAAAAATTCCCCTCCATCTGTGTGTTGTTTGTTCAGTCTTTTTTATCCCCGTTAATTTTTTTTGCAGTGAAAAAAAAGCATTTTTTTTCAGGTAATTCAACCCACCATCCTGTAATCTTTTTAAAAACGGTTTTTTTGAAATAATTCTATCTTTTTTTTTTATTCCTTCCCCAAAACCCGTAGCTTAAAATCTTGTAATTTCTTTAACAAATGTGGGCAGGGGATTTGGAAGCTAAACCCAAAAGGGAAAGGTTTTGTTTTTAAAGAATTAAAAAAAATTTTAAAACAAACAATTCTTCATAAGGGGGAATGATTCTCTTAAAACCCCAAAATTTTTAAAAGTGCCCTTTACTTCTATCATATTTTCTTTGTTGTTTTTTTTTTTCCAAAGTGTGTTATCCCGAAGGGAAAAACCCAAAATTTCCCAATATTTTGAATTCTTTTGGATTCCAGATCTTTTTTAAATGTTCCAAAACTTTTTTCACTATGCTTTTGTCTTCCCCGCCAAAAATTTCTTTGTCTTCCTTTGTTTAAGAATAAACCTGATGTTTTTTCCCCAAAAAAATCAAAAAAATCTCGATAGATTTTTCCCAAAAGAATTTTTATTCCTTGTTCATCAAAAGTGTCATCAGCAAATTTTTGATATCTTTGGGGTTTTTTCTTTTCCCGATTTGTATACCTTCAATACTATTTTCTTCTTTGATCATTATGGATAATATTTCTGCACATAATACGAAGATATATGGTGAGACTGGATCTCCTTGCCTACAACCCCTTTCTATTGTGAACCATGATGATGTTTGGCCATTTACGATAACAGTAGACTTAATGTTTTTGTAGAATACTTCTATCCATTTACATATATTTTTACCTAGACCTACAGCCTCTAGCACTTTGTGCATAAAATCCCAATCTAACGAGTCGAACGCCTTTTCGAAATCTAAATTAATTAGCGTCCCTGGGATATTTTTTATATTAAGATGGTGTATTATGTCATAAATTAACCTAATGTTACTACCTATGTATCTATTTGGGACAAATCCTGTCTGGTCTTCACTAATCAGTGATGGGAGAACTTTTTTAATTCTATTGGCAATACAAGTCGAGCCAATTTTGTATATAAGGTTTAAAAGTGAAATAGGTCTCCAGTTTTTTACATATTCTTTTGGTTTTCCTTCTTTGGGTATACAAATTATAATACCTTCTTTCTGGGTGTTTGATAGTTCACCTTCTCTAAAACTTTCATTTAAAGCTCGGGTTACAAACACACCAATTTGTTTCCAAAAACATTGAAAAACTCAGCTCCAAACCCATCCGATCCAGGGCTTTTTCCGTTCTTCATATTTTTCAATGCAATCCCTGCTTCTTCTATTGTTATTTCACCTTGTAATGATTTAGTCTGTTCTTCTGTTAATTTCGGTATCTTATTCACCAAATCTTCAATATTACATTTCACAGTTGGTCTTTTTCGGTATAGATCTTCATAAACAAAAAGATGAGACTTATTCTATTTCCATTCTTCGACACCCCCCTCCACTACCTCCAGACTCCATCCTTGATCCCCACCCACCCTTTCCGACTCACCACCTACACTGTCTGTGCTGTAGGACATGGTGTTTAAAGCGTTCATAAATCATGAGAATAATGAGAATACTGTCCATCTTTTGTTTTTCAGAACTGTTGTTCAATCAATTCTTTTCTTCTTTCTTGGTTTTTTTTTTTTTTAATTTTGGGACGCTAGCAGTTCATACTGTTGGCTTGGGGACATTCTAGATCGGAAAAGGGGAAAGGGGGCGACATAGATTGACCCAAAGTGCCCCACCACTGAGAGGTTGGTGTAGTCTGCACTCCTCCATCCCATCCATGCGTAGTAAATGCCAGTCCAGACTATCCGGTTAGACAGCCTGGATAAGGGACACTTTGGCCAGGAGACTGGATGAAAGGGTGGATCCAGGATCCGTTTAACCTTGGCAGAGATCTGCGTTCTCCAGTTGTCCCCCCCCCCCCCCCCCATTTTTGTTTGTTTTGTTTTGTTTTTGAATTGTTTGTTTTTGTATGTTTTAAAAACAAGGTGACGCATAATTTATGACACTGTGTTCAAAGAAGCATAGGGACATGATGGGACGTGGCCCCAAAACGAAGTCATTAATTTTTGGCGTGAATCTACGGAGCGGATCTTTTTCATAGGACGGGTACTGATGCGTACAGCAAGTTTACGCAAACGCTGTACAAACCCATTTCAACGAAACTTTATGACACAATGAAATCTGGGCCCAAATTGTTCATTTCTAGTGGTTGAAAAAAAGAAAATCCAGAATCTGGTCGACTTAATCGGAAGTCTGACCTTAGCTTAGTCCCCTTCTGTTTGCGCTGGTTCTATAGATACGTACGCTGTGTACGTAAACTTCAGATCTGTAGTCTTACCTGCCTTAGATTTAAAGACTCTGAAACAACCCACTGTGATGGTTTTAATGTCATTCGGCGTTCAACAATGTTATTCGGAACTATTTTGTCAACGAAAACAAGAAGCGTTTTTGTTCGTTTGTTTTTGTTTTCTGTTGGAAGACCTTTCAAGAATAAAGTCAGGAAATAAAGTTCAGTGAAAAAGATATATATATATATATATATATATATATATATATATATATATATATATATATATATGTGTGTGTGTGTGTGTGTGTGTGTGTGTGTGTGTGTGTGCGTGCGCGCTCGCGGGTGCGCGTGCGTGTTTGTATGTTTGCGTGTGTGGGCGCACGCGTCTGAAAGGAGAGGGCATACTAGATCGCAATGTGCAGTGGTTGAATGAAACAATAATCATTTCTATTCCTCCACACGTTCCCTTCCCACTTCTCATTTTCCCACTCCCCACTTTACACTGTCCGCAGCTGGAAATGGTTTTTAACGCGTTCATATGTAATGTAATAAAGATGAGATTAGTGTTAATCTTTATCATGTTGCGATAAAACTGTTATGTAGTTTCTTCCCGTTCTTATTATTTTCTTGAACACGACAAAGTACTGCTGTCGACAGAGGTCCTTCATTTCCTGTCGGATTCTCACTGTTCCGCTGTGGGAGTTTTCTGAAACAGAATAGAATGTAGGATTGTTTTGAAGAAATGAAAATGTCTCAACTAAATAATTATCATCTCTAACCCTTAGATTAGGGATAAAAAGTATATCAAAACACACAGGTCTTTTGGCAGACACACTCCTATACTGCCTTTCATAAAAAAATCAGAACAGCTTTTCTCTATAGCATGTCTGAGAAGAAAGTCATCTCAAGCATCAAACCATTCTTATCAAAGAGAAAGGTGATAAATGAAACATTGCTAAAAATGGTACTCTTTGTGAATTTTCAATGCCTTTCTGACAAGATAAAAGGTCTTGAAACACAACAGCTGTAACCGTGAATGACCAAAAAGAGTAATTTGCTGTCAGTCGTTCATTATTGGCAGAAAACAGAGGATGTACTCCAGCCGCTACTCATTGTCAATGAACACAAAGTCAGTGGTTCAGCTTTATTCTTGGCAAAGCATGGCTCTATGTCTAGTAGTCTGCAGGAGACTGATCGCTGCTTTGTCCTTGGAAGGGATGGCTCAGGAGAAGCTGTTTCGCCTCACCCTCTGACACTTCCTGGATTACTATTCCATGTGCAGTGTGTGTTGTCCCTGATCCTGATGGCGTTTCTTCCTTCAAGTCAAAGTTGTCCCAGCACAGGTGGGTGACTACATTCTTGTCAGGATGGATTGTTGGTGGCAACACTGAATCTCGATCACAAATGTTTCTATACATGGCCGTTTCCAGCTCAAGAAGGCAAGCGTATGATGCACAGTGACCAAAGCGATGGATCAGAGTGATGATTTCTGCACTGCTAGTCAGGTGTCTCAGGGTCATGTCAAGGAGTAAATGCTTTGGCATCAGCCATTGTCCCCTGCAAGTAGCCTGACAGACGTCTTCTGCAAGAGACTTCACGATGCGTTCTTTTGAAGAAGATGCCTCCTGTGGTAGTTTTTTCCCTGTGACAACCAGCCCAAGAAAATCCTGCAGGCTCTGAGGTGGACAGATTGTATCACTGAGCAGGAAACTTGCTGATGGAGGCCGTGGAATAGTAGAGGACTCAATGTGTGCAGTTTGGATCAGCCTGCGTAGTACTAGTGTTGCCTCTTCCAGTCGTCTTGAATCTGATGCTGCTGCCTCAAAAGCTGACTCAACAGCTGTGCCTCTTGAAAGACCTGAAGCAAAGACAAGTTCACTCTTGTAATTTGGCTGCCAAAACTGTAGCTTATCGCCAAATTCCTTTACAAGCTTGGACATCAGTTTGTATGTTTTGTAATCCTCGTTAAAGAACTGCGGATTGTTTTCCAGCATAAACTGTTGGTACCTCTCTTTCAGCATCGTCATCTTTCCAACAGTACCCCTTTCAATAATGCTGTCTTGAACATAGCACACTAAGCTTGCGAATGCATCAGCATGAGCAGCCCGTTCTTCTGTCACATTTGTGTCTCCACTTGAAGTCTGTCGCCTTCGATCCTCCTCGGAACGTGTGTATGCCCTACGACAGGAATTATGATAGTGGGCTTCCT
>CM031607.1:49969369-49971869 GCA_018398815.1 Conus ventricosus | reverse complement strand
TATCTCCACCCACTTTCCATCTCTCCATCTCTCTCTCTCTCTCTCTCTCTCTCTCTTCTGTCTGTCTGTCTGTCTCTCTCTCTCTCTCTCTCTCTCTCTCTCTCTCTCTCTCTCTCTCTCTTTCTCTTTGTCTCCCTCTCTCTTTCCGTTTCTGTTTTTCTCTCTTCCTCAGTTGGACTGCGTCTGTGCTGATAGTGATTCTCGCAGTCATTGTAATGTTGCTTCCTTTTGCTGAGTCTCATGGCACATTTTCTGTTGTTACATGTCCATTCAAGAGGGGCTGAGGCATACATACTGAACCATAATAAATACAGGGATCCTGTTAGACGGTTGGAAAAGGTTGGTGCAGGTAACGCTTGTGAAGTGAATGAACTGGCCTTGTTCGACACTGGAGTGGAAGATCACGGTACACAGTGCTCTATACAGGATGTTGTTGAACAACACATCATGTCTACACACATCGACAGCGAGTCTGATACTTCGCATGTTCAAGACAGTCGTGGTCTTTTGCGTTCGGATCAGTCTGACTGTGGCAACATAAATCAGGAATTCCAGCTCTCTGTCAGCAACATGGACCTTTAACACACACTATAGAGAGGACAGTGGCAGGCTTTGACACGGGAGTAGTGAAGGAGTATGCTGCCATTTGGACTGATCGGCAGGTACAGAGACGGCAGCGAGACAAGCACAGGAACATAGAGTTTAGAAAGCTTTTGCTTCACAAGTCGGATGGTGTCGATGTGTTGTTATGCGAGTCAAATGACATTGTTTAAGAATATTCCTGCGAGCCGAGTTCGGAAGACGGGTGTGTGTTCTGGTATTCCGAGCAAGAACACAAGAACATGTCATCAGAAGAACGAATTAAACTAGCCCACCTGCGGAAAGGAAGACGTGCGAGCAACACCCAACACGCAGAGACTCGAGCACGTGCTCTACGGCGGTTGCACGCTCTCTTCGGCCTGGTCCAGTTCTACCTGGGATGACTAGCCTTCGCTGAACGGATTATGCACACATTGCAGGGACATTTGGTCGTTCACAACTTTGCCATGTAATGTGAAAGAAAACAAAAACACTGCTCCGGTTTCCATGACAATGAGATCGTGTCGCAATTTGTCAATCGCGTCGATTTGCTAAATGGGCTGCACAGCTTAATAGCAATAAACTTCTCTCTCTCTCTCTCTCTCTCTCTCTCTCTCTCTGTGTGTGTGTGTGTGTGTGTGTGTGTGTGTGTGTGTGTGTGTAATGATGGCTCGAATCTGTGTAAAACATACCGTAGAAATCTAGGGATGGTGTTATGAATCATTTTGGTTAGTGTTTACTTCAGATTTGTGATCGGTACAACCAAGTTATCATGAATGGACTTGTTTGGGGGAAGGGATGGGAAGTGTGATCGATTACTATATTATATCTGAATGTATGATTTTTACAGGTTCATATTTAAAAGTTACTCCCAGAATCGAATCAAAACATATGCGTATAGAAACCCTTCTAGGAGTACTAAGTCCCTTTGTTTGAAACCAACCTTTACCCACACGAAAATAAGGAAATTGTCTACATAATGAATTAATAGCTGACTGTTATGCTATTTTTATGATGTTGATGTTCAGAAACTAATTTAGGATGCGTTAGAATTTATAGTCTTTGACACTAATGTAGCCTTAGCTACATAAATGATGGTCTCAAGATGGCTGGAAAATGCATGTTAAAGACTTTGAAAATTACTAGCTTTGAACAGAAGACATAGTTGGATAATGAATGTGTCCGAAGAAGACAGGAAGTATGTAGAGCACGTGACTATAATATTATTAATAACGATGAGTTTAAAAATTTCAAATGATCTATTTCAAGTATATGTACGTAGAATTAGAGGTCGGTATAAAAAGTATTCTCAGCGTAATGAGGTCTGAACACAGACTATACATGCCGAATACACCACAGCGTTGTGGTAGCGACTCGAGACGACTTTGGTGTACTGTAAAATCTGTTCAGATCTCTAACATTTTGAGGCTAAGTTCAGTTACTCTTGATGGAATATTTCATCATTTCATAAAAATTTTTAAGTGTAAATGTTCTCAGGATCCTGATTGGGCAGATTTGACGATACTGTCAATGGTAACGTGCCACTAGATGTAAACACAAACTGTGACATGCTAGACATTATTATACAACAGCGGGAACTTGAGGAGGCCATGAAAGCGCTGAACAATGGTAAAGCAGCTGGTTCTGATGGGTTGTGTTGCCAATTCAAAAATACTCACCACACCGCATCACTTCATTTTTGACTAAATACTTTAATACAGTATTCGACTGTGGTAGTTCACAAAGCTGGTCATAGTCTATTGGACTGGAGCAAAATGACCACGCCAGATCTCCTCACGACAGCTACCAACAGAAGATCCTGGAGAGAAACGGCGGCTGCCCCATCACGTCTCCCCAACGGTCAGGGGACTGACTGACTGATATGGTGATGAAGAGTAAGTCGTCACACCAGCCCACGGAG
>CM031607.1:49943550-49969269 GCA_018398815.1 Conus ventricosus | reverse complement strand
CCCAATGCTCAAGTGCTCTCTCGTGTCTAATAGAATATTATTTAAACCACAGCAATCTTCACCACGTTGTTCTGAGGGCAACTTGACCTTAACGGGCTTTGGCTGCGCCTCTCTCTCTGCTAACAACTCCACGCTGTAATTAACACACCGCGAAGTAATCGGATAGCCTAGTGCACCACCGTGTATATGGGCGCGTTCAGCCACAGCTGCTTTTCCCCTACGTTACTCTATGGGGCGTGTTTAGCCACGGCTACTTTCCCCTACGTTACTCTATGAAAACTTCCCCTACGTTACTCTATGAAAACTTTAGTAAATTAGTATTGAAAACGGACAATCCTACACAATATGTTTGTTTGTAGGGCAGTTATTTTTTGGTTATTGAAGTCTTACACAGTATGGTTGTTTGTAGATAATCGTTATTTTTTGGTTATTGAAGTCTTACTTGCCAGAGAACTAATAAATGCCGCTTTTAGGCCACTTTCGCCCAAAAACTTGGTGGAGGAGCAAGTGGGGTAGAACAGACATTTATCTGTTCTCTAGCGCTGACGCGTGAGTCGTCTGCCAGTTCACCATACAGGAGATCTTTGGGGGTACGGCCGGGTTCCATTCTCCTGACAAGTCAGCGAAGGCGCCTCTCGCTGAGAATGGCGAGCATGCTATTCATGTTGGCACGTTCCAGGACCTCTGTGCTGGTACTTTGTACTATTACTGCCACTGGATGTGCAGAATGCGTCGCAGGCTCTTCAGGTGGAAGTTATTGAGTTTCCTCTGTTAGCTTGTGCAGGTGGTCCATGCCTCGCTGCTGTAGAGGAGTGTGCTGAGCACGCAGGGCTGGTAGACACACAGCTTGGTCTTCACAGCGAGGCTGGGCTTATTCCAGACCCTCTGCTTCAGTCTAACCGTAACTGCTGCTGCTTTGGCAATCCCGTTTGTTATTATCATTATTAATACTGTTGTTGTTACTACTACTACTACTGTTGCTGCGGCTACTGTTACTACTGCTGCTACTACTACTACTACTACTAGGAGGTGGAGGAGGAGGAGTGATGACGGTAGTGGTGGTAGTAGGGAAAATGTTTGTGTTAGTAGCAGTAGCAGCAGCTGTGGTAGTAGTAGTGGTAAAAGTAGTAGTAGTAGTAGTAGTAGTAGTAGTAGTAGTAGTAGTAGTAGTAGTAGTAGTGTAGTAGCAATAACAGTTGTAACTGTTTTTATTATTGTTGTATTTCTTGCTTGTGTTGTCATGCCACTTTTTTGTCTTGGTTTCTGTATTCATTTGTTTATTTATTAAATCATTCATTTCCTTTCTCCATTTGAATTTTTCGGTGAACATTTTGTCCATAAAGTACATACTGCACGTACTATATTGTCACTTAGCACAAGAAGGGACACGAACATGAACTAAGAATTCACACGGAAAAGCACATTTAACGTCAAGATGCACAGGATGGATTCTTACATGGTATTGAGAAGTGACAGCACTGTGCCAAATCGAGCTCCTGTCATACCAATCCAGAGTCTTGAACAGCTAGTGCTGTATTTCGTGACTTCCATGAAAGCATCGATCTCCTGGGCAGACTCCAGACTGACCAAAGAAGCTCCAAGCTTTCGGCACTCCTCCACAGCTTTTATCCTCAGGATGGCATAGTTTCCTTCATCGTGGAAGACATAGCATCTTCCTCTAGCATCTATCTGCCAAAGAAAAGGACAGAAGGTAAAAAAAAAAAAAAAAAAAAAAAGGGAACGCAGAAATAGAACTGAACATTGCATGGGTGCATGGGTTGTGTGTGCGGATATATGTGTGTGAATGGAACGGTCGGGCAGTTAGAGGTTACATGAACCACCCCCCACCCCTCCCCTCCCCCACCTCAATCCCGGTTTTTGCTCGCCCTGCATTACTATTTCCAAGTAAAAAACAGAGAGGATGTTGAGATTTGACTGTTACTACATTCAGCCAAAAGAAGGCCCGTATGAATTTTGATGTAAATAAATACTTTGTTTCTGAATACTACCCCCTTTTTACCCATTCGATAAGCGTAGACTGGTGTTTTATTTTGCTTGACTTAAGGTAAGTCTGTTAAAGAAACTAGAAACCAAAGGCTATAGGAGTGATATCAGTCTAGCTGGGCAAGGCACCAGTCAGTATTGCTGTCTTCCATCTCAACATGAGCAGCATCAATGTCCGTTTTCTTCTTCAGCCAACACAACTGGCCACTCCATTTATTTTGTAGCCTGTCTATCTGTTGCTGTAGGAGGTCACTGGCAGCCATTTGGTGCTTTTAGCGTTGTGTTTCCTGTCACGATCTCGTTCAGAAATGTGTTCGTCTGATACTCAAAGTGAAGTGATTTTTTTTTTGGAAAAAGATGTGGAGTTACTTTCTGCCACAACACTTCGAAACTTGATTATTTTGCATGACGGCTGACACAGTCTTTACAAATAATGTCACTGATAATGCTCTTTACAGCTCTCTTTATTGAGCAGACACTTGCGGTGCTCTCACAATTGTATTAGTCCGTTGATGCACTTAAGCGATTCTTTAGTTCTCAGTAAGGAAAAATATCCAATATGCTGTTAATCTTGGTGTGAGTTGGTTGTCTGTAAGAGTTTCTGCCAATTCTAGACAAAGTTTATTTCAACATTTTTCTATGTGGATTCCTTTGCTGAATTGCCACACTCAGTGAAACATTAATCCCCAACTTTTGTTGTGACTTCACCAGAGCTGTCCGTGAATTCCTTGACAAAATCCATTTCATAAATTGCATTTTCCGTATATTCTCTTTCATTCTATCGGTTTGTGGATCATATGTGACAGGGTGGGCTTGAAGCTGATTTCGAGTTGGTAGAGGAGAGTCAGCTCCCCCACCCCCATCCCTTTCCTCCCCACCACCTTTCCCCTGCTCCCCCATCCCTCTACTTCTACCCTTCTCACCCGCCCACTCCGGAAAAAAAGAACAAACCACAAGCCCAACGTGTGGTAGCAAATGGCCTCACATTTTGAGTTCTAATGGACCATTGTGTACTGCATGCATATGTGTCTCATGGACCTCGTTTACATTACATATCACTCTGTGTATCATGGATCTCGTTTACATTACATACCACTCTATGTCTCATGGACCTAGTTTACATTACATAACACTCTGTGTATCATGGACCTCGTTTACATTACATATCACTCTGTGTATCATGGACCTCGTTTACATTACATATCACTCTATATATTATGGACCTAGTTTACATTACATCACACTCTGTGTATGATGGGCCTCGTTTACATTACATATCATTCTGTGTATCATGGACCTCGTTTACATTACATATAAATCTATGTCTCATGGACCTAGTTTACATAACATAACACTCTGTGTATGATGGACCTCGTTTACATTACATATCACTTTGTGTATGATGGACCTCGTTTACATTACATATCACTCTGTGTATCATGGGCGTCGTTTACATTACATTTCACTCTATGTATCATGGACCTCGTTTACATTACATAACACTCTGTGTATCATGGGCCTCGTTTACATTAATATCATTCTGAGACCAGCCTTCTGACTGCACTCCCCTATTTTTACATAGCAGAACCTTCGAAGGGAGCTGGCATGCCACATGCTCTCCAGGAAGTCCAACTATTCAAAATGAAAACGACCAGAAAGCACGTCCACATTATCTTTTGAAGAGGACACCTAGGGCTGCCGACACCCACACTCAAGTCCAGAATAGCACGTGGCATTTCATCTTCTGGTGATAAGTCTCCAGCAACACGTTGATGGTCCATGGCTTGCTACAATGAATTATCTGCCAATAGCATGCTGTGAAAGGCCAGAGTTTGTGTTGCTTTAAACAATCAACAAAAGCCACACACATTGAATGTATGCACTCTGTCTAATTACATATATATGAGTATATATATATATATATATATATATATATATATATATATATATATATATATATATATATATATACATATATATATAATCATAAGCTTTACAAAACGATTAGATATGACCTTCTCCATCTGTGCAATAAGTCGGACAGAACATCTAGTTTGTGTGGATAAGACAGCCGGGACATTTCTGCGATGGTGAATACTGTCATCTTCCATGACTTGTACTTCAAGTTCTAGTTCTAATTTCTAGTACAAGGGATTTACATATCAATCTATACATAATTTGTTCTTATCTTCAATGTAGTATGGTGACAAGTTTTTATGCTACTACTAGTATAGAATCATAATTAGATCAATACTAATTCTTCTCTCTCTCTCTCTCTCTCTCTCTCTCTCTCTCTCTCTCTCTCTCTTTCTCTCTCAGACACTTACACACTTACACGCACACACATACACACACACACACACGCACGCACACGCGCGTTGACTTACAGACACGCAGACAGACAGGCCCACACGCATGCGCGCACACACGTAGAGAGAGAGAGACAGATTGAGAGAGGGAGACAGAGAGTGAGAGAGAGAGAGAGAGGAGAGTGAGAGAGAGAGAGAGAGAGAGAGAGAGAGAGAGAGAGAGAGAGAGAGAGACAGACAGATATAGAGAGAGGAGAGAGAGAGAGAGAGAGAGAGAGAGAGAGAGAGAGAGAGGAGAGAGAGAGAGAGAGAGAGAGAGACGCTTCAGACATATTTTATTGACATTGACTTATACAGTCTTTGTGTCAAGGGGGAATAAGATCATGACCTTGTGTATTTCAGATGATGAACTTGTAATTAAATCACTTGCGAAATTCATCGCAGAAGCATTGAAAATAGACAGATGGAGGATAGTGAAATTTAAAATAATGCATTTTAAGAGATATCTGAATGAATATTATCATTAATCGCAAGTGGACAGACAGACAGACAGATATAGAGAGAGGAGAGAGAAAGAGAGAGAGAGAGAGACGCTTCAGACATATTTTTTTATTGACATTGCCACAGAGAGAGAGAGAGAGAGAGAGAGAGGAGAGAGAGAGAGAGAGAGAGAGGGGGGGAGGAGAGACTGACTGACAGACAGACAGACAGAGACAAAGGATTTTTTTCCTTTGACTGACAGGCAGACAGACAGACAAACAAACAAACAGACAGATAGATAGATAGACAGATAGATAGATAGATAAATGGATGCATGGATGGATGGATGGAAAGATGGATGGAAAGACGAAGAGACGATTTGGCGGACGTATACAGTCATGAACAAAAAACCCCATCTTTCTAGCGGAATATAGACCCATGGGAGAGTTGCACATTAGTTGGGAATGGAATGTACATAAAACTGGCTATTTTGATACAAACAGAGGTTGACATTCCTCCTGAAAGACAAGACAAGAGAGGAAAGAGGGAGTAACAAGGGCTGGGAAATGGTAGAGAACTGGTGTACATGTGGAGGTAGGGGGAGGGGATTAGGGGTGGGGACAGAAGCGAACGACGAGTAGGGCTGGGAGAAAGAAGGCGAAGGCGGTGGGGGGGGGGGGGGGGGGGGGGGGGTGATATTACGCTAGACCGCTGACTTCCTCAGTACAAGGTAAGTGCAGTAGTTTGTAAGAGTTCGTTTTAGACCCTGAGGTAGGTGTTCAGCTTGCAGACGACAAAATACACCAAGCGGTATAGAAACGAAGAGGATCCTTTAATCTACAAACGTAGAAGGATATAGGACATAAAACAATCAACTGACCTTCAGGTTCAGTAACAGGAACTCGGTTCAGTAACAGGAACTCAATCGTACATGCAGCAGCCAAGCTTCTGAAGACAGCTTTTGTCGACTAGACTCAAAACTCCGTGAAGACTGGAACACTTCTGTGCTCGACAATGACTCGTACTCTTCAACAAATCTTGTTTCTCTCTCCCTCAGTCGCACAACTCTCATTCTTTTATATGTCATCTAAAGAATACTCTCGAACATACTCGATCATTTCTTTTTTTTAGAATATTCTGCATATCGGTAAGCTCAACAAATGAAATCGTAACAAGCTTATGCGAACGTGATTCGATCAACTTCTACAACATTCTCGAACATTCGGAAATGCACTAGCAACTTACGGAGATCTGGTGAACATTCTAACAATCTCGAATATTCGAATCGCATTATCAATCGATCCAAAACCAAAACTGAAGAATTAGGCATACGGTCGCTTTCCAAATGTTTTACATAAATCAACAATAGCACTACATTGACCGAAAATACAGAGATCTAAAAGCGATAAGTAAAAGGAGGCTTGCAACTTGTCATTATTGCTATGACGTCTTTCGCGAAAGTTCCTCTTCTCTTGTCTCCCTTTTAAATCGTAATAGGGAGGGATGGGAGAGGGGTGGGAAAGGTTTTACAGGACGAAATGATGGAGGCGAAGGGGGGGGGGGGGGGGGGGGGGGGGGGGGCTGTAGGTAGACAGCCAAGGGAATTGAAATGGAAGGAGGGGGGGGGGGGGGGGGGAGAAAAGCAATGAGAAGAAGGGAAAGAAAGTGTATAAAAAGGAAGATGGGAATAAATGAAAGCAAGAGTGTGGAGAAGGGGAAAGGGTTTAGAAGGAGAAACGTGGTCATGGATGGGGGAAGACAGATAGGAGAACAGAGTAGGGAGGGAGAGGAAGAAGGCAGTCGGGTGTGGCGGTGGAAGTGTCTTGTCCCCATCCCACATGATGGGGTGGTATGCTCTCTCTCTCTCTCTCTC
Source organism: Conus ventricosus (assembly GCA_018398815.1). Lineage (NCBI taxonomy): Eukaryota > Metazoa > Mollusca > Gastropoda > Neogastropoda > Conidae > Conus > Conus ventricosus. The sequence continues at coordinate 49,962,603 of CM031607.1, read as the reverse complement.
TTCTCTCTCTCTCTCTCTCTCTCTCTCTCTCTCTCTGGGAATAGAGAAGGGCGTTTGGGGAAGGGATGTGGGCAAGACGGACAAATGGAAAATGCATCGTATGGCTGCCTTAACGGCAGGATAAAAACGGTCTTACACACAAAACTTTACAGCCTGACTATACAGGCAGTGTCCGCAGAAGTATCACCCTGCGTACGCAGAAAGAAAGAAAAGAAAAAGGAAAATGCATCGTTTTGATCTTACAGGGGGTGTTGAAATACAGTCCAAAAACAACAAGAATATTTACAAAAGGAAAGTTAGAAACCGTTTCTGTTTCAAAATGCTTTCTTTCACAGAATTTTTCCCCAAAAATGAGTGGAGGGTTAAATGTAACACACACACACACACACACACACACACACACACACACACACACACACACACACACACACACACACACATGAACGCAGGCGCATACACACATGCAGAGAGAGAGAGAGAGGAGAGAGAGGAGAGAGAGAGAGAGAGAGAGAGAGAGAGAGAGAGAGAGAGAGAGACAGACAGACAGACAGACAGACAGACAGACAGACAGACAGACGGGACAGAGACAAAGGATTTTTTCCTTTGAAGCACCTATGGTTTAGGATGTTGGGAGACAGAGACAGAGTGGAAAAGTATTTGACTTTGAAGCACCTATAGTTTGAGATGTTGCCGTTAGCCTTTTCTTTGTTTTATTTCTTAACATCAAATTTAAACAAATCTTAAATAAATGTTAGCAAACCGCCCAGACAAATTTAAGTCAAATACTTTACGAATTCCACGGCACTTTACGTGAGTGCAAGTAGAGATTACACAATGCATGAGATTTCATACTATTCTTGCACACTGAAAATATAGAAGATAGAAAGTGGACAGAAACTGTCATCAAGAATATTCATTTCAGCTCTAATTAATACAGAGTATCATAATTCATAAATCATCTGACAGACGTGTTATAGCAGTACACACTGGAGTTAAGAACATCGTGTTCTCTATTCCATTCTCACACCTCATCCCAGCCGCACCTACCGTCCAAAATATTCATCATCATATAAGTGGAGTAGAAGCCAGATTCTTCAGGAGAAGTGAAAGAATACATGTTTTGATGTTTGCTCTTCTTTAGTACTGTGTATCTTTTCAGATTAATTTGTCGAAAATAGAGTACACTCGAATCAGTGATGGTTGTCCACAACTGCAGCAAGAATGGCGTGATACACAGGTGAACTGAAATTGATGTGAACGTCAGTCAGAGAGACTGTTCATTTTCATTTATTTATTCTTCTATTTTATTTAAATAATTATTTTCATTCATTTATATATTTGCGTTTTACTGAGGTTAGGCAGTTTCCTGATATGGATTTCATGATGTAAGGGACAAAAAGGAAAAAACAACATGTTTAAAGACTTGCTATGTGGATTTAGGGGTATTGAAGCTAGGACACTTCAGTAGAAAGAAACTCGTGGAGAGCGTGGCAGCAGAGAGTCCTCAGAAGAGAAGCCCCCTTCAAGCAAGTGTTTCGGCCCTTATCTCCTGACACTCTAGGGGGGTTGGGCCATACCCGGTTCATGACTCCGGATGTCCCTCTGCTGCCCTTTTTTTTCCCCATCTTGGGACGAGCCATGGCTGGGATTCGAACCATGACCCTCTGGACATGCTCATTTTCTACTTAATGACTCGCGCTTTAACCACTGAGCCACAGGGACACCTGATATTTGTAGGGAAATTAAGCCTTATGAAGTTCACTTTTGTTCCTCCTTGACCAGATCCAGCTTGAACACGTCTCTGCCGCTTCTGCCATTGCTTTCAGGGCTCTGGTTTTTTCCTTCCCTGCAACTGAGAGCTTTTTCATGAGGCTGTATGCAGACGTTCCTACAAATCCCCTAGCTCCAATTTCTGCAGTGAGGACTTTGACCTGATAGCCTTCTCTCCTCAGGCTGTTTGCCAGATCAGCATACTTTTCAGTCTTGTAGATTTGAGCTGCCTCCATTCTGTTCTCATATGGCACCGTGAGCTCGATCATGATCAGCTGCTTGGTTGACTTAGAGTGGACTACTATGTCTGGTCTCATGCCACTCTTGCTGATGATCTCTGGGCGACTCTTCCATTTGGGAGGTCTGCAGTGCACTCCCAGTCATCTGCCCCATCCAGCAGACTCTGCCTGCATGTTTCGAGTGGCACTGTTGTTCTTGGCCATGATTTGCTGCCTCCTGCCGTGAAGAATGTTGCGGGTGCTTTTGGAGTCCTGATTCTCCCTTTTGTGGTGTTGGTACTAGCCAGACTACTTGTACAATTTCTTTGAGCACTTGGTTGTGCCTCCATGTGTACCTTCCTTGAGCCAGGGCTACTTTACATGAGCTTAGAACATGCTCCACTGTTTGTTTTTTCATGGCAGAGGGGGCATGCAGGATCGTCTGTTTTCCCCACTTCACCAGGTTTGCATTTGAGGGCAGAAGGTCATATGCAGATCTGAGAATGAAGCTGATCCTGAGAGGGGCCATGTGCCAAATGTCATTCCAAGTTAGACTTCTTTGGAGTGCATTCTCCCACGTTGTCCATTGCCCTTGCTGGCTCTGCTGGACTGCTTTTTGGAGTCTTTTTTGGTCTTCTTCTTTTCTCATCTCCTGAATCAGCATGTCTCTTTTGGCTTTTCCTTTGGCCTTTGACCACCATTCAGTTTTGGTCACCCCAGTCCTTGTCTGTTGGTCTGTGTGTGTCCTGTTATTTCTCTGATCTTGAGACTTTCTTTTGCAGAATCCATCGCCTCTTGAACTTTCCATTTTCTGCCTGTCTTCAGCAGGGGCTTGATTGCTTCTACCACCTTGTCTCCTGAGTCCTCCAGCATGCTTTGAAGTCTGATCTTCCCTGCTTTGTATTCCTCCAGGATGGATTTCAGTGGTAGTTTGAGCTTTGCTTGGCGACAGTACAGCGCGATGTCAGTCAGACAGGGTGGGACACCAAGCCATTTCCTTGTGAACTTGTTGATTTTGGCTTCCATTGCCTCCACTGTGCTGGTGCAGATGTCGTATATCATCAGAGGCCATAGGAGCTTTGGTATCAGCATGAACTGCAGACACCAGACCTTGTATTTGCCAGGGAGCCCACACTGGTCAATGGTCTCCAAGCTTCTTCCGCCATCTGCTTGGTTTCTTTTGCTCTTTGTGTGTCTTTCAGCGTATCATCATACCATCTTCCAAGGCTCTTGACTGGTTCTTCTGTGACTGTTGGAATGGCCTGGTTGGCAACACTGAAGACCACAGATTCGGCCACTTTTCCTTTCCTCAGTGAGAGACTCCGTGATTTCTTTGGCTTGAACTTCATTCTGGATGAGGCAACTATGTCGTCCAGCCTCTCCAGCACATGACGTGTCTCGTCTTCTCTGGATGAAATCACTGTAGTGTCATCCATGAAGGCCTTGAGAGGAGGCATCTTGTATCCATCGCCAAGGTCTGTTTGTCTCGCGTTGTTTGTTGCTGCTTTCAAGATGAGTTCCATTGCCAGCACGAACAGTATCGGGGAAATTGCACAGCCCATTGCAATGCCCACTTCCAAGTTGATCAATCAGTTGTGTACTCCTTGGTAGAGAACCGCATTGAGAAGCCATTGAAGTACTTCTTGAGCATGTCGCGGATGTTCTTTGGCACATGGTACATCTCAACAGCCAACTGTATCATCTCATGGGGCACAGATCCATATGCGTTTGCCAGATCAAGCCACACTACGTCCAGGTCTCTCTTTTCTGTTTTTGCTTTTTGGATTGCGTCCCAGATCATTGTGGCGTGTTCTACACAGCCAGCCACGCCTGGGATGCCACCTTTCTGGACTGACACATCCAAGTACTTGTTTTCCATCAGGTACTTGGTCAGCCTTGCTGCCATGACAGAGAAGAAGATTTTCCCTTCGACGTTCAGTAGTGATATTGGCCTGAACTGGCTGATGTCACTTGAGTTTTGCTCTTTGGGGATGTACACACCATCTGCCGTCATCCACTGGCCGCTGATCTTCTGGTTTCTCCAAGCCGATCGCAGCAGCCTGTGGAGCCACTCCAGCACCTTGGGACATTTCTTGTAAAGCTGGTAAGGTATTCCATTTGGCCCTGGTGATGATTTGGCTTTGTCGACCACCTTCTTGATTTCGCCAACGTTGGAGGCTTGCCATTGAACTGTTCCTCAGGGTTGGTTGGCCACACCAGACTTGAATGTCGAGTGGTGCTTTGCTCTGTGAGTCAGAGTATGTTTTCCTCAGATGCTGCTCAAGAACTCCTTTGTCCACACTTAGGGTCCCAGATTTTGGCTGCTCAAACAGTGTTCTGGCAAACTGGAAGGAGTCTCTGAAGAAGCGCTCTTGTGTCTTCTTCTTTTTGCTCTTCCTCTTCCTCGCAGATTCCGCTTTGCTGAGGGCGCTGTGTTTTTCTTTCAGGTCTTCCCACAGTTTTTCCAAGCCTTGTTTTTCAGCTGGCAGTGCGGTCTTCATTTGCTTCTTGAGGTTGTTCTTTTGGACTCTGATCTTGTCCATCTTTTCCTGGCGTCTGGATTTCTTTGGAGGTGTTTTCTCTTTGGGTAGTTTTACTCCATAGGCGTCTCTACATGTGGCATACACAATGTCCCCATATGTGGCTAGTTTGTGTTCCAGGGTGCTTTTCCTATCAGTGCATCGAGTCTTTGGACGATTTTTGCATCCAGTTTCTCCCAATCTTCAGTTTCGTTTGCTCGTGGCAGGTTGAGTTTCAGGCGCCTGGCATCGAGGGCCTGTGCAAATTCCTCATCCGAACCAACAGCGTGGATGTCCTTGGCACTGTGGTTTAAATCCTGGCCTTGGTCTTCCGACGTCTTATCTGCTGATGCAGTGCGCTGCTGCTCATTCAGATGAGTCTTCACACATCCCATCTTTGTTCTGTGGATCTTCATGCCACGGGTGGTAGCGAAACGCTTTCCACAGACACATGGATATTCCATTTGGTCCATGTTCATAGTCCGTTTGGGATTTGCAGTCGTGATTGGTTGAGCACCGATGGATTCATCATTCTCTCCCCCTTTCGGTGAATCCTGGGAGCATCTTTTCCTTTTATTTTTAGTAGCCACATGTTTAAGGCAAAGTGGGGAGCCAGCCCACAGAGCCCTTGGTTCTGGTCTTTCCCAGTGTCTCTCGGTCTTTCCCGGACGTCCTCCGGCCTATTCCCGGAAGTCAATGGTTTACCCATGCATCAGTAGAAAGAAAACTCGTGGAGAGCGTGGCAGCAGAGAGTCCTCAGAAGAGAAGCCCCCTTCAAGCAAGTGTTTCGGCCCTTATCTCCTGACACTCTAGGGGGGTTGGGCCACACCCGGTTCATGACTCCGGATGTCCCTCTGCTGCCCTTTTTTTTCCCCCATCTTGGGACGAGCCATGGCTGGGATTCGAACCCATGACCCTCTGGACATGCTCATTTTCTACTTAATTACTCGCGCTTTAACCACTGAGCCACAGGGACACCTGATATTTGTAGGGAAATTAAGCCTTATGAAGTTCACTTTTGTTCCTCCTTGACCAGATCCAGCTTGAACACCTCTCTGCGCCTTCTGCCATTGCTTTCAGGGCTCTGGTTTTTTCATGTGTTACCAAAATGTAAATTATAAGCTCAACAGAAAACATGAATAAAAGAAAGGGAAAGAAACAAACGCTTAAATGGTGGATGATGAATGACATTTTACGTCTTTTCAACGTATACAGGACATATCTTTCTTTATAAGGTTGAAACAGACTGCAGTGTTACGTGTTTCTTTGTGAGATTGAGGCAGACTGTAGTGTTACCGTGTTTCTTTGTGAGATTGAGGCAGACTGCAGTGTTACCGAGTTTCTTTGTGATATTGAAACAGACTGCAGTGTTACCGAGTTTCTTTGTGAGATTGAAACAGCCTGCAGTGTTACCGTGTTTCTTTGTGAGATTGAAACAGACTGCAGTGTTACCGAGTTTCTTTGTGAGATTGAAACAGCCTGCAGTGTTACCGAGTTTCTTTGTGAGATTGAAACAGACTGCAGTGTTACCGTGTTTCTTTGTGAGATTGAAACAGACTGCAGTGTTACCGTGTTTCTTTGTGAGATTGAAACAGCCTGCAGTGTTACCGTGTTTCTTTGTGAGATTGAAACAGACTGCAGTGTTACCGAGTTTCTTTGTGAGATTGAAACAGCCTGCAGTGTTACCGAGTTTCTTTGTGAGATTGAAACAGACTGCAATGTTACCATGTTTCTTTGTGAGATTGAAACAGACTGCAGTGTTACCGAGTTTCTTTGTGAGATTGAAACAGACTGCAGTGTTACCGACTTTCTTTGTGAGATTGAAACAGACTGCAATGTTACCATGTTTCTTTGTGAGATTGAAACAGACTGCAGTGTTACCGAGTTTCTTTGTGAGATTGAAACAGACTGCAGTGTTACCGAGTTTCTTTGTGAGATTGAAACAGACTGCAGTGTTACCGTGTTTCTTTGTGAGATTGAAACAGACTGCAGTGTTACTGAGAACAATATATGGTAGTTGTAAAACAAACAAACAAACAAAAAGTAGTGCAAAATAATTCTTCCTTCATACACAGTACACGTCAAACTTGTGAATTTCCGACGTATACGTCATCCTCAGACATCACAAATAAGAGATATGAACAGGCTCAACACAATACTCCACAGAGTACATCTATGTCTTTTATTTTATGCGTCTGATGTCGACATAATTATTTGCAAAGGATTCACTTTTTTAAAATTCTGTTTTGTGTGAATACATGTGTATTTTGGACTACAGTCCTTTACCTTGACAAAAAATACATGATTGATACAATGGATGATTACCCTTCAGGACAATTCACAGAACTGAGAGTATTATCCGTAGCCAACTTTTATGAATAACAAATTGGACAATACCGAGAATGTGCTATCAAAAATGAATATTCTGAACGAAAATACTCTATCAAAGCTGAATATTTATTATTTTAAAATGCACTATCAAAGTGAATATTTTAAACGAAAATATTCTGTGTATAGTATTTAGCAAACACTGTATTGCACCGCTTTCTCCTAACACACAGCTTTCTCTCACTACTTTATCACATATCCATATAACATACCCTCTAACACAGACTGCTTCCCTTTTTCATTCATTGCTGCCTATGAACCAGCAGTTCAGCATTAGAAAAAGCTAACCTTTGCATAAGACAAATTTACCCTGTTCTTATCGAAGGTTGAGTGCATTTCATTGGGGGAAAAAGTTTGATTCTAAGACGGTTATCTGAATTTCCGTTTCTGCCTCTGTTTGTGTATTGAATATGTGCCTGGCCAAGCAACTTTTCAGTTCGACAAACATTGTAGGTTGACGATAATCTAGCGTTCGATTCATTGTTGGTATGATTATCATATGTGGAACTTTGTTTTCACTTTACCTTCCTGGTCCACACCTGTCGGAGCTGTAAGGACAGGGGGCCTCATCTTCATGCTCTGTGCACTGAGATTTCAGATCACAGGGAAAGTGTTCGAACAGATCAGGCCACACTGATTACTGAGCAGTTCCAGCTGCCCAGTCCTGGCACCCGATGAGGTTTTAACTGTTCTGTGTGGTAAGAGAAGCGAAATCTAAATCGAATACAATCACAAACATAACATGTATCAGAAAAGTACAAAGACATGGTGTCTCTTTGCTTGTTCCATTACCAAAGTCATCAGGAAACATAAACAAAGAAGACGCGCGCCATCGGTTCTTTGCAGGGAAACTCTGTCTGCAGCCACAGTCACCAGGAAATGCAGAGCTTGTGAGTCACCCACTTCCAGGTGAGAATGCTCAGGAAGATGATGTGATCAGGTGGTCTGGTCAGAGTGACACAACTGTGTATTAAGGGTGAACATGAGGTGGATCCACCATTCCTGGTGTCTGTATATACCCTGCCAACAACCATTCTCCGATCATGACTGAACTAGCCATGTGTGTAATGCAGCAGTTCATTAAATGTTTTTTATAATCTCCTACGTCATATCGATTTAGTGATGCCAAAAAGACGCCCGCCCCAAAAAGACGCCGGTGTCTTTTTGGCCCCCTTCATCACACCCAAAAAGATGCCGGAGGACCGGGTCTTTTTGGGGACTGTGCTGTCGATATTTTCATTTCATGACCAACTTTGACTTATTTTTTTTACTCCCAGTTTTACAAGACTGGGAGTATATTACAGTGGGAAGGTGAACGAGGTCGCGTTGTGTTCTGTGTGGGGTGTGTTTTTGGGTTTTGGGGGGGGGGGGGGTGGGTGTTTTTGTTGTTCATGATCAAAAATGGGTTCAAACCCCCCGCCAAACTTTTGAAAACTTTCTTTGGAAAAAAAAAATTTCCCCCAGGGTAAAACGATATCCCCAAAATTTTTTAAAGGGGTCCAAACAAATACTATGAAAAATTTTAAACTTTGGGAACTTTTAAGGGAAAAGTACGAAAACGCATTTTGGACAAAAAATTTTGGATTGGGTTAAGGGTTGGAATCCCCACCCTTTTGAATTTTGTTTACGATTTGGTCCAAAAAAAAGGGGGGATCCCCCGTTAAGTAAACGGGAAAATAGGGTTATTGGTTTTGATTTTGTTTTTGCCAATGTCATTTCCCTTTTCAATGTAAAAAAAAAAAAGGGGGCAATTTTAAATTTTAAAAAAAAAATAAACAAAGTTTTTCCCCTTTTTTTAAAAATTTTAAAACAAAATTAAAACAAAAACCAATTTTAGATATATAAAAAAAAAAAATTTCCATTTTATCTTTTTTAATGAACAAGTGAACTTGAATTCCTTTTTAAAAAAAACAAAAAAAAAAAATGCAAAAAAACCAAAGGGGTCAACGGGTTTTGGGGAGAAACAAACAAAAAACAAAATTTTGGAAAATTTTTTAAAGTTGAATAAAAAAAAAAACCTTTTTTTTATTTTAAACTGAATCTAAAATGGCATTCGGGGACCCCGCCCCTTTTTAATACACAACTGCCTTTCCCCGGCAGCAATTCCTCAAAAAAAATAAATTTGGGGGGAAAACCCCTGAAAAAATATTTTATTTTCAAAAATCAAAAAAAAAAAAAAATTTTGAAATTTTATTTAAATACTAAGCTCATAAACCATCCAAACTTTGGGGAAAAAAAAATTTTTCCGTTTATTCAAGCATCAGGGGACTTCGAAATCAACAAAAAAATTAAAAAAATTTTTAAAAAACCCTAAAAATTTACCCCACAAACCGGAAAAATGACAAAAGGCAAGCAAATAAGGGAAGGAAAAAAAGAAATAGATAATTGAAATTTTTTTTTTCCCAAAGCCAAAAAAAAACCCCTTTTAAAGAAAAAAAACAAAACCTTGGAAAATAAAAAGTTAAACAATCGCTTTTGGCCCAAATTGAACATTAGGATACAATTGAAAATGGAAATAACACCTAAAAAAAACTTTGGAAATAAGGGGGAAAAAAAAAAAACTAAAGAAGGGGTTTTAAGAAAGGTAAAGGATTTAGCCATGGGGTATCCCAAAAAACAATTTTGGTTTTTTGGATAGGGGACGGGGGGATAGAGGCAAAGGAAAAAAATAAAAAAAACCTTTTTTTAAACCCCTGGGAAACCCCCAAAACTTTTTTTCCGTAAAGGGGCATTGCGGGGGTAGATAGGGGGAAAACATTATTTAAAAAAATCCAAAAAAATTTTGTGAATTTTAGATTTTTTTCCCTTTGTATCTACCAATATTGGTCATGGTAAATCTTTAAAAACTGTGGCATCGCGGGTGTTGGCGAATATTTAGTCGTTGGTAGGGGGGCTCGAATTGGTCAGGTCATAGACTTTTTTTAAAGAATTAAAGTAGTGTGATGACTAAAATAGAGAGGAAGTTGGAAATTTTTATTTTTTCCTCAGACGGATTGTTCGCAGGACGCAGTATTCCTCGCAGGAAAAGCGTATTTGTCTTCAAGAAAAAGATAATCTCTCACACTTTATTATGGAAGGGAGATTTGCACGCATTTAGAATTGTAAGAAAAAAAGGCATGACAAATGAAACTGAACTGTACAAAACCCGGGGAAATTTTTTGGCATTTATCTCAAATCAAAAAAATGTACGCTTTGAAAAAAAGTTTGGGACTTCATTTTTTTGGGCTGTCGATCTTTTTTGGGCAGTTTTGAAAAAAACAGAAGTGAATTTAAAAATCAGGAAGTAATTCAAAAACAGTAGTCATATCAAGAAAAAGCTACGTTTTTAAAACCGTTTTTTACGTAGTGTAAACCCCTAAAATGCTTTTTAAATGATGTCATTTGTTGCAATGCTGGCCTCATTTTATGATGCATTGGATCAAAAAAGAGCTGGGGTTGAGGTTTGTGCGACTTTAGTCCCTTTGGCCTTCTATCCCCACCCCTTTTAAAATATAAAACCACTATAGTCCCCTCTGAAACCGACCCATGCTTTGTACCCCGGGGTTTGAAATCTTTCTTTAGTGCAATTGAAAAGCCCAGCCGGACCGCAGTTGCACAAGCCGTCGGGCACTTACGGGGTTGGGGAGTTGGCATACAAATGTTGATGTAAAGACGGGGGAGGGGACTCCATCCACATCTTTTTAAAAAAAACTTTACTTGTCGCAGTGTGAACCTACTGAAAAGGAGTTTTTTTGGCAAAACTTCTCAATAATTTTTTCTGCATCTCGGAGGAAGATCACGAACAGCAGGTTGGTGGATCGGGAAAGGGCCGATACGACCCCTGCTGGTTTGGGTCAGGATCGGGAAAGTGGCCGATACAAAATGTGGGTTTGGTAAGAGCGCATTGGATTCTCCTGGGCTTTTTGCCGATTTGGGGACGAGTGTTTTGCAGTTCTTTGCTATCGTTTGTGGCAAAATTAGGGGTGGTTTCTTTTGTCAGCTTTTTCCCCCAATCACGTAGGCTCTCCATTTCCCTTTTGGGAAATACCCCAGTGCATTAGATAATTGTTCTGCTGAACAACCCCTTGGGGGTTTCCGGAGGTATGGGGAAGGGTTGCGCCGAGCAACGAGAAAATGACTTTTTTTGGTTTTGACAGTGCCCGCAACGTCAATGATTCCCTAAAGTGTGTCTGTCCTCTTGAATGCAAATATTTTGTCTTTCGTTGTCATCGGAAAACAAAATGTTTTGAAACTCGGGATTGTTTGCAGTTTTGTCACTGGTCTAAAACGCAGTGTTTCGCACTTCGATGAAGGCAAAAAGTGAAAAAAAGATGCGAAAAAGCCTAAATTGACAGTCAGGAATGTCTCGAGGGGCCCCAAAAAAAAAATTGAGCCCTTTCTTTCCTAATAGTGTAAAAATTTTTTGTGGAGGGGAAAAAAAAATACTTTCCCCAGTTTCATTTGTGTGTTTTCTCTTTCTGGTTGTGTTTATTGTTGTCTTAAAAGAATCCCTTCGTTTTTTCTTTTCCTCTGGTTCGGAAGGCACTTTGTTTGTGTGGGCTGATGTCGCTTCCCCAAAAAAGGCTTTCTTGTGAACTTCTGTGAGGTATTCGTTTTTCCCCCCTGAGGGGGGAATTGTGAGGATTTTTTTTCCCTTTTGGGAGACAGACGACTTGTGTTGTGTCTTTTCCAAAGTTTGTTGGCTGGTTTTTATGCCTTTTGACAGATCTGCCATGTCGATGTTTTCCCCTGTTTTTGTAGACTTGTGGGGGGTTTTTTTCCCAAAAACGTCTTTTGGAACCCGATTAACAGCCTCTTGTACCCAAAGGGTGTCCTTGCAGTTAAAATCCTTTCTGTTTTCTATGGATTTTTACTTTTTTTCAACGAGTGTGGGGCCCCTCACACTTCCCCTTTCGTTGGGGTGTTCGGTTGCTTGGATGGTGAATGCCCGTCGTTCAGAAGCTGCTCCACCCCGCCTTTAAAATTCCGTCCTTGGCACACTGTACCGTTTGAGGATTCCCTGTCAGCAAAGATCCCCCCCAAAAAATCGCTACTGAGGGTCGTTTTTCTTTCTAAAGGTCGTAAGAAAGAAATCGAGGAAAAAATGTCAATGACAGATAAGATTATCTGTAGGTTTTACCCTTTTGGTCGACTTTTTCTTGTTATCAGTTTAGACGATCTCCAAACGTTTTGTTGACATAATAGACTTTCCGGGTTATTGGTACCTTATTTCAAAACGGGGGGGGAAAGTTTGCTGGTACTCCGGCCAATTCTTCAAATAGCTTTTATTTTTTCTTGTGACACCTGCATGTTTTGTTCATTTTTAGTCCCCGTTTCTTTAACCCGAGCCCAAAATTTTGTTTTGAAATTTTCCCTTTTGTAGCATTTTTTGACATCATCAGTTTGAATTTCCTCCGTCGAAATGTAGAACACCATTTTTCACAGTGAAATACTTTGCGAGTCCGTTTAGATTTTGGAAAGGGGAAAAATCCTTGTGCAAGTCGAAGAATACAGCAGCCGTTTTTTTTTGCGGAAAAATAAGCGGGGCCCGTTTTAATGGCATTTTGCTCCGTAAAAAAAATCAAACTTTTTTTGATCAGGCACAAAAAAAACCCCCTAAAAGATTAATCATTTCAAAACGCCCCCAAAAATGTTGTGTTCACTTGGGGCGGCGACTGTGTACGCTCTTCCAGGAAAACCCGGGCCCCCCGTGAAGTAGGCCTGAAATGCGGCGCCGGACTGCGTTTTTGGTGTAGCGAGTAGACTGTTGCGGAGTCGCGGATGCACGTGTGTAGCCCAATATGCCACAGTGCAAAGCATTTGGGGTTTTAACCCCCCAGGGCATGCAAAAAAGTCGAGGGGAGTCCAAAGGTTTCAAAACCCGGCCGTAAACTTTTGAAGCCCAACGCTTTTCCCCCCGATCGTCGACACTTTTTTAACGGCGTAAAATCCATTGTTAATTTTCATGCGATTTCATTTTATTTGGGGGGAGGCACCCAAAGTCCCCCCGGTTATATTCCCCCCGTATAAATATGTCAGTCATGTGGTCATGTCATGTTTGAGACTTGACATGACATATGGCATAAGGATCATGGATGCAGATAATGAATGGCACATGGCGTGACACGAACGCGATGGCATGAAAAGACCGACAATGGCTGACTGGACAAAAACATGATGGGTTTTTTTTGGGTTTTGATGTAGCCCAAAAAGACCCGGGGCCCTTTGGGGCGAGGCTCTTTTTTTGGGGGGGATGTAGCCCCCAAAAAAACACCGGGTCTTTTTTGGGGCGGGGTCTTTTGGGGGTGATGGGGGCCAAAAAAACACCCGGCGTCTTTTGGGGGGGGCGTCTTTTTGGGGTGTAAAAAGCCCTTTACTGTTTTCAGGCAGCTTCAGAATAGTTTACACGTGGGTTTAAAAAGTCGCCCAATTTTTACTACCACTTGTTGAAAAGGGAAAGGGATCTAATTAATTGTTTCAATAAACATCTAAGTCTTTTGAATGATGAACAGACTTTTGTCTGGTATTGTATAACAACATGGGTGAAATCTGTAGCATATTAATAGCATTTTCGTCTTTGAAATCATGTGGGACACAAGAGAGAGAGAGAGAGAGAGAGAGAGAGGAGTAGAGAGAGAGAGAGAGAGAGAGAGAGAGAGAGAGAGAGAGAGAGAGACAGACAGACAGACAGACAGACAGATAGACAGATAGACAGACAGACAGACAGATAGACAGACAGACAGGGACAGGGACAGAGCTCTTCTTCCAGTTAGAACACACTTTGCTGAAGCTAATTGTATGAAGCAATGTTGAGAAAAGAGAGAGAGAGAGAGAGAGAGAGAGAGAGAGAGAGAGAGAGAGAGAGAGAGAGAGAGAGAGAGAGAGAGAGAGAGAGAGAGATCTCGTCCTCCAAATGGAACACATTTTCCTGAAAGTAATTGTGCCATGTAATGTTGACAGTCAGCGTGATGTGTTGCAATATGTGCATTTTCAGTAAGCGATCATAAAAAAAAGTACTTACCAGCATAAGAGGAAAGATTAACACGTTGCAGATCCAGATGCTGTCTTTCAGACCGGTGGACAGCAGAAAACGATAAAGATAAATGCACAGTTTCCCAGTAAACACCTTCAGGATATCCATACACCTGATACACTTTGAACATGACGGTATCTGTAATGCTATACCGGACGGGGAAACGTCGAAAATGAGGGGTGCTGCATAATATTGAAGCCCCATTTTCTTTCATGACACTGAAATACTCAGAATATTCGAACTTGATATTACCTATGCAATCGTTAATTTAAAAACGCACGACTTGGGAAGTTTGTACACGGAGTACGAGTTGACACACAGATATGTTGGATCTATACAGAGCTTGGACAAGTAGATGACCAGTTGCGCCTTCAACAGCGAATTCTTTTACTTTTGGGTTTTTCAAACATTCAGACGAACCAGAAATTCTCATAGTCGCGTTTTCGGTTTTAGGACGAGTACTAGATCCATCTGAAGTGTTCTGCCGCGTGACTTCAGTGTTTTTATGCAAATAATATGTGAGTATGTTGCCGTTCGTCGCCTCCAGCCCTTCTGTCACGTAGCTGCTGCCATTCATCGCCCGTCCAACTTGGTTGGTTTCAGTATCACATATTGCTACTTGCTTTGAGGTTTGCACAAGCAATTTTCCCTCGTCTGTCTGTCTGTCTGTCTGTCAGGCTGTCTGCTTGTTTGTCTACCTGCCTACCTGTTTGTCTGTTGTTTGTTTGTCTGTCTGTCTGGTCTGTCTATTTGTCTGTCTGTCTGTCTGTCTGTCTGTCTGTCTGTCTCTCTCTCTCTCTCTCTCTCTCTCTCTCTCTCTCTCTCTCTCTCTCTTCCGTGCATCAATGTGTGCGTCTGTCTGTCTGTCTGTCTGTCTGTCTGTCTGTCTGTCTGTCTGTCTCTCTCTCTCTCTCTCTCTCCTCTCTCTCTCTCTCTCTCTCTCTCTCTCTCTCTCTCTCTTTCCGTGCATCAATGTGTGCATGGTCTGGGTATGCCACGGTGCGTGCGTACGTTTATATCTATCTATCTATCTATCTATCTATCTATCTATCTATCTATCTATCTATCTATCTATCTATTAAGTAGATGGATTCATGAATAAATAGATAGATAGATGAATAGTTGTAGATAGATATATACATACATATATAGATCTACGTCTATAGAGCAGCTGAGTTACAGCCGTAGTGATGGTGGGAGTAGAGCAGCTGCAGCAGCATTAGTAGTATGGTAGATGTTGTTACAGTATTGAAATAATCATTGAAACCTTGCATGTATCCGTCGTCACTACATCGATGTTTATGGGCACCGTTTGTCAGAACAACAAGACATCTGACTTGTCTTGTCTCTGACGTTTTAAATCTGATTTTTCTGTTCTCCACAGTTCCCTTTTCTCCTTAACGCCGTCTACTCTTTATAATGTTTGTACATCTTATAATAACATGCAAGCTTTTCTGTTTCAGCCTGGCAACCAGGCTGAGAAGTTGTAAAGACCTACACATCTTGCTATGTTATATTTGCCCATATGATATGTTCACGTAGTTTGTATTCCACGTTCTGATAACCCATTGGTTTTTATAGTGAGCCATGTTTTAGCGCCTCAATTGATTGTAAGAATTCAACCATTAAGTTAGTAACTAACGCATTCGTATTCCTGTCATTTTACGTGCTTTCATGACGAAAATTTCTCTACACGGTCACAACTATCTGGTATTAATCAAACTGGAAAAAGGAGGTGGTTTATTGTAACTTCCAAGGGTGGGTGGTGATAAACGCCTTGCATGCTTTGCTCCACGTTTATGTCAGCCCGTCAATCGACTCATAAAAGGGTTGTGTTATTACTGTGTCATCACTTACTTAATTCACTTCAATTCACCTGTCACAGGCTCCCAGAGCATAGCATATCAGAAAGATAAGTCATTGCAATGATGAGCGCCACAGCCACGATCTCCACCTTTGACAGTTGTGGATAAGTAGAGGAACGGCGCAGTTGGTTTATACCAATCGTGAAGGAGTTAACACATTTCGGCGAATCGTGTTGCCCGACAGATATTGACAGATGCGTGTTCCACCCCAGTGTATTGTTATCATGTTGGCGCTCAAAATCCAAAGTTTTGATCCACACAATTCCCCAGCAATAAAGGTATGGTGCCTATTGTAAATACTCAGTGCTGATATTTCACCAGCAAGGCCATAGAACCAAACCAGCTCCTAACCCCCTGACTGCATCGTCCGTTAACGGAGCTGTTCTGGTTTCTCAGGCATCCAAATACGTAAATCTAACGGATCAACTCACACACTTGCTGAACAAGCTAACTGATAAAGTTCTAACATACTCCATTAGATCCCTGGTTACATTTACTCCAACAATACGTGACCAATGAAACACAACTGAAATGCGATTGGATCCTTTTGGTGATTGAGCACCCCACACCTCATGTCAGTCTTGATCTAGCGTTGACTGTAAGACATCAATATGATCTCTCTCTCTCTCTCTCTCTCTCTCTCTCTCTCTCTCTCTCTCTCTCTCTCTCTCTGTTCTAAGGACAACAGAATTTCATCTGTTTCCTTTCAGGAGAAAATGCGTTTGACAGGAATCTTGGATTTCATGTCTTGTTTTACCAATAGTGGTCCTGAGTTCTACGTGCATGTATTATGCTCTCTCAGTCATGAAGTCTGATAAGATGCCACATGAATACGTGGGTCTCTCTCTCTCTCTCTCTCTCTCTCTCTCTCTCTCTCTCTCTCTCTCTCTCTCAAAATCTTCGCTAGCTACCGAAGTGTCTATATATTTCTTTTCTCTTTGCCTTTTCGTTTTAGTGATATCTTTTCATTAGTCCATAGTCGCCACTCCAAACTTGGTGTGGGGTTGTGTCTCATTCCGAAGGGCAAATTCTTTGGTTTTCTTTCTTGCAAGAGCAAGGGTGAGTGTTCGTGGTGTAGGATGCACGCGCCAGTACGGTGAGTGCTGTCCTTTTTCGACCTTTTCACACCTGCTGTATTGCTCGACACCATGTCTCTACACTTGCCAAATTTAGACGTTGAGCTCAAATGCGTCACTGTCAGCAAAACAATGTTGGCTTCTTTTTCTTTTTTAAATTGATTTGTGAATAACTCCTTTCGTGGAACGCCAAACAGAGCAGTGGTTACATCTATAGGGATCTGTATGCTAAAGCTTGGAGAACACGCTGTTACATCTATAGGGATCTGTATGCTAAAGCTTGGAGAACACGCTGTTTCACGTTGTTCCAGAATGAGGATAGCTTGGGGCAAGAATTGAAGGCATGCTCATTGACACCAGTAGAATTTTTTTGTTTCCACCACACCCATCTTTTGCAGAAATATGTTTTATGGGGTATCATTTGAAGGTCCACTGCCGGAATGCCACATCAAACCCCTTATTGCCTTTCGAATCAGTAACCCTCGATATATCATTAATGAATCTAAAGTGAAGCGGGTTTAGTCTGGATTCCTTTGTCTATGCATATGCTGATCTAAAGCAGATTTAACGTTGATATGAAGTGTACGTTTTCAAAGTTGTGTCATTCATATTTCATAATTTATTTTTAGGCAAACACTTCTATAATCAGTGTATTTGATAGATTCGTTAGGCTTTCCTTGTCGGATGCAACATGGGATGGAACTTTTCACTTTGTGATCATTATTATTAAGCTGTTGTTTTCACCATGTACGAGAAACTGGGTATGTATGAGCATTGTATCCAATAAAGAGGCCTATGGTAGTACCCGATTCCCCTTTCTTTTTCTCTCAAACTAATAATGCTTCCCTGTTGCAAAATGACAACACAAAGCACAGGAGCCACCCCCAAAAGGATGTTCCAAGCTTGCCCATGTAACATGTACCTGACACATCTGCACAGCAACAGCAACTTGAAAAATGAACCAATATAAATTCACATTTATTCAAGACTGACACTTTTTTTCTTGAGTAGGTGGGGGGTGGGGGTTATGTGTCTTCTGCTGTCATTTCTGCTGGGTGATTTGATGTCGTAAGCAGCATTCGTTTGGAATTATGGACGTGTATTTATTTCATCAAGGGACCAAAAGTTATCCTACTTGTTGGTAATTTACCGTTTTATGTTCCCTGCCTTGTGTAAGATTTCCTTCCATGCTCATCAAACAGAGGTTACCCGTATTTGTTACTGTTCGTCCGCGTGTTTGTTTGACTGTACTCCAGATGAACAAGGCTGTGCCAGTCTTGAATGAATGCTAATTGATGTTGGTTCATTTCTCCTGTTGTTGTTGCTGTGTAGATGTGTCAGATTATATGGGCAAGCTTGGAACTTCCTTTTGTCTCCATGTTTGTTCTGTGTACTTTGTGTTGTTATTTTTGGTAGGCGATTTGATGTCGTGAGCAGCATTCGTTTGAAGTTATGGACATGTATTTATTTCATCATGGGAGCGAGAGTTACTCTACTTGTTCGTTTTTTTATATGCTTAATGCATTTTTTTAAATATGCTTTCTTGGCTGTTTCATCACTGAAGGGAATTGTATGACAGTTTTTGTTCTATGCCATTCATCAGATTCACCTTTGTCCTTTGTGCTGAGATAGAATATTTGCGTCATTTGAATAATTCATTCAAAATAATTTACATCTTACTTTAAACTTTTCCTAGGCCTTCTGTGAGTTTTCAGAGTCACTTTATGTAAAATGGACATCTATAAAACCAGCTGTTTCTTCAAGAAAATCTTCCTCAGATTACAACAAATTGCTAGATCTACAGCGTCTGGGCCTCTTTCGAACTACTTTGTAGACAGTGATTTATCACGAGTTTGTGATCTCAACGCAGGAGTTATTTTAGTACCTGCTCCTCAAGTTAATGCGTGTTAGAAAGTGTGATAGAACACATCAATTCTTGTAACAAAAGAGCTAGATTTTTAAGCCTGTGTGCTCTCTGGAGTTGCGACTGAACATTCTTCGTGCGTTTAATGAAGTCAAGGGATTGTAATAAACCTGTAACTCTTTTTGCTGTGGGCAAGATTTTTCTGCAACCTTTCTCAGCAATAAAAATATATTTTGCTTGGATGACGTCAGTTGGTTTTTTTTTCCTTTATCATTTATGAGAATGAGAAGTGGGCTTTCTGTTATAAGCAAGAATTTTGTTTATCGGGACTATCTTTTAAA
>CM031607.1:49941157-49942550 GCA_018398815.1 Conus ventricosus | reverse complement strand
TTGGGGGGCCTTTTTTTTTTTTTTGGGGGTTTGGGGGGGGGGGGGCGGGGGGGGGGGGGGGGGGGGGGGGTTTTTTTTGGGGGGGGGGGGGGGGGGGGGGGAGTCCAGAGCAAAGCCTGGAAGCGGGTTTTTAAGGATTTTTTTTTTGGGGGGGGGGGGGGGGGGGGCCCTTTTGATTGGGGTGGGGGGGGGGGGGGGGGGGGGCGAAGTGGGGTGGGGGGAGGGGGGGGAACAACAGAACCGGGTAGGTTGATTGCGTACGCGGGCGAGAAGTGGAAGGGCGGGGGGTGAGCGCGTGAGTGATTTGAGAATAACGAGTGGCAATTGTCCAAATGGGAATAGCTCGAACGAGTTTATTTCAGGACTTTTTTTTGGGGGGGGGGGGGGCACTTTTTTTTTTTTTGGGGGGGGGGGGGGGGGGGGGGGGCGGCGCAGATGAAAAAAATGGGCGGAAAAATCCGCCTTAGGCGAGGACGAATTTCATGCCTGCACATGTATACGAATTTTATCAAGAGCAGCCTAAATTTTGAAAGGAACGGTTTTTAACGGTCACATTTAATGGCCATAATGACTGTCTAATGACCCTATTGTTACCCGCTGGATGTTCTGTAGGCTTATGTCAAGTTTGGTGGCGATCCGATGACTCTCGTGGCCGCCAACTCAGAGATCGGATTTTAAACAGTTTTTTAGGGTTTGGTGTTTTTAACGGTTTTTAACTGTTATAAATAACGTTTTATAACTGCCAAATAACGGTTCTAATTTTTTTAGAAGTAGCCCTGTGCCTGTGTAATGTCACAAAGGGCTATTTGATGAAAAGCAGAGGAAAAAGATGTCTTTGAAACCGTTATAACACCTTTTTTAACGGTTTTTAACGGTTTTATTATTTTTTAGAGATTAGCCCAAAAACCGTCCTCGGGCCACAACAGACGTACTGCCAAATTTCAAGAAGATCGGGTTTTTAAACAGTTTTTTAAAAAAAATTTTAAATTTTTTTTATAGGGTTTGGGTTGTTTTTTAACGGTTTTTAACTGCTATAAATAATGTTTTTTTTAACTGCCAAGTAACGGTTCTAATTATCGAGAAGTAGTCCTGTACCTGTGCAATGTCACAACGGCTATTTGATGAAAAGCAGAGGAAAAAGGATGTCTTTGAAACCGTTATAACAGCTTTTTAACGGTTTTTAACGGTTTTATTTTTTTAGAGATTAGCCCCAAACCATCCTCGGGTCACAACAGACGTACCTGCCAAATTTCATTACATCGGTTGAGCCGTTTTAGAGTCTATAGCGTACACACACACACACACACAAACACACACCACACACACACACAACACACACACACACACACACACGCAGACAGAATTTGCCATTTATATATTAGATATATATATA
>CM031607.1:49913657-49936157 GCA_018398815.1 Conus ventricosus | reverse complement strand
TTTCTGTATTTTGGTAATTTCAATTATCGTAATTTAATACAATCGGAACTCTGAACATGTTTATTGTACTTTGGCCATAGGCCAGGGGCTCTTGGCCATAATGCGGAGGGGGATGGAACTAGGAAAGAAAATGATTTACAAAAAATATATTTTGACGCACTAAACCATCCACATATATTCAGGGACTCAGAATTTTAACGTAAGGTCACCAACCCGTATAGCTATGGAAACACGCGTGTACTAACACATTAACTAAAGAACTGTAAATGAACAACAAATTAATGAGTAACAATGATCCTGTCACCAAATACAGAGAAAACAAAGCAAAGCAAAGAAAGGATCAATACAATCTTGTAACAATTAAATGTATTCCGTCCCTTATCTCGGGTTTAAAGCATAAAATATGAACATTGCAACATATCTAGTCAGGATTCAACTTAGATTCTGTAACAAGTATGACAATCCGGTCACGTAGGATGCAAGATCACGTACGGCACGCTGTCACGTACGACACGAGGTCACGTATGGCACGAGGACACGTACGGCACGAAGTCACAAGCGACATGTGGTCACAAGTGACACGAGGTCACGCACGGCACGTGGTCACGTACGACACGAGGTCACGTACGGCACGGTAGGTAGGTGGTGGAACATAGACCTGGGGGAACATAGACCTGGGGGAACATATGGCGCCTCCCCTAATGGGGACCTACTGACATTATCCAGTAGTGATTGCGCTACACCATCCCCATACAAACGGGCCGTTGTCACTATTTTTCTTTCTTTCTGCTGTAGAGCAAACGGACATTGCGATATAGACACGTAGTTCTAGAGAAACGGGAACATGAATAGCTTTTTCGATACATGGTCAATTGTAGTGATATAGACACGTAGTCTTAAAGGGTCGTATGGTTTACGACACGTAGATCTATTGGTCGTAGGGCTAATAACTGGTAGTGCCTTAGATACGTAGTGATTGCGCTACGCACCCAAAATCACGCGTAGTGTGGTCTCACAACTTAGCGGATGTGGTGTAGCGTATATGGACTAGCCGCACGCAGTAACGCCTCCTTGATGAAACTGAAACTGAAACTATCATCATCATCATCATCATCATCATCATCATCATCATCATCATCATGACTATTATGATTGTTATTATTGTTGTTGTTATTATTATTCGTCGGCATCCTTCCGTCTTCGGGAGACGATGGTGTAGCATCCGTATGTTGAGTTTGTCTGCACTTTCGCGTGTGGTTGTACAGTCCAACTCGGGAGTGACAATTTCTGCTGCATTTGCTGCACGTGAACAATGATGTCTGCTCCGGCTGTCGTTGCCTTTCCTTCCTCCTGGCTCTCTTTTGAGCGAGGGTTGTGTTCCTCGCCTCCTCTGCTTTCTGTGCGCCCCGTCTGACAGCAAGGCGCCAGGCTGGGCGGTCTCCTGCACAGCTTTCCCATGTACTGACGTTGATGCTGCACAGTGTCATGTCCTTCTTGCAGACATCTTTGCAGCGCTGGCGCGCGAGTCGTCTGCCAGTTCACCTTACAAGAGATCTTTGGGGGTACGGCCGGGTTCCATTCTCCTGACATGGACAAGTCAGCGAAGGCGCCTCTCGCTGAGAACGGCGGGCATGCTATTCATGTTGGCACGTTCCAGGACCTCTGTACTTTGTACTGCCACTGGATGTGCAGAATGCGTCGCAGGCTCCTCAGGTGGAAGTTATTGAGTTTCCTCTGTTAGCTTGTGCAGGTGGTCCATGCCTTGCTGCTGTAGAGGAGTGTGCTGAGCACGCAGGCCTGGTAGACACACAGCTTGGTCTTCACAGCGAGGCTGGGCTTATTCCAGACCTTCAGCTTCAGTCTAACCATAACTGCTGCTGCTTTGGCAAGGCAATCCCGTTTGTTATTATCATTATTAATACTGTTGTTGTTGTTACTACTACCACTACTGTTGCTGCGGCTACTGTTACTACTGCTGCTACTACTACTACTACTAGGAGGTGTAGGAGGAGGAGTGATGACGGTAGTGGTGGTAGTAGGAAAAATGTTTGTGTTAGTAGCAGTAGCAGCAGCTGTGGTAGTAGTAGTGGTAAAAGTAGTAGTAGTAGTAGTAGTAGTAGTAGTAGTAGTAGTAGTAGTAGTAGTACCAGTAGTAGCAATAACAGTTGTAACTGTTTTTATTATTGTTGTTGTATTTCTTGCTTGTGTTGTCATGCCACTTTTTTGTCTTGGTTTCTGTATTCATTTGTTTATTTATTAAATCATTCATTTCCTTTCTCCATTTGAATTTTTCGTGTGAACATTTTGTCCATAAAGTACATACTGCACGTACTATATTGTCACTTAGCACAAGAAGGGACACGAACATGAACTAAGAATTCACACGGAAAAGCACATTTAACGTCAAGATGCACAGGATGGACTCTTACATGGTATTGAGAAGTGACAGCACTGTGCCAAATCGAGCTTCTGTCATACCAATCCAGAGTCTTGAACAGCTAGTGCTGTATTTCGTGACTTCCATGAAAGCATCGATCTCCTGGGCAGTCTCCAGACTGACCAAAGAAGCTCCAAGCTTTCGGCACTCCTCCACAGCTTTCATCCTCAGGATGGCATCGTTTCCTTCATCGTGGAAGACATAGCATCTTCCTCCAGCATCTATCTGCCAAAGAAAAGGACAGAAGGTCCAAAAAAAAAAAAAGGAACGCACAAATAGAACTGAACATTGCATGGGTGCATGGGTTGTGTGTGCGGATATAATATGTGTGTGAATGGAACGGTCGGGCAGTTAGAGGTTACATGAACCACCCCCCACCCCTACCCCCCCCACCTCAATTCCGGTTTTTGCTCGCCCTGCATTACTATTTCCAAGTAAAAAACAGGAGTTACGTGTTAGTGAGTTTCCTCCCTATTGGAGATTATAAGCTTGCTGAAGGCTCATTTTGAGAAGCATTTATTTTATTTTTCCCCATCCACCCACTTGAGCACATACTGTTAGTTAGGTAGTATTAACTACCACTGCAGATATGAATGCTTATCTCCCCCTATTTCTTCAATCTAAGACATAAGAGCAAGCTTTGTTTATAATTGAACATTTCTTGCAGTCATTGCAACACCAAGCTGCTCTGTAAGTTGCTGGAATGGTGCTCGGTACACATCTTGGAATTTATTAGTTTTTTGTAATTTAGTCCCTTGCGGATTCATTCCAAGAACTGGCCCTCAGCATTTGTGTCTTAAGAGGTTATCTTTTTATATTTTCTACTTATTCACAAGAAAATGTAGCTTGTTTTACTCTTTCATGATTTTCTTTTGCTTCTTAGGTGGCACCTTTGGTTGGTTTTTTGAAAACTCAACAAACATACTACGGTATTGCACACCAGCCTTTTCTGGGATAGCATTCTTCTTAAAACCGAAAAGGCAGAGGAGTCAAATTGCCACTTTCCGCGGTCACTGAGGAGAAACAACCAGGTTTCCAAATATCGGTATATGATGACCAGAAGTTACGTGTTAGTGAGTTTCCTCCCTATTGGAGATTATAAGCTTACTGAAGGCTCATTTTGAGAAGCATTTATTTTTTATTTTCCCCATCCACCCACTTGAGCACATACTGTTAGTTAGGTAGTATTAACTACCACTGCAGATATGAATGCTTATCTCCCCCTATTTCTTCAATCTAAGACATAAGAGCAAGCTTTGTTTATAATTGAATATATATATATATATATATATATATATTATATATATAAATAATCATGAACAGTATTAAATCGTCCTTAAAAAATCTGAAAAAGCTCAACCCCTTGGGGAGCAACATTTGTTAAAAATATTTTAAAAAGAAGTGCTAAAATTCATCTACAAGCTTGTTTCAAAATACTGCATACATATCTCTCCTCAGGATGTCTTTTTTTGTGGCACGCCAACGGTCTTTTTTGGCGTGCGGGACCTGATCTTGTCTCTGTGTGTGCGGGTTTCGTTTGGTGCACGTGGGGTCTCTGTCTGTGTATGTGTGTGTTTTTCTTTTTTTCCCCGGGCCTGTCAGGTGGAATGTGCTAGCAAAGATTTCCACTTGTGCCTGCAATTATTCACTATTTCTACTTTTGTGTTCAGAGTTGCAAAGTATGGTTTGCATAATATTAACCATTTTTCTGTGGAACATAGGTTGCATTTTTTGGAAATATTGTTGTATGGTGTTGCTCTGTTTATGATTTTCCACACCTCCGCTCTGCCCTGGATAGTTTCTTGCCGGCGTACGAGACTGGGAACAGCTTCCCATCATGTTTCTGCATGAGGACTGCACCAACACGCTCGTCAGAGGCATCAGTGCTGAGCACTAACGTCTTGTTAGGGTCAGGCAACCGTAGCACAGGTTCCTCAGACAGAAAGTTCTTCACAGTGTTGAAGGCTCGGTCTTGGGCCTCTCCTCATCCCAGTTGGTTGGCCTTCCCCTTGCGCAGAAGGTCCGACATTGGAGCAGTCACAGTTGCAAAGCGAGGCATGTATTCTCTGTAGAACCCACTAAGCCAAGAAAGGACCGCAATTGTTTCTTTGTTTGGGGACGAGATGCTTCCAAAATTTTTGTCACATTGTCCTTGAGCACCCCTTTCATTGCTTCCTGGAGACGGTGACCAATGAAGTCAATATCATCTGCACCAATAACACACTTGCTGAGTCTTGCAGTCAAGTTGGCAGAAGACAGCCGTTTGAACAGCTTCCGAAGAATTTCCAGATGTTCTGTCCATTTTCGGAATGGACCAGGATGTCATCCCAGTAGTATATGACACCTTTCATGTTGCCCAATGTTTTCTCATGCCCCTCTTGAGTGTTGCTCCAGAATTCTTCATACCAAAGGGCATTCGGAGGAACTCGTATGTCCCATCTGGAGTCACAAATGCAGTCTTTGGAATGTCTTCTTCTGGTATGGAGACTTGCCAATGCCCCTTGCTTTTTCTTTCTTTCTTTCTGCGTACGCAGGCTGATAGTCCTGCGGACACTCCCTGTATAGCCAGGCAGTGGAGTTTTGTGTGTATGACCCTTTTTTATCCCGCCATTAAGGCAGCCATACTCCATCTTCGGGGAAGGTGCATGCTATGTGTCACGTGTCATCCATACCAACGGCCAAACTGGCCTTCTCTTCCGAAAGTTGGTGATGGGATTTTACGTGTGTGCAAGATGTTATGCGTGCGTTCACACACGGAACCTCGGTTTATAGTCTCATTCGAAGGACTATATGGGAATGGAGTCAGAACCAATGTTAACTCCGAGGGAAAAATCCCCCTATACCGAAATTCGAACCCGCAACCCCAGGATCACGAGTCCGGCGCTCTACCAACTGAGCTATTCCGGCCCCATACTCCTTGCTGAGATCGATCTTGGAAAAAATTTATCTCCACTCAGTCTCTGGAAAAGGTCAGCAGCTGTAGGCATGGGTTCAGGATCTAGGTAAATCAGCTTGTTGAGTCACCTAAAATCGATGCACACTCGGTAAGTACCATCTTTCTTTTTGACAACAACTGGCGACGCGTATGGCGACCTTGGGACTCTCTTATAACTCCCAGTTTCAACATGTCTTTGATGTCCTCTTTCAGCGACTCTCTGGTAGCATAAGGCAATGGGTAGGGCTTTGACCTGATAGGCTCGGGTGATGTCAACTTCACTTCATGCTGAATCGGATCTGTTTTTCCTGGGAACTCAGTGAAGATACTTGAGTACTCATTTAACAGTCCACGTATTTCTGTTTGCTGCTGGCTGCTCAGTTGTGGCCCCAAAACTACACTGTCAATAGTTTCTGGGGTTTGAAATCATTCAGTTCTAACAGTTCTTCATCGTTCACAGAACTTTCTTCAGTGACGCTGTCACCATCGCCGGAGGGGAAAGGTGGTTCCCATTCTTGGAATTCAGCAGCACGTGCATCTCTAGCTGGCTTTTCTTCCCGTTCAAAGTATTTCTTGTCTGTCTGCACATGACGCCATTTTGCTTCACAACGGGTACCTCGGTGCTGCCCCTAGCCATACCGTCTGTTCTGCTAGCATATTTTTTGCAGAGAAGAGTCAGCTTGCTGTAACTGGATCAGTTTCTCTCTGGTTACTTCAGGGATTTTTGTAGATTTGCTGATCGTCAGTGGTGTAGATCTCCCTTCTTTCTCCTTCTTGGATTGTGTGCGTGTTGTTACTGCACAGGTGTGTGTGGCCACTCAGGATCAGGATCATCGGCCGCACGGACACCTTCAATATTGCAGATGATGACGTCATGAGGAGGACTGGGCAGGTACAAAGCATTCACCTTCCTAACAAACAACGGTGTAGAAATTTCAACATCAGCTGTGGGGACGGCCTCAACATGTCCATGGACACATCGTAGGAAGCCGTTCTTGCCAGTAAACTGTTTTTCTGGAACAAGGTCCTTCCTAATGATGACTCCGCTGCACCCTGTATCTCTGAGCACCTGTACTTCCTTATTATCATAATGTCCCTTCACCACAGGCATGACACTCAAATCACTCTTGGCATGGTTTAAGAAGGCACATTGCACAACTTCCTCGTGCTCTTTAGGGTTGTCGTGGGCTTGACGTGAAGTATCTCTCCATCTCCTCTGCGATGGTTGTCTCTCCCGACTCCTTTCCCTGATGGCAACATTGGCAGATGTTAGGCTTCTTTTATTTCCACCCAAGCGCTGGTCTTTCCGGTCTTCATGACTGAAGTGTGGAGGGCTGCGTTTATCTGAATGCTTGGGCAGTCTGCATTCAGCAGCCTTGTGACCCAGGCATCCGCAGTTGAAGCATTTAAATGGTGGAGTTGGTATACTTGGAACCTGGACTGGTCGAATCCGGTCTGTAGATGGTTTTGATTCAGTGTCAAGGGTCCGGTTGTGAGACTCCAGGAACCTCTGTGCAGCTTCAGTCAGGGATTTCAGGCTCTGGTCTTTCTCTTGTAGAAGGTGGGCTGCAAGTCTTTAGGACAGGATTCTACAAATTGTTCTTTCAGGACCAGATATGACAACATCATAGTCTTTCTTTCTTCCAGCCAACTCCAGCCATCTCTCTGGATAGTTTTGAATCCTGGTTAGGAATTGAGCAGGACTTTCGTTCTTCTCTGGCCTGCTGGACCGGAAACGTTTGTGAAAGCCTTGTTCAGAAAAATCATAACTTCGAAGAAGTTCCGTTTTCGGTGTTTCATATTCATTTGCTTCTTCTAGAGGTAGTCTGAGCATACTTCAAGGGCATGACCAGTCAAAGGGCACTTAAGTTGGTAGCCCACTGCTCTTTTGGCCATCTCATTGCTTCAGAATGGCGTTCAAAACGTTCCAGATAACTGTCGAGGTTGTCTTTCCCGTCTACGAAAGCTGGAAGACGTGGTCTCTTGGCAACTTCAGTTTCTGACTGGAAAATGCGTTCGCCATTCTGAACTTTCACTTCTGCCATCCGCAGTTCAAATCCTCTTTGTCTCTCTTTCTCTTGGTATTCTATTTCAAGTCTTTTCAATTCTCTTTCAGCAGCTCGCTCTTTCTCTTTCTCTATCTTCCTGTCTTTTTCTGTTTTCACGTTCTTCTTCTTCAAGTCTTCTCTTCTCTTCACGTTCTTCTTGCTTAGTCTTTTCTTCTCTTTGCGTTCTTCTTGCTCTAGTCTTCTCTTCTCTTCACGTTTTTCCTGTCTTTTTCTTTTCACGTTGTTCCTGCCTTTTCTTCTCTTCTGCTGCCAATTCTAATTTTCGTTTTTCCAGTTCTCTTGCTGCAGCCTTAGCCTCTTGAACATATTTCCTGAGTTCATCATCTGCAAGGCCTAGTTCCTTTCCTATCTTCACGTATTCCATGGTAACTTAGACTAACGTCAGCAATCAGTTACTGAAACAATACTTTCCGGTGCTCAACTACAGACTCAGGCAGCAGTCTTCCGTTTGACTCTCCTAGCTCTGTAGAACCCTAATTGCTCTTGCAGACACAGGTGACAGTTTCCACCACTTCCCTGGACCTGCTCGATGCACTAAAAACTGTACCCTGTGTGTACGGATAACGGCTGAAGACTTTTTTGATGCTGAACGTTTTGATCTAAATTTCGATTCTTCTCAGACGGTAGCCGATGCAGTACGTGACGGCGTTTGTCGACGTAGATCTGGACTGGCGCCTTCAAAATCGCAGTTCGTTTAGTACAGGCTAGTGAATAATGTCTCTGGAATAAACACCAATGTAGCAGGATCTTCGGCTTGGCCCGCAAATGTTACAATGCTAAATATGAGCTGACTTCCTCAGTACAAGGTAAGTGCAGTACTCTAGCTTGTAAGAGTTCGTTGTAGATCCTGTGGTAGGTGTTCGGCTCGCAGACGACAAAATACACCAGGCGGTATTGAAACGAAGAGGATCCTTTTATTTACAAACGTTGAAGAATATAGGAACAAAAGCAAAGCATGACTTCATGTTCAATACGTCGTTCACGAACTCAATCGTACATGCAGCAGCGAATATTCTACTAATGGCAGCTTTTCGTCGACTAGACTCAAATTCAATGAAGACTCGAACACTTCTAGACTAGCCTAGAACTCTTCAACACATCTCATTTTTTTCTCTCTCTCGTCTGTGTGTGTGTCTCTCTCCCCCCAGTCGCACAGCTCTCATTCTTTTTATGATATTGAAAGAATATTCTCGAACCTACTCGATTATTCTTTTCTAGAATATTCTGCATACCAGTAGCTTAATCAATGAAATCGCGACGACCGTATGCAAATGTAATTCAGTCAGTTTTACAACATTCTCGAACCTTCGGCAATGCACTAGCAACTTACGGAAACCTGGAGAACATTCTAACATGATCTTGAATATTCCAATCGCATCATCAATCGATCCAAAAACAATACTGAACAATTAGGCATGCATTCACTTTCCAAACGTTTTAAACAA
The DNA here is from genome assembly GCA_018398815.1 of Conus ventricosus. Taxonomy (NCBI): domain Eukaryota; kingdom Metazoa; phylum Mollusca; class Gastropoda; order Neogastropoda; family Conidae; genus Conus; species Conus ventricosus. Next base: position 49,927,271 of record CM031607.1, on the reverse strand, counting down.
ATCAACAACAGCACTAGGCCTACACTGACCGAAAACACAAAGATCTAAAAGCGATAAATAAAAGGAGGCTGGCAGCGCGTCATTATTGCTATGACGTCTTTCACAAAAGTCTCATCCTCTCTTGTCTCCCTTTTAAATTGTAACACAAATGTTTTACATAAATCAACAATAGCACTACCTTGACCGAAAATACAGAGATCTAAAAGCGATAAGTAAAAGGAGGCTTGCAACTTGTCATTATTGCTATGACGTCTTTCGCGAAAGTTCCTCTTCTCTTGTCTCCCTTTTAAATCGTAATAGGAGAGGGATGGGAGAGGGATGGGAAAGGATTTACAGGACGAAATGATGGAGGCGAAGGGGAGGGGGGGGGGGGGGGGGGCTGTAGGTAGACAGCCAAGGGAATTGAAATGGAAGGGAGGGGGGGGGGGAGGGGGAGGGGATAAAAGCAATGAGAAGAAGGGAAAGAAAGTGTATAAAAAGGAAGGAACAAGGGTAATGGTTCACTAATCTGTAAGATGGGAATAAATGAAAGCAAGAGTGTAGAGGAGAAAGGGTAGGATAATGTTGCTTATAGCCCAGCCGACCGCAAAGGGCCACATCAGGGCTGAAGGAGAAAGGGTAGAAGAAGAAACGTGGGAATGGATGGGGGAAGACAGATAGGAGAACAGAGTGGGGAGGGAGAGGAAGAAGACAGTCGGGTGTGGAGGTGGAAGTGTCTTGTCCCCATCCCACAGGATGGGGGTGGTATGCTCTCTCTCTCTCTCTCTCTCTCTCTCTCTCTCTCTCTCTCTCTCTCTCTCTCTCTCTCTCTCTCTGGGAATAGAGAAGGGCGTTTGGGGAAGGGATGTGGGCAAGACGGACAAATGGAAAATGCATCGTATGGCTGCCTTAATGGCAGGATAAAAAACGGTCTTACACACAAAACTTCACTGCCTGACTATACAGGCAGTGTCCGCAGGAGTATCAGCTGCGTACGCAGAAAGAAAGAAAAGAAAAAGGAAAATGCATCGTTTTGATCTTACAGGGGGATGTTTAAAATACAGTCCAAAAACAAAAAGAATATTTACAAAAGGAAAGTTAGAAACGTTTCTATTTCAAAATGCTTTCTTTTACAGAATGATTTCCCAAAAATAAGTGCAGGGTTAAATGTAACACACACACAACACACACACACACACACACACACACACACACACACACACACACACACATGAATGCAGACGCATACACACATGCAGAGAGGAGAAGAGAGAGAGAGAGAGAGAGAGAGAGAGAGAGAGAGGAGAGACAAAGGATTTTTTTTCCTTTGAAGCACCTATGGTTTAGGATGTTGGGAGACAGAGACAGAGAGGAAAAGCATTTGCTTTGAAGACCCATAGTTTGAGATGTTGCCGTTTGCCTTTTCTTTGTTTCATTTCTTAACATCAAATTTTTTACAAATCTTAAATAAATGTTAGCAAACTGCCCAGACAAATTTAAGTCAAATACTCTACGAATTCTCGGCACATACGTGGCTGCAAGTAGAGATGTACACAATGCATGATATTTCATACTATTTTAGTACACTGAAAATACAAAAGATAGAAAGTGGAAAGAAACTGTCATCAAGAAAATTCATTTCAGCTCTAATTAAAAAGAGTATTATAATTCATAAATAATCTGACAGAAGTGTTGTAGCAGTACACACTGGAGTTAAGAACATCGTGTTCCCTATCCCATTCTCAACCCTCATCCCAACCGCACCCCCCGTCCAAAATATTCGTCATCATATAAGTGGAGTAGAAGCCAGATTCTTCAGGAGAAGTGAAAGAATACATGTTTTGATGTTTGCTCTTCTCTAGTACTGTATATCGTATCAGTGATAGTTGTCCACAACTGCAGCAAGAATGGCGTGATACACCGGTGAACTGAAATTGATAAGAACGTCAGTCAGAGAGACTGTTCATTTTCATTTATTTATTCTTCTATTTTATTTAAATAATTATTCATTCATTATTTATTTGCGTTTTACTGAGGTTAGCCAGTTTCCTGATATGGATTTCATGATGTAAGGGGCAAAAAGGAAAAACAACATGTTTAAAGACTTGTTTATGTGGATTTAGTGGTATTTAAGCTAGGACACTCACACTTCATGTGTTACCAAGATGTAAATATAAGCTCAACAGAAAACATGAATAAAAGAAAGGGAAAGATACAAACGCTTAAATGGTGGATGATGAATGACATTTTACGTCTTTCCAACGTATCCAGGACATATGTTTCTTTATAAGATTGAAACAGGCTGCAGTGTTACCGTGTTTCTGTGTGAGATTGAGGCAGACTGCAGTATTGCCGTTTTTTTTTTTTTTTTTTTTTTTTTGTGAGATTCAAACAGACTGCAGTGTTACCGAGTTTCTTTATGAGATTGAAACAGACTGCAGTGTTACTGAGAACAATATATGGTAGTTGTAAAACAAACAAACAAACAAAAAGGTAGTGCAAAAAATTTCTTCCTTCATACACAGTACACGTCAAACTTGTGAATTTCTGACGTATACGTTATCCTCAGACATCACAAATAAGAGATCTGAACAGGCTCAACACAATACTCCACAGAGTACATCTATGTTTTTTATTTTATGCGTCTGATGTCGACATAGTTATTTGCAAAGGATTCACTTTTTAAATTCTGTTTTGTGTGTATACATCTGTACTTTGGACTACAATCCTTGACCTTTATAAAAAAAAAAAAACATGATTGATACAATGGATGATTACCTCTTCAGGACAATTCGCAGAACTAAGAGCATTATCCGAAGCCAACTTCATATGAATACACAAATTAGACAATTACCGAGAATGTGCTATCAAAATGAATATTCTAAACGAAAATACTCTACCAAAATTGAATATTTTAAACAAAAATGCACTACCAAAAATGAATATTTTAAACGAAAATATTCTGTGTATAGTATTTAGCAAACAATGTATTGCACCGCTTTTTCCTAACACCACAGCTTTCTCTCCTACTTCATCACATTACCATCTAACACCACCCTCTAACACAGACTGCTTCCCTTTTTCATTCATTGCTGCCTATGAACCAGCAGTTCAGCATTAGAAAAAGCTAACCTTTGTCATAAAGACAAATTCACCCTGTTCTTATCGAAGTTTGAGTGCATTTCAAAGGGCAAAATTTGATTCAAAGACGGTTATCTGAATTTCTGTTTCTGCCTCTGTTTGTGTATTGACATATGTGCCTGGCCAAGCAACTTTTCAGTTCGACAAACATTGTAGGTTTGACGATAATCTAGCGTTCGATTCATCTGTTGGTAAGATTATCATATGTGGAACTTTGTTTTCACTTTACCTTCCCTGGTCCACACCTGTCGGAGCTGTAAGGACAAGGGACCTCATCTTCATGCTCTGTGCACTGAGATTTCAGATCACAGGGAAAGTGTTCGAACAGGTCAGGCCACACTGATACTGAGCAGTTCCAGCTGCCCAGTCCTGGCACCCGATGAGGTTTTAACTGTTCTGTGTGGAAAGAGAAGCGAAATCTAAATCGAATACAATCACAAACATAACATGTATCAGAAAAGTACAAAGACATGTGTGTCTCTTTGCTTGTTCCATTACCAAAGTCATCAGGAAACATAAACAAAGAAGACGCGAGCCATCGGTTCTTTACAGGAAAACTCTGTCTGCAGCCACAGTCACCAAGAAATGCGAGCACTGCCAGGTGAGAATGCTCAGGAAGATGATGTGATCAGATGGTCTGGTCAGAGTGACACAACTGTGTATTAAGGGTGAACATGAGGTGGATCCACCCATTCCTGGTGTCTGTATATACCCGCCCAACAACAAATCTCCAATCATGATTGAACTAGCCATGTGATGTAATGCAGCAGTTCATCCAATGTTTTTTTTAATCTCCACGTTATATTGCATTTAGTGATGCCCTTTACTGATGCAGGGCATGCTTCAGAATAGTTTACAACGTGGATTAAGAAGTCGCCAATTATTACTACCACTTGTTGAAAGCGAAAGGGATCTAATATAATTGTTTACAAATCAAACATCTAAGTCTTTTTGAATGATGAACAGACTTTTGTCTGGTATTGTATAACGACATTGGGTGAATTTGTAGCATAATAATAGCATTTTCGTCTTGGAAATCATGTGGGACACAGGAGAGAGAGAGAGAGAGAGAGAGAGAGAGAGAGAGAGCAGAGAGAGAGAGAGAGAGAGAGAGAGAGAGAGAGGAGAATTCGGATGAGTTTATTCACAATAGGCCACAGCCCCTTGTGAAGGGGTGTGTGAACATAATGTAAGCAATTTGTCAATAAACATAAGTGGGCACAAATTCATACATAAAACAAACCTCAACAAGTACCAATAACAATACATAGAAACGAAACAGCGTAGGGACAAAACCAAAGAATCATATTGCTAAGACGTTACTAATTCTCTAAACTTAAATGCCTTAGACAGAAATAGTGAAAAATTCCACACGTCGTGAGGCTTTTGTGAGGACATTAGTAAACTGAGTTTGAACAAAGAGGGTTGTCGATAATACTTAGGTTTTATATGGCTTTGTCGAATATGTGTAAGTGCTGGACAGCAAAAAACAAATGTACCTCATTTTCCTCTGCTTCTTTGCACATTGGACAAATTAAAAAACTTCTGTTGACAGTTCTGTATCTAAAAATATGTACCATTAACTCTGAGATTCCAAGCCTGAATCTTGTTGTTATATATTTCAAATGTGGATTTAAATCCAATAATAGGTAGGGCTTCAAAGAAGGCGTATCACAAAAATTTCTATACTGTCATATCTGCTGCTGGTCTGAATATGTTCATTCCATTTTTGCCAACTGCAGTCTAGTAACCGTTGGCGAAATGTACGAATAAAATCGTTAACGTTTCCAACCCCTGATTGTACCAGACGAACCCAAAACCATATTCAAACAAACAGGTTCGCACTTGAGTCACCCAGTTTACTTTACCTTCCAGATCTAATCACATAACATATTATATGCTTTACGTGAAATTCTTTGCTGTTCCATTTGTAATAATTTAAACAGTAGCGTACGCATTTCACAGCTGAGTTTATATATATAGGATACCTGTTAGTTTCACCATAGACAAGGTCATTTGGTGTCCTCATCTGTACTCTGAGGAATTTCTTTAAAGCGTAACAATGCACAGTCTCACAATGAACAGCTGCCTTGTTTAATCCCCATAATTCTGCCCCATATTGAACCATAGGCTGAACTTGCGAGTCAAACAATTTCATAAACAAAACGAAAGAGCTATTATTAAGTGTATGCAATTTTTTCATAATACAAATCAGCGCATTTTTTGCCCGACTCGCTAGATCTTTACAAGCAAGAACAAACTAAGACGGTGGTGGAAAAAAGTATTCCCAAATACTTATACACATTAACAACAGGTATTATACTACCATCATAAAACCATCTTTCACTCACACTTAAATAAACCACCCTTTCGAAATACTATGACATTACTTTTATTCATGTTAACCTTTAACTGAAGAGAAGCAGATGCTCTTTGTAAATGGTTTAACTGTGTTTGTAGTCCTGTTACAGTCTCAGATAGTAAGATCATATCATCAGCATAATAACAGAATAAATAATTCAAACGCCTCCAGAGACAGCATAGCGCCATGTCTTCCATTCCTAATCACCTCAGTTGCTAGCTCATTAATAAATAAAGAAAATAATATTGGACTGCAAGCGTCGCCCTGTCTTAGTCCAGCTGTACATTCAATGCAATCTGTCAATTTCGCACCACATCGAACTCTCGCTTTTACTACATTATAAATACTTCTAATACATTTGTACTAATTTTCCTTTAATACCATTTTAAACAAAATTGGCCAAAGCAAGTGTCTCTTAATAGAATCGAATGCTTTTTCAAAATCTATAAATGCTACATACAATTTGCGATTGTGAGATAATTGTTTTGAACAAGGGCTAACAAGGTAAACATGTGGTCAATAGTTGAATATCCTTTCTTGAAACCAGCCTGATGCTGGCCAGTGATATCGTTTTCTTCTACCCATTCTTGCAACCGCTTGTTTAATAATCGTGTTAAATAGTTTGCTGCTAATATCACTAAGAGAAATTCCTCTATAGTTATTAGGGTATTTAAGTCACCTTTCTTAAAGATAGGTAAAATGATAGAGACTCTGTCCAACGTCGAAGAATGTGCCACTATCAAATAACTTGTTGAAATATTTAAGAAAAAACGGGACTACTTCTTCACATGAGTACTTAAACAATTCGCCTATGATACCATCAGGCCCGGCTGCTTTTCGGTTTTTAAGTTTTCTATAGCTAGCAACACTTCATCTTTAGAAATTGGGCGGTTCATACAGTTATCTACTCTTCCTCAGAAACATCATATGGAACTTCATTGTATCCGTTTGTAGCAAACACTGAAATGTTGGAACCATGTGTCAGCACATATATGTTTCTTACCTGCTTACTTTTAAAATTAGTTTTACGGACATTATCCCAAAATTCCTTTTAACTTTTTATTGACATTACTAGTTTATCTATTATACTCCTTCTGCTTCTTCTCCAGTAAATTTTTGTACTCCGTCTTGCAATTACATATTCTTTAGTATCTTCAGGATCTTTTGAACGGCGGCTAGTTCTCAATAAACGTCTAACGTTTTTTTACTCACCGTACATTCAAAATCAAACCAATCATCATGTGTTTTTGTTCGGTTGGGGCATATTTGCATTTCATACAATCGGCACTTTTCTTAATACAATCGTTAAACACATCTAACGCTTCATCAACATCGTGTTAATTAAATCCATTGCAATACTTATTTTTGCGCGCATTTCACCATTACTAAGAGTGTCTCTATATAAATGTACATATTCTTGCTTCCAGACATATTTTTCTGTTACGAAGTCATCATTTATTTTTATCAATATTAATTCTATTTTGACAGGAAAGGAAATACGAACACAAATAGGTAGTGGTCAGACTCTATGCGTTCCAGAACAGAAAATTCCACATGTCGTAAACAAGGGCAAGAAGGTCATTTGAAAATATGAAATATCGTTTACACTGTTGCCAGTTTCAGATATGTATGTATTGCAACCATTTAGGTCGCCCGTACATACACCATTCAGTATGCACAATCCCATAGCAGTGCACATATTTAAAAAGCAACTTACCAAAACTATTCAAATGACAGTCTTCAGAACGTCGATTCACACTAACAGGCTGGCTTTTGTTTTGTATATCATGGTTGATAACCCACGGAAAATCTTGAGAAATATTTGATGTCCTGCTATTCAAATCACCATTCAGAACAATATAAACATCTCTACTTAATAAGCAATCAACTAAGCAGTCTTCAATTACACTTATCCCATTATCGATGTTAAAATGGGCATAAAACGGTGATGTTTCTGGTTGGAACATACGAACATACATAAATGACATCTTTATCAATTCTGAACAATTGTTTGTCAATCAGAAACACAAAAATATTGACATAATCAACTTAACACTTTCACAAAGGAAGTCAACTCATTTTTTAATGAGACAAGATTATCCGCCGGATCGTCTCCCTTGTTTGGTGAACTTCACCGCTGGCTTGAGAAAAAGTTTAAAACCTGGAAAAGAATCTGGTTTACATTCCTCCATGAAAAGTTTCAGATAAACAAACAAAATCAATTCACATAAGAAAGAAATGAAATCAGGATCAAGTAGTTTTGAAAACAATCCATTCACATTGTACGAAAGAAAGGAAAAGGGTTCATTCACATTACAAACGACTCGTTTTGCACGTTCTCGCACGTGCTGTCTGTTGCTTGCTCCGACACATTGTCACTGTCAGCGGAAAACAGCTCACTGGTGACACTGTCAGCAGTGCGAGGCGCGGGGATTGCCGGTGTAGGGTCAACTTTGTTCCCATGACTGTTCACAACGGTAAGACAAATCAAACTTACCACCTGGCCGGCCTCCCCCTATCTGCTCTCCCTCAGCTGGTCTTGTCATCAAGGAAGTACTTTTTGCTCTCGATGACAAGATGTCAAAGACCATCCTAGCTCTCTTCCCGCTGTTCCTAGCGTCTTTTAAATGGGCTGAAAGTTTTCTTCTCACTTCCCTCACCCGGAACGAAAAATCCTCCCCAACGAAATAGTCGATCCTGCAGTTTTTGTTTTGCTTTCAGAATTTGTTATCTTGTCCTTATAGAAACAGCATCTTGCAATGATAGGAGAATCTTGCTTTCCGTTTAACCTGTGTACTCTGTCAAATTCATATCACCAGCAATGTCAGTTTATCAGTGATCAGATCTTTGACCTTTCCGTCGCATTGTTCATTGGTTTCATCCCTATTTCTTGGAAGTCCATAGAAAATCAAATTATTCCTTTTGGACTACCTTTATGTCATCAGTTTCTTTTCTAATTGCTGTAATTTAGTCATTCGCTCTGAATTGCTTTTGATAAGATCTTCGTTTTCATTTTTCAAAGCCACCACCTCTTCCCGCAAGTCATTACACTCTGTTGAAGGGCAGCGTACTGTTCACTAGTCTCTGCACACTCTGCTCCACATCCCCGAACGTACTGGTCATTGTAGCGTGCATGGACTGTAACATCTCCGTCATGTTGTCCATCTTCGCGTCCAGTGTCGGGTGACGTGGAGGAGTGGCCTGGCTGCCGTCGAGGGGTGTCCTGTCCGTGCTGGTCGTCAGAGTGCCCGTGCTGCTGAGTCTGTTCTGCCTGAGTGCGTCCGCTTTGGGTCCAGGGTTCTGCGTCTTGGGTCAGGGTTCTGCTCAACATCGCCGCTGCGTAACAGCAAACCTCCCAAAACAACAGGGTGAGGAGCAGTCCAACGGTAACACTGGCAGCTCCGGCTGTGCAGCGTAAGCATGGCGACTCGGCTTGCCGATTTCTTCATTGCTCTACGTGACATGAACGACACGTAGACTGGGTGGAATGCGCCACATGTCGCTCTGAAAGAGTCGGTGTCGATGGCATAGGTCTTCCTGTGAAATCTTGCAAAGATCTGTGGCTGGATACTTGCTATATTCTCCACCGGGGGGACTAAATGGCAGACGATTTGAAGCGCGTCTTACTCGCAGTTAGCCGCAGTTCACACCCGAGAGAGAGGAAGAGAGAGAGAGAGAGAGAGGAGAGAGAGAGAGGAGAGAGAGAGAGAGACAGACAGATTGACAGACAGATAGACAGACAGACAGACAGACAGAGACAGGGACAGGGACAGAGCTCTTCTTCCAGTTAGAACACACTTTGCTGAAGCTAATTGTATGAAGCAATGTTAAGAGAGAAGAGAGAGAGAGAGAGAGAGAGAGAGAGAGAGAGAGAGAGAGAAGAGAAAGAGAGAGATCGTCCTCCAAATGGAACACAATTCCTGAAAGTAATTCAAATTGTGCCAGGTAATGTTGACAGTCAGCGTGATTTGTTGCAATATGTGCATTTTCAGTAAGTGATCATAAAAAAGTACCTACCAGCAGAAGAGAAAGATTAACACGTTGCAGATCCAGATGCTGTCTTTGACTTTCAGACCGGTGGACAGCAGAAAACGATAAAGAAAAATGCACAGTTTCCCAGTAAACACCTTCAGGATATCCATACACCTGATTACCTTTGAACATGACGGTATCTGTAATGCTATAACGGACGGGGAAACGTCGAAAATGAGAGTCGCTGCATAATATGAAACCCCATTTTCTTTCATGACACTGAAATACTCAGAATATTCGAACTTGATATTACCTATGCAATCGTTAATTTGAAAACGCACGACTTGGGAAGTTTGTACACGGAGTAAGAGTTGACACACAGATATGTTGGATCTATACAGAGCTTGGACAAGTAGATGACCAGTTGCGCCTTCAACAGCGAATTCTTTTACTTTTGGGTTATTCAAACATTCAGACGAACCAGAAATTCTCATAGTCGTGTTTTCGGTTTTAGGACGAGTACTAGATCCATCTGAAGTGTTCTGCTGCGTGACTTCAGTGTTTTTTATGCAATAATATGTGAGTATGTTGCCGTTCGTCGCCTTCAGCCCTTCTGTCACGTAGCTGCTGCCATTCATCGCCCGTCCAACTTGGTTGGTTTCAGTATCAATATTGCTACTTGCTTTGAGGTTTGCACAAGCAATTTTCCCCGCTGTCTGTCTGTCAGGCTATCCGTTTGTCTGTCTACATGCCTACCTGTCTGTCTGTTGTTTTGCCTGTCTGTCCCTCTGTCTGCCTGTCTCTCTTTCTTCCGTGCATCAATGTATGCATGGTCTGGGTATGCGACGCTGCGTGCGTACCTTTATATCTATCTATCAAATAGATGGATTCATGGATAAATAGATAGATAGACAGACAGATAAATAGTTGTAGATAGACAACAATACGTGACCAATGAAATCCAACTAGAATGCAGTTGGATCCTTTTGGTGATTGAGCACCCCACACCTCATGTCAGTCTTGATCTAGCGTTGGCTGTAAGACAACAATCTGATCTCTCTCCCTCTCTCTCTCTCTCTCTCTCTCAAAATCTTTGCTAGCTGCTGATGTGTCTATATATTTCTTTTCTCTTTGCCTTTTCGTTTTAGTGATATCTTTTCATTTAGTCCATAGTCGCCACTCCCAACTTGGTGTGGGGTTGCGTCTCATTCCAAAGGGCGAATTCTTTGGTTTTATCTCCTGCAAGAGCAAGGGTGAGTGTTCGTGGTGTAGGATGCACGCGCCAGTACGGTGAGTGCTGTCCTTTTCTGCCCTTTTCATACCTGCTGTATTGCTCGACACCATTTCTCTACACTTGCCAAATTTAGACTTTGAGCTCAAAATCGTCGCTGTCAGCAAAACAATGTTCTTTCTCTTTTTTGATTTGATTTATGAATAACTCCTTTTTGGAACGCCAAGCACAGCTGTTATTACATTTATAGCGATCTGTATGCTAAAGCTTGGAGAATATGTTGTTTCACGTTGTTCCAGAATGAGGATAGCTTGGGGCAAGAATTTAAGGCATGCTCATTGACACCGGTATATTTTTTTTGTTTCCACCACACCTATCTTTTGCAGAAATATGTTTTATGGGGTATCATTTGAAGGTCCTCTGCCGGAATGCACCATCAAACTCCTTATTTCCTTTCGAATCAGTAACCCTCGATATATCATTAATGAATCTAAAGTGAAGCGGATTTAGTCTGGATTCCTTTGTCTATGCATATGCTGATCTAAAGCAGATTTAACGTTGACATGAAAGTGTACGTTTTCAAAGTTGTGTCATGCATATTTCTTTTATTTTTTAAGGCAAACACTTCCATAATCAGTGTTTTGATAGATTCGTTAGACTTTCCTTGTCGGATGCAACATGGGATGGAACTTTCCACTTTGTGATCGTTATTATTAAGCTGTTGTTTTTCTCCATGTACGAGAAACTAGGTATGTATGAGCATTGTATCCAATAAAGAGGCCTAGGGAAATACCCGATTCCTCTTTCTTTTTCTCTCAAGCTAATAATGCTTCCCTGTTGCAAAATGACAACACAAAGCACAGGAGCCACCCCCAAAAGGATGTTCCAAGCTTGCCATGTAACATGTACCTGACACATCTGCACAGCAACAGCAACTTGAAAAATGAACCAATATGAATTCACATTTATTCAGACTGACACTTTTTTTTCTTGAGTAGGGGGGGGGGGGGGGGGGGGGGGGGGGGGGGGGGGTATGTGTCTTCTGCTGTCATTTCTGCTAGGTGATTTGATGTCGTAAGCAGCATTCGTTTGGAATTATGGACGTGTATTTATTTCATCAGAGGACCAAAAGTATCCTACTTGTTCGTAATTTACCGTTTTATGTTCCCTGCCTTGTGTAAGATTTCCTTCCATGCTAATCAAACAGAGGTTACCCGTATTTGTTACTGTTCGTCGTGTGTTTGTTTGACTGTACTCAAGATGAACAGGCTGTGCCAGTCTTGAATGAATGCTAATTGATATTGGTTCATTTCTCCAGTTGTTATTGCTGTGGAGATGTGTCAGATTATATGGGCAAGCTTGGAACTTCCTTTTGTCTCCATGTTTGTTCTGTGTGCTTTGTGTTGTTATTTTTGGTAGGCGATTTGATGTCGTGAGCAGCATTCGTTTGAAGTTGTGGACATGTATTTATTTCATCATGGGAGCGAGAGTTACTCTACTTGTTCGTTTTTTATATGCTTAATGCATGTTTTTTTAATATGCTTTCTTGGCTGTTTCATCACTGAAGGGATTGTATGACAGTTTTTGTTCTATGCCATTCATCAGATTCACCGTTGTCCTTTTGTGCTGAGATAGAATATTTGCGTCATTTGAATAATTCATTCAAAATCATTTACATCTTACTTTAAACATTTCCCAGGCCTTCTGTGAGTTTTCAGAGTTACTTTATGTAAAATGGACATCTATAAAACCAGCTGTTTCTTCAAGAAAATCTTCCTCAGATTACAACAAATTGCTAGTCTACAGTGTCTGGGCCTCTTTCGAACTACTTTGTAGACAGTGATTTTCACGAGTTTGTGATCTCAACGCAGGAGTATTTTTAGTACCTGCTCCTCAAGTTAATGCGTGTTGGAAAGTGTGATAGAACACATCAATTCTTGTAACAAAAGAGCTAGATTTTGAAGCCTGTGTGCTCTCTGGAGTTGCGACTGAACATTCTTCGTGCGTTTAATGAAGTCAAGGGATTGTAATAAACCTGTAACTCTTTTTGCTGTGGGCAAGATTTTTCTGCAACCTTTCTCAGCAATATAATATATTTTGCTTGGATGACGTCAGTTGGTTTATTTTTTTTTTCTTTATCATTTATGAGAATGAGAAGTCGGGCTTTTCTGTTTAAGCATGAATTCTTGTATCGTATACGTTACTACATACATTTCTTGCAAGCATAAAATGTATGCTGTTTGCTTTCTTATGAAAGTAAATGTTGTTCTTTTCAGTATATTACCAAAGCCATACCAGATGTAGTTCATCAATTCATACACTTTTATTTATTCAAGAAGACAAAAGGTTTATGAATTATTGTGCCATGATCATAAGTCTGTAATACCAAGCCCTGGGTTGAGGCACTGAGGTTAGTACGCTGGTAGACTACACGTGTCAGATATTGCATTTCTTCGCCACATCAAGTTCTCATTCTTTCCCCTCTCTTTCTACTCAGGTACAACAGTCGGCTGTTTGGCTTCATGGCAATCAGAGAGTGATGCACATAATATCTTTTTGTGTGTCGTTGTTCCCAAAGCTGCACTGGATTGTGCTTTGCCGAGCTGAGCAGTAGCACGGTCTGCTCCACTTCCTTCGTTGCTTGTGTTGTCTTCTGCGTTCTTAGAACACATAGACACCGTCTCATATTGTTGCGGACATGCCATTTGGCTGATACTGCCCCTATTCTACCTGTGTTGTTCAGCAAACGTGTTCGAGTTCGCTTTCTCGCTCTCATCCTCTGCAGTGGCTACACTGCAGTTGGGTGTTCAGTCAGTGTATCTTGACTGCTTGCAGCTCTTGCACACCACTCTGATAATTAGGTGTCTCGTGGTCTTCCTGCCGGAACAATACATCAGACTTTCTGTTTGTAAGAGACACCCACAGTTAA
>CM031607.1:49905768-49913557 GCA_018398815.1 Conus ventricosus | reverse complement strand
GAACTACGCTAATAAGACAAAGAAAACGTGTAAAATCGTGCTATGCTCACATGTTATTAGAATTTTTGTGCATTCAGGATACAGATCTTCTATTAAATTATTTTCTTAAGCTGGTGTCTGAAATCCTCAATGAGACAAAAGGGGTCATATCTTGAAATGGCTTCCTCACTCACCCCCCCCCCCCTCTCTCTCTCTCTCTCTCTCTCTCTCTCTCTCTCTCTCTCTCTCTCTCTCTCTCTCTCTCTCTCATCATCTCCGTGCGCACTCTCTGTATGTGTCTGTCTGTGTGCGTGAATGGCTTCGCACGCGCGCGCGCTCTGTGTGTGTGTGTGTGTGTGTGTGTGTGTGCGTGTGCGTGTGTGTGTGTGTGTGTGTGTGAGAGAGAGAGAGAGAGAGAGAGAGAGAGAGGAGAGAGAGAGAGAGAGAGAGAGATTCAGATTCAGAGATTCAGATGATTTATTCATATAACAGGCCAAGGCCCCTAATGAAGGGGTATGTGAACATACAAGTACAATGGTTACATGAAATCAAATTACGGAACGAAACAAGAATAAAGGGCAATTTTAAGAAGTGAAAATTTCTCTATACTTAAAGGCCTTGTACAAAAAACAAAGAAAATTCTTAACAACTTCTGCAGAAGTAGATGAACAAAGTAGGCTCAGTTTAAACAAGGATGGCTGGCTGTAATATTTGGGCTTAATAAACTTTTCTCTGATGCTCATGAGAGCTGGACGGGACAGGACGAAGTGTAATTCGGTTTCAACAGATTTTTTACATAAAGGACAAAGCATATCATAATCATTACATATGCGATATCTAAAATAATGAGTGGCCAATGCAGATATTCCTAATCTGAACTTTGCTGTTACATGTTTTAGGTGCCTGTCCATATTTAAGGTTAAGTACGTTTTCAAGTCATGAACATCACAAAAGGTCCTGTATAAATCAAATCTGTCGCTGGTATGAATATGATCAGCCCATTTCTGCCATCTGCAGTCAACCAACCGTTGACGGAAAACACATACAACTCTTTAGTATTACCAACCCCTTGATTCAGCCAAACAAATCCAAATCCGTATTCAAATAGACAATGGCGCACTTTGGACACCCAGTTACTTTTGCCTTTAGCATCTAAGTCATACAACATATTGTACGCCTTACGAGGAATTCTAAAGTCTTCCATTTGTAACAGTTTCAGCCAGTAGCGGATACATCTGACAGCAGAGGTAATGTAAATGGGAAATCGATTAGTCTCACCGTAAATTAGATCATTTGGAGTCCGTCTATCTACACCAAGAAACCTTTTCAGAGCAAACATTTTGAACAGATTCACAATGGATAGCAGCTTTTTCTAGTCCCCATAGCTCAGAGCCGTACTGTACAATCGGTTGAACCTGAGAATCAAATAGCTTTATAAACAACATGAATGAAGAATTATTAAGAACATGTAACTTTTTCATGATACAAAGCACAACATTTTTTGCTTTACTTGAAAGGTCTTTGCATGGCGCCAACAAAACTCAAACGTGTTGAGAATAATATTCCTAAATATTTATAAGCATTGACAATTGGCATAGGAGTACCATCGTATACCCACCTTTCCCTTACACTTAAATAACCACCTTTACGAAATACTATAATATTGCTTTTTTCCATGTTGACTTTCAACTGCAATGAACTAGCGGCACGGTGCAAGCTATTCAATTGTGTTTGCAACCCTATAACAGTTTCAGACATCAAAACAACATCATCGGCCAACAGAAGGATAAACAATTCAGAAGCGTCGAGCGATAATAAAGCACCATGTTTACCATTGTTGATTACATCAAGAGCAAAACTCATTAATAAACAAAGAAAATAAGATAGGGCTGCATGCATCTCCCTGCTTGACTCCTCTAGAGCAATTAATATAGTTAGTAAGTTTTGTTCCACAACGGACTCTGGTTCTTACTCTATCATACATACTTCTAATACATCTATGGAGTTTACCTTTAATACCATTTTTGGTCAAAATGGGCCACAGGAGATTTCTATTAATGGAGTCAAACGCTTTTTGAAAATCTATAAAAGCTACGTATAACTTCCTATTGTTAGAAAACTGCTTCTGCACAACCGCAAGCAATGTAAACGTGTGATCAATAGTTGAGTAACCCTTCTTAAAGCCTGCTTGATAATCACCTGTGATATCATTTTCCTCTACCCATTCTTGCAGTCGATCATTAATAATTGTCCCAAGATTTTACTACTAATATCACTAATAGAGATCCCTCTGTAATTGTTGGGGTTATTAACGTCGCCCTTTTTAAAAATGGGCAAAATAACTGATTCAGTCCAGTTTTCTGGGAACGTACCTTTATCAAATAATATATTAAAACAGTTTCAGAAAGAATGGCATTACCTGATCAGAAGCATGTTTAAATAGTTCACCAATAATACTGTCAGGGCCAGCCGCCTTGCGATTTTTCAATTTTCTACACGCTAATACTACTTCGTCTTGTGTAATTGGTCGATTCATATAACTATCATTGTTGACATCAAGTGTTTGGTCAACACACACGTTACTAACGTCAGACTCTAGTAGAGCCTGGAAATGTTGAAACCATGTTTCAATACTGATGTTATTCCTGGGCTGTTTTCGTTTGAAAGAAATCCTCTGAATAGTATCCCAAAATTCCTTTTGACAGTTTATAGATGATACAAGTTTTTGAACTAAAGAATTGTTGAAGTCTTTCTCTTTTCTTTTCAATAAATGTTTATATTCTCGCCTAGCAACTGAGTAAGCATTTCTGTCCTCGATCTTTAAAGTGCGACGACTGATACGAAGTAACCTCATGGTTTTCCTTTTACTAGCATCACATTCTTTATCATACCAGTCACCAGGTACTTTGTTACTATTAATATGTATACATCTTCTCATGCAGTCTGCACTTTCCTTCATGCCATCATTAAACATGTTTAGCGCATAATTTATATCCACATCTAATAAACTTATAGCAGCATCTATCTTTGTACGAATTCCATCACTACATAATGTACTACGAAACAAACTACCGTGTTCATCAGTCCAGACGAGTTTTTCTATAACAAGATTTTCTGTCTTGTTACTGGCATGTACAGTATTTTCTTTAGGAAAAGCAATAGAAAGCGATACAGGTAAATGGTCAGAATCTATGCGTTCTAAAACATTAAGCATACATGAATCATACAAAAGAGCAAAAAATTCTTTAGAAAATATGAAATAATCGACAACACTGGCACCAGTATCAGACATGTATGTATAGCGACCTTCAAGGTCACCTTTACACACGCCATTAAGAATGCACAGATCTACAGTAGTGCACACATTCAGTAGCAATTTACCATAATTATTCAATGTACAGTCTTCGGAGTGTCGATTAATACTGAGAGGCCGGCTATGGAAATGCTCATCAGGAACATCGCTCACAAATATGTCTTGTGAAATGTTTGAGGTTCTGCTATTGAGGTCACCATTTAATATAACATAAACATCCCTAGGTAACAATAAATCAACGAGACATTCTTCTAGTAAATTAATACCATTATCAATGTCAAAATGGGCATAAAAAGGTGAACCTTCTGGAGGTATATAGGAACAAAAGTACAAAACATCCTTATCTATTCCAAATAATCTTTTATCGATCAAGAACACACAAAAGTTTGAATGATTAACGTCGAGAAGTTTAACAAAGGGAGACATTCTTTTCTGAATAAACAAATCACTCCGCCTGAACGCCTCCCTTGTTTAGAAAATTTAACTGCAGATTTACAAAAGACTTCATAACCAACAAACATATCAGCACGACATTCGTCCATAAATGTTTCAATCAAACATATGAAATCAAAATCGTAAATAAACGACATAAAATCACGGTCGGTTAGTTTAGAAAATAAGCCATTCACATTCCACAACAGGAAAGAAAAGGGTTTCTTTACATCTGTACACGCTGTGCCGTTCACTTTTTTGCACGTGTTTTCACAGCTTGTCCGGAGTCACCTCTCTGACCCACAAAAAACGGTTCACCGCTGACACTGCCACAAGTGACAGGCGATTTTACCGGTGTAGCATATATTTCAGTACCTTCTTCTGCCACACAGGTGTAGGTCAAATTTTCATCAAGTGGCCGGCCACCCCCCTATCTAGATTCAACTAATCCGCTTTGGTCGTCGAGAAAATACTTAGTCCCGTCAATGAGGAGATGATCAAAGATCATCGCCGCTCTTTTGCCTTCTGACCTTGCCTTCTTCAGATGGGGGGAAAGACCACGCCTTATTTCCCTAACACGAGAGGAGAAATCCTCGCCCACAAAGATGTTACTCCCTTTTAATTTCCTCTTTGCTCTTAAGATTTTCGTTTTTCTTTGAAAAAAGAACATCGAGCGATGATGGGAGAATCAGGTTTGGCATTTAATCTATGTACCGATCGAACTCAATGTCCCGTGTCAAATCTAACTCATCAGTTAATAGATCATGTATTTTACCTTCACACTGTTCGCTAGTCTCATTTTGATCTCTCGGGATGCCATAGAAAATTAGGTTATTTTGTTTTGATCTTCCTTCTAAATCATCTGCCTTTCTTTCTAATTGTTCAAGTCTTGTAGTGAGATCAGAGTTCTTTTTTGCTAGCACAGCATTCTCTTCTTTTAAAGAACCCACCTCCTCCTCAGATCCTTCAATCCCTGATTCAGTGCAGCGAACTGGTCATTCAAATCCCTGACACTCCTCTAGAGAACAGGGAAACCTTCATTCTGGCTCACTTTCGCCCTCAACCAGTTTTCGGGCGAAAGTGGGCCAGAATAAAGGTTTCCCTGTTCGCTGACAAGTAAGACTTCAATAACCAAAAAATAACGATTATCTACAAACAAACATACTGTGTAGGGTTATCCGTTTTCAATACTAATTTACTAAACTTTTCAGATTTCAGTTTTTGTTTAATCCTGTGTTTTTCCTGGTCATTTTCAATAACATCATTTTCGCGCAAACATTCTTCAAATGAGTCTCTGTCTTTCATGTGAAATAAAACTACAGTCTTTAACTGTTCTCTAAAGTCTTTTAAAACCGAGTTATATTTCTGGCATAAAATCCACACACTTATCCCAGCATGTCTTCCGCTGAAAGCTAGTTTCGACAAAGTGTTTCTCTTTTTAACTATGTCTCTTTCTGCCGAACAGTCATCTATAATATATAGTGTCTGTGTTCCTTCAAACAGTCTATAAAACTGTTCTAAACACTCACTCAGTTTATTGCTAGGATTAACTAAATATATGTCATCATCTGTCCATATAAACCTTCTATCATGATATGCTTTGTTCCATTTAAGTGTTGGACAGAAAACCACAATATGATTAAAATTATAACGATAAACTGTTTGTAACAGGTCGAGGATAAATATTGTTTTTCCACAACCAGTCTGCCCACAAATCAATGAGCAATGAGGAGTTTTTGTCATAAAGTTTAACTGCTCCATAGTTTTATAGCAGAATTTAATCTAATCCAGTTATTATTTTTATCATACTCTCTGTCAAAACTTGTTCAGTATAATAAAACCCTACGAGGCCTAAATGTGTAAGATTAATCCAATTCAGTTCTGTAAGATTGTTTCTATTTAAGTCAACATTGATTTTGTTGCTTGTTGTTATGATCTTAATATCCTCACCATTGTGAAGAACGACGACAACAACGTTAAGACGTTTAACGTCTAAGTTTTGCCAGCTAATATTAATTCCTTTTATAAGGTCATCACTAACGCCCACAACCCCATCCCTCTCCACATCTTTAAAGACAGAAATTTCAAATATCATTGTGAACGTGTCTCCTAATTTTCTGCTTGGAAAGAACTGTAATTTTGTAGAAGCTTTTTTTACAACTGTTTCTTTTCTGTGGAGGATGTACTGCTTTTTCCCATACGGCGTTATTTCAATTTCTTTCCGACTATTGTCGTCCGGCATAAGACTTACATGTAAAGGGCCAGAGTTGAATGCTTTTCTGAAACTTTTTTGACGGCTAAAATATGTAAATGGGCTTATGAATTCAAATTTTATTTCCCATTCTAAATATGGTTCTAAGTGCCATTTGAGGTCAGGTTTTCGAACTATTTTATATTCATACTGACCAACATTATTTGCTTCTAGATTGCGCAGCTGTTCTAGTTTAGGAAACTTTTTACTGTCGCCAACCCTCTTTGCGTTTATAATCACCATCTTTAGTGTACTCAAAACCATACAAAGCGCCTATCTCACCGTTCTGTTCAAAGTCCGCAACGTCTGCAAGGTCTTTTAATTCTAAAGTTATACACCTCACAGGCGCTAATGTAACTCCTGGTTCTTCTGGCCCACGCGACATTATTTTTTAGTGGCGTATTATTTTATTTCCAAAACAATGTGCAGGTTATCACATTTCACAACTTTCCCCGCTTTGTCTTTGATTTTTATATTAATGATCCAACCCTCCACAAACTAATCTTTTAAACTGTAAATTAGGGAATTGTATAATTTCATAATCGCAATATGCAGCTTTCCCTGATGGAAGAGCTCTTAAAACAGTTGAGGGCCTTCCGTCATATAAGTTTTCATCAGTGCTCAGCTCATCCAAATGAACATAGAGTAATGAATGTAATGCAAGATCGAGCGGACTTTCCCCCTCATAAGTAGTTTTGTTTGGTGTAACTCTAAATCTATAATTGTTAGCTGTAAAGCCTAACATTTTAGCTAGCTCTTTATCAAAATAGTAACCTACTTCTTCTTCAGGCTTGAATGTTAACATTGTTTTTAGATTCGCATTGTTAAGTTTGAGAGTAATGTCGAAGTTACTCATTGCTTCTTTTAGTGAGCAAAACCCGTAATAACCATCAGCTATTGTTAACTGGCTAACTAATGTTCCTGCATTATCAATTTTTTGAAATCTTATTATTCTTCCTGGATTCACTTATATTAAACCATACGACTTTGTAAAATATTTCATGAAGCACAACCATTCTGGTTCCGCAATTGTTATCAATAGCATGTTCTAAAAACGAAGGGCGGTCTTGGGTTGTTATTGTTACAAACATTTTTTTTAAACGAAATAAAAATGAGTGCATTCAAATATACTGGCGCAAAATATCTGTTGGGCCGCACTACAATCTTAAAAATATAGCAATGATACTCTTGACATTGCTGTGACCCAGACTGCTCTTTTCATAAAAAGGTGAGTACTCCATTGAGAGCTATCTTAACCCTATTGGAAAAGCCGTTGGTTTCTGTCTGTTCAGTATGTTGTGACGACAGAGATAAGTTCCAGGAGTTTGCAGGCTACTGAAGTTTTAGAGAAAATGGACCCTGTAATTTTCTTGCCTTGTTTCCATCTCCTTTTCTTGAAAACTGCTGATGTGTTTGCTGTCAGCCAATCCTTGGTAAACTGGCCGTCTGTATGAACGCCTGTAGATGCAGGGGTCAAGGCAGGCAGCGATGGCTCGGCGCATGTCCTTAAGGATCCTGTTTGGTCATTCCATTCGGTTCCACCTGCTTTTGCTGGATTCAAGTTCTTCAGCAGCTTGGCTACTCCGTTTAAGTCGATGATGAGTCATCCAAGTTGGAAAGGGTTGCACCATTCACTCTTCGGAAGTGGTGTGCCCGTCATCTGGTGTGAAGGCGGATTTAAACTGATCCAACAGATCTGTGCTTGGTCGCCGCCATCACTCTGGACGGGTCGTGCCCTTTCTACAATGGTGCCACACCAGCGCTGTCTTGGCGTTAGACTTGACGTTAGGTTCCAGAAGGACTTCGTGTTGTTA
>CM031607.1:49815768-49900768 GCA_018398815.1 Conus ventricosus | reverse complement strand
TTGACGTTTAAACCTGAAGCAGAATTTATTTTTAAAGCGATAAAGGAATTAGACTATGAACGAACACAAATGTTATGGGACGTATAAGTGCATGCTATTTAATAAATTCTCGGAAAATTTTGATATGAAAATCTTCATATTCATTTTCCACTAAACACAAATGCTATGAATTATTTTTTAAATGTACACACTCACAATCCTTTTCAAATATTCACGAAATAATTCCGAGTTGGGGAATCGTTTTATAGTATGCTAACTCTGGCAAACACTCTAAAAATTTAAGTTTGAAGGACCGCTTTAATACGGCAGTAATCAGACCGGTAATTACTACGTTATGAACTTTTTTTGCTGAGGCAGCATAATGACGTGGATATGTTATCTTCGTTTAAAGACAACGTTAAAATAGTTTATAGCTCGCATTGCTACCGCAAAGTTGTCTAATGCATGTTTACAGACATTTTAAAAAAACATTTAATGTGGGGAAAAGAACAAAATTGTCTTATTATCTCATGCAATCATTGCCGAATTTTTTATTTTTTTAATTATTTTTAGATTTAACATTACTCAAGGCGACAGGAAAAATTGATGCGGTTCCTGGGCAAAGCCGCGTATTGAAAAAGACAGACATTTATTCTGTCGGAGATACATTTTTTTGGTTTCATCATGGAGTGTCGAAAATAATTCAGATATTCGCAAAAGAAGGACAAATATGCGTTCTGTCTAAGGTCCCTGTCATAGTTAGCACAGCGACAGTCTGAAGAAGAAAAAAGAACTACGCTAATAAGACAAAGGAAAACGTGTAAAATCGTGCTTTGCTATGCTCACATGTTATTTAGATTTGTGAGCATTCAGGATACAGAATTTCTATTAAATTATTTTCTTAAGCTGGAAGTCTGAAATCCTCAATAGAGACAAAAGGGGTCATATCTTGAAATGGGCTTCCTCACTCACCCCCCTCCCCTCTCTCTCTCTCTCTCTCTCTCTCTCTATCTCTATTCTCTTCTCTCTCTCTCTCTCTCTCTCTCTCTCATCATCTCCGTGAGCACTCTCTGTATGTGTCTGTCTGTGTGCTGTGAATGCGCTTCGCACAGCCGCGCGCGCTCTGAGTGTGTGTGTGTGTGTTGTGTGTTGTGTGCGTGTGCGTGTGGTGTGTGTGTGTGTGTGAGAGAGAGACGAGAGTGAGAGAGGGATAGAGAGAGACTGAGAGCGTGAGAGAGAGAGAGAGAGATTCAGATTCAGAGATTCAGGATGAATTTATTCATATAACAGGCAAGGCCCCTAATGGAAGGGGGGTATGTGAAACATTCAAGTCCAATGGTTACATGAAATCAAAGTACGGAACCGAACAAGAATAAAGGGCAATTTTAAGAAGTGAAAATTTCTCTTATACTTAAAGGCCTGTACCAAACATCAAAGAAAAACTTTCTTCACAACTTCTGCGAGTAGATGAACAATGTAGGCTCAGTTTAAACAGGATGGTGGCTGGAATATTTGGGCTTAATAAACTTTTCTTCTGATGCTCATGAGAGCTGGACGGGACAGACGAAGTGTAATTCGGTTTTTCAACAGATTTTTTACATAAAGGACAAGCATTCATAATCCCTTACATATGCGATATTCAAAACTAATGAGGTGGCCAATGCAGATATTCCTAATCTGAACTTTGCCTGTTAATGTTATAGGTGCCCTGTCCATATTTAAGGTTAAGTACTTTTCAAGTCATGAACATCACAAAAAGGTCCTGTATCTAAATCAAATCTGTCGCTGGTATGAATAGATCAGCCATTTCTGCCATCTGCACGTCAACCAACCGTTTGACGGAAAAACATACA
Organism: Conus ventricosus; assembly: GCA_018398815.1. Classification (NCBI taxonomy): domain Eukaryota; kingdom Metazoa; phylum Mollusca; class Gastropoda; order Neogastropoda; family Conidae; genus Conus; species Conus ventricosus. Next base: position 49,898,936 of record CM031607.1, on the reverse strand, counting down.
AACTCTTTAGTTTACCAAAACCTTGGTTCAGCCAAACAAATCCAAATCCGTGATTTCAAATAGACAATGGCGCACTTTGGACACCCAGTTACCTTTTGCCTTTCAGCATCTAAGTCATACAAACATATTGTACGCCTTAGAGGAATTCTAAAGTCTTCCAATTGTAAACAGTATCAGCCAGTAGCGGATACATATGACAGCCAGAGCCAGAGGTAATGAAATGGAAATCGATTAGTCTCACCGTTAAATTAGATCATTTGGAGTCCGTCATTACACCCCAAGAAACCCTTTCGAGCAAACATTGAACAGATTCCCAATGGATTAGCAGCTTGTTTTCTAGTCCCCATAGCTCAGAGGCCGTACTGTTACAATCGTGAACCTGGAATCAAATAGCTTTATTAACAAAACATGAATGAAGAATATTAAGAAACATGTAACCTTTTTCATGATACAAAGCACTACATTTTTTGCTTTACTTGAAAGGTCTTTGCTGGGCGCCAACAAAAACTAACGTGTGAGAATAAATATTCCTAAATATTTATAAGGCATTGAACAAATTGGCCATAGGAGTACATCGTTACCCCACCTTTCCCTTACACTTAAAAACCACTTTAAGAAATACTATAATATTGCTTTTTTCCATGTTGACTTTCCAAACTGCAATGAACTAGCGGCACGGTTGCAAGCTACTTTCAATTTGTGTTGGCAACCCTCTAACAGTTTTCAGGCCATCAAAAACAAACATCATCGGCCAACAGAAGGATAAACAATTCAGAAGCGTCGAGCGATTATAAACGCACCATGTTTACCATTTTGATTACATCAAGAGCTAACTCATTAATAAACCAAAGAAATTAAGATAGGTTGCATGCATCTCCCTGCTGGAACTCCTCTAGAGCAATTACATATAGTTAGTTAAGTTTTGTTCCACAACGGACTCTTGTTCTTACTCTATCATACATTACTTCTAATACATCTATTGGAGTTTTACCTTTATACCATTTTTGGTCAAAAATGGGCCACAGGAGATTTCCTATTAATGGGGTCAAAACGCTTTTTGAAAAATATATAAAAGCTAAGTATAACTTCCTATTTGTTAGAAAACTGACTTATGCCACAACCGCAAAGCAAGGTAAACGTGTGATCCATAGTTGAGTAACCCTTCTTAAAGCCTGCTGATAATCACCTTGATTCATTTTCCTCTACCAATCTTGCAGGTCGATCATTAATCATTGTCCAAAGATTTTACTTCTAATATCACTGTACAATAGAGATCCCTCCTGTAATTGATGGGGTTATTAACGTCGCCCTTTTTAAAATTGGGCCAAAATAACTGATTCAGTCCAGTTTTCTGGGAACCGTACCTTTATCAAATAATATATTAAACAGTTCAGAAAGAATGGCATTCTACCTGATCAGATGCATGTTTAAGTAGTTCACCAATAATACTGTCATAGGGCCAGCCCGCTTGACGATTTTTTTTCAATTTTCTACACGCTAATACTACTTCGTTCTTGTGTAATTGGTCGATTCATATAACTATCCAATGTTGACATAAAGCTGTTTGGTCTCAAACACACGTTACTAACGTCAGACTCAAGTAGACGCCTGGAAATGTTGAACATGTTTCAATACTGACTGTTATTCCTGGGCTGTTTTCCGTTTTAAAGAAATCCCCTCTGAATCGCTATCCCAAAATTCCTTTTGAAAGTATATAGATGATACAAGTTTTTGAACTAAAGAATTGTTGAAAGTCTTTCTCTTTTTCTTTTCCATAAATGTTTATATTCTCGCCTAGCACCCAGTAAGCATTTCTGTCCTCGCGATCTTTAAAGTGCGCGACTGATACGATGTAACCTCATGGTTTTCCCTTTACTAGCATCACATTCTTTACTCATACTCCCAGTCACCCAGGTACCGTTGTTACTATTAATATGTATACACTCTTTCATTGCAGTCTGCCACTTTCCTTCATGCCATCAATAAACATGTTTAGCGGATAAATTTATATCCACATCTAATAAACTTATTGCAGGCAATCTATCTTTGTACGAATTCCATCACTACATAATGTACTACGAAACAAACTCGTCTGTTCATCAGTCCAGGACGAGTTTGGTTTTTTATATAACCAAGATTTTCTGTCTTGTTCCCTGGCAATGTACCAGTCATTTTCTTTAGGACAAAGCAAAGAAAGCGATACAGGTAAATGGTCAGCAATCTATTTGCCGTTCTAAAACATTAAGCCTACATTGAATCATACAAAAAAGAGCAAAAAACTTCTTTACCAAATATGCTAATATCGACAACACTGGGGGGGCACCAGTATCAGACATGTATGTTATAGCGACTTCAAGGTCCCACCCTTTACACACGCCATTAAGAAATGCACAGATTACAGTAGTGCACCACCATTCAGTAAGCTATTTTTACCATAATTATACCAATGTACAGTCTTCGGCAGTGTCGCATTAATACTGAGAGGGCCGGCTATGGAAACATGTCATCAGGAAATACCCCCCCCCGCTCACAAATATGTCTTATTGAAATGTTTGAGGTTCAGCTTGCGGTCCACCATTTAATAAAACATCAACATACCTAGGTAACAATAAATCAACGAGACATTCTTCTAGTAAATTAATACCATGACAATCAATGTACAAAAAGGATGGGCATAAAAGGTGTACCTTCTGGAGGTATATAGGAACACAAAGTACAAAACATCCTTATCTTTCCACAATAACTTTTATCGATCAAGAAACACACAAAAATGTTTGAATGATTAACCGTCGAGAAGTTTCACAAAGGGATGACAATTCTTTTCTGAATACAACAAATCCATCCGCTCATGAAACGCCTCCCTTGTTCTAGAAAATTTAACTGCAGATTTACAAAGACTTCATAAAACCACAAACTTATCAGCACGGACATTAGTACATAAATGTTTCAATCAACAGATGAAATCAAACAATCGTAAAATAAACGCATTAAAATCACCGGTCGGTTTAGTTTAGAAAATAAGCCATTCAACATTCCACAACAGGAGGAAAGAAAAGCGGTTTCTTTTACATCTGTACACGCCTGTGCGTTCACTTTTTTGCACGTGTGTTTCACAGCTTGTCCGGAGTCACCTCCTCTGACCACAAAAAACGGTTCCACGCTGACACTGCCACAAGGTGACAGGCGACTTTTACCGGTGTAGCATATATTTCAGTACACTTTCTTCTGCCCACAGGTGTGTAGGTCAAAATTTCTCATCAAGTGGCCGGCCACCCCCCTATCTAGATTCAACTAATCGCTATGGTCGTCCGACGTAAATACTTGTCCCGTCAATGAGGAGATGATCAAGATCCTCGCCGCTCTTTTGCCTTCTGACTTGCCTTCTTCAGATGGGGGGAAAGACCACGCTTATTTCCCTAACACGAGAGGAGGAAACTCTCGCCCCACAAAGATGTCTTATTAACTTCCCTTTTAATTTCCTCTTTGCTCTTAAACGATTTTCGTTTTGTCTTTTGGAAAAAAGAACATCGAGCGATGATGGGAGCAATCAGGCTTTGGCATGAATCTATGTAACACCGATCGAACCTCAATGTCCCGTGTCCAAATCCTAACTAATCAGTCTAATAGTTCATGTATTTTACCTTCACACTGTTCCGCTAGTCTCATTTTGATCTCTCGGGTGCCATAGAAAAAATTAGGTTATTTTGTTTTGATCTTCCCTTCTAACATCATCTGCCTTTCTTTCTAATTGTTCAAGTTTGTAGTGAGGTTCACGAGTTCTTTTTTCGCTCAGCAAGCATTCTCTTCTTTTAAAGGAACCACTCCTCCCTCAGATCTTCAATCCTGATTCAGTGCAGCGAATGGTCATTCAAATCCTGACACTCCTCTAGAGAACAAGGGAAACGCCTTCATCTGGCCACTTTCGCCCTCAACCAGTGTTCGGGCGACAGTGGGCCAGATAAAGGTTTTCCTGTTCGCTGAAAGTAAGAGCCCCCCCCCCCCCCCCCCCCCCCCCGGCCCCCCCCCCCCCCCCCCCTTAATAACCAAAAAATAACGATTATCTACAAACAAAACTTACTGCTTGTAGGGTTATTCTTTTCCATACTAATTTACTAACAACGTTTCAGATTTCAGTTTTTGTTTATTCCTGTGTTTTTTCCTGGTCATTTTCAATAAATCATATTCGCGCAAACATTCTTCAAAAGGAGTCTCTGTCTTTCATGTGAAATAAAACTACAGTCTTAACTGTTCTCTAAAGTCTTTTAAAACCGAGTTATATTTTTGGCATAAAATCAACACTTATCCCAGCACTGTCTTCCGCTGTGAAAGCTAGTTCTCGACAAAGTGTTGCTCTTTCTACTATGCTCTTTCTTGCCCGAACAGTCAGCTATAATATATAGTGTCTGTGTTCCTTCAAAACAGTCTATAAAAACTGTTCTAAACACTCACTCAGTTATTGCTAGGATTAACTAAATATATGTCATAATCTGTCCATATAAACATTATACCATGATATATGCTTCGTTTCCATTTTACGTGTGGACAAGAAAAACCACAATATGATTTTTAAAATTATAACGAGAAATCTGTTTGTAACACGGCTCGAGGGATAAATATTGTTTTTCCACAACCGTCTGCCCACAAAAAATCAATGAGCAATGAGGAGTTTTTTTTGTCCATAAAGTTTAACCTGCTCCTCAGTCCATCTTATCAGCAGAATTTAATCTAATCCGTAATTATTTTTCATCACTTACTCTCTGTCAACAACTTGTTCAGTATAATAAAACCTACCGAGGCCAAATGTGTAAAGATTCAATCCAATTCAGTTATCTAAGGGATTGTTTCTATTTGAATCACTTGATTTTGTTGCTTGCATGTTAGATCTTTATATCCTCACCATGTGAAGAACGTCGACAAACAACGTTAAGGACGTTTAACGTCTAAGTTTTGCCAGCAATATTAATTCCTTTTATAAGGTCATACCTAAAGCCCACAACCCCATCACTCTCCATCATCTTTACAAGACAGAAATTTCCAAATATCATTGTGAACCGTGTCTCTAAATTTTTGCTTGGAAAGAACTGTAATATTGTAGACGCTTTTTTTACAACTGTTTCTTTTCTGTGGAGGTACTGCTTTTGTCCCACTTACGGCGTTATTTCAATTTTCTTTCCGACTATTGTCGTCCGGCATAAGACCTCATACATGTAAAGGGCCCAGAGTTGAATGCTTCTTTCTGATACTTTTTTGTCGGCCCCCCCCCCCCCCCCCCCCCCCCCCCAAATATGTAAATGGCTTATGAATTCACAATTTTATTTCCATTCCTAAATATGGGTCTACAGGCCATTTGACGGTCAGGTTTTTCGAACTATTTTATATTCATATGACCAACAAGTATTTGCTTCTAGATTGCGCAGTGTTCTAGTTCTAGGAAACTGTTTAATGTAGCCAACCTCTCTTCGCGTTTTAATCACCATCTTTAGTTGTACTCAAAACCATAAAAAGCGCCTATCTCACCGTTCTGTTCAAAAGTCCCGCACAACGTCTGCAAGGTCTTTCTAATTCTAAGCTTATACCACCCTCCACAGGGCGCTAATTTAACTCTGGTTCTCTGGCCCCACGCGCGGGACATTATTTTTAGGGGCGTTTATTTTATTTCCAAAACAATGTGCAGGGTTATAACCATTTCACAAATTTCCCGCTTTGTCTTTGATTTTTATAATTAAATGGGAATCCAACCCTCCCACCAAACTAATCTTTTAAACTCGTAAAATTACGGGAATTGTATAATTTTCATATCGCAATATGCCAGCTTTCCCTGAAGGAAGAGCTTCTAAAAACAGTTTGAGGGCCTTCCGTCATATAAGTTGTCATCAAGTGCTCAGCTCATCCACATGAACTTAGAGTAATGAATGTAATGCCAAGATTCGAGCGGACTTTCCCCTCATAAGTAGTTTTGTTTGGTTGTACTCTAAATCTTATAACTTGATAGCTGTAAAGCCTAACATTTTAGCTTGCTCTTTATCAAAATTGTAACTACTTCTTCTTCAGGGCTTGAATGTCTAAACCATTGTTTTTCGATTAGCCATTGTTAAGTTGAGAGTAATGTCGAAGTTACTCATGCTTCTTTTAGTAGCAAAACCGTTAATAACCATCAGCTATTGTTAAATGGCACTAACTAATGTTCGGCATTATAATTTTTTGTATCTTAATATTCTTCCCTGGATTCAATTATATTAAACCATACGACTTTGTAAAATATTTCATGCAGCACACCAGTCTGGTTCCGCAATTGTTATCAATAGCATGTTCTAAAAACGAAGGGCGGTCTTGGGTTGATATTGTTTACAAACATTTTTTAAACGAAATTAAAAATGAGTGCATTCAAATATATGCCGCAAAATATTCTGTTGTGGCCGCACTACAATCTTAAAAATATAGCAACTGATACTCTTGGACATTGCTGTGACCCAGACTGCATTCCTTTTCATAAAAAGCGTTGAGTACTCCATTGAAGAGCTTTCTTAACCCCCCTATTGAAAACGACCACATCAAGAAAGCGGGGTTTGTCATCCGAACCTGCTAGTTTTATCAGAACCAGTAATCTTTGCTGTGTTTTGCGCATTTCAAACTGGGTGTGGAGTGTGTAGTGATGACTCATTTAAATCACCATGATCCTTTGGTGAGGTCACGTGTACAGATTCTTTTCTATTACACCTTCAGACGTTATTTTGACTGACTGCAAGCGCCATTACCCAAATGCCAAACCATTTAATCACTCAGCAACAGAATAGACATGAAGGCTTTTGGAAAGGATCTGGTAACGAATTCAAAATATTCACATCAAGACAGGATTTCAGACAAAGTGGGATTCATAAATCATGGCCTAGGCGACCTTTATTTTCGGCGGCACGCACAGAAAGTCCTATACTATGATGGCATCCTCCTTTCAAATCTTTCTTTTTTTGGCACAACTGATGAGCCCGGGTCCTACAGCACGGCATAAAAACCCGCCACCATGGACAACATTTATCTTAGACACTTTAAGGCCTAAAACTAGGGCGGAATTTTTCGAAACGAATAAACGAACGACTTTCGTACTCTACGTTTGGTCCGTTTGCTAGGTTCGCAAGCACAGGCAAGAATCAAGCATAACTGATCCTTCTACTGGCTTTGACGCACAAAAACAATTACTTAGCCAATTTAGAGGGACGCCATTAATTTCTACAGTTAAGATTTACTCAAGTATTCAAAGGTACCCAACATGTTTTACAATACGCAAGATCCGAAAGTAGACTTTGCTGTTGGCACTGGTTTATACATGCTCGCCTTTGACCTCAGACTCCAGATAGGTACCAATAATAAACTATAATAATGAAATTCTTTATAGCAGGCAATGACAGAAGGTTGAGGAAAAAAACGAATCCATGCTGAGCCAGTAATATTACAAACCAATAAAAGAACACCCAAGATTTAGTCACCAATCCCCGCAGTCCAAAGCCCAAATGCCCAGTTGAAGACTCAGCAAAGCTCGCTAGACTCTCGTTTCTTCACGATGACCATGAATATGAAAAGACAGCGCTGGTTCTTGGATTAACTGGCCTAGGATTACTTGGTCTTTATCCTTAATAAATAGTAACCCAAACTATTACAAGAACTATGACCATAACGTGCTCGGCCATAAGCCAACTACTTTGCTCTCGCAGTAGACAAAAGGCAGCTGACAATACTCCCCAATATTCTGGAAAGCGTCCACGGCTTTACCAGCTAATTTTTTAATAAAACTTTGCAGATTAATCAAGCTGTTTTTTTACCCATGATTATCCAGGTGGAGGCGTGGCGGTGGCACCGGTACCGGACATTTGACCTCCACCGCCGCCTGTAATAGCCAACACCAGTGTACTTATTGCAAAATCCTAAGGCCGTTATAACGCTTGCCTAATGTCGACGCTTTTGCTCTCTTCAAACAGCGTTCGTATTCGTTCTGCTAGCGTTGTGTCTCTCATATAAAATTTTCCGGATAGTTCTCTCATATTCTAATTTCACTTGAGTTCGTAATTGGTCTCGGGTTAGTAGTCACGCGCTTCTTCTAGTCTTGCTGATCTCTCTCTTGTTCAAGATCTTTAGTCTTTGGGGTTATTCTTTCTTTAATAATCAGGCCCTATGTTGGCGTCATCAGCCTCAACGAGTTTTTCTTTTTCTCTTTTTATATGTCATCTAGTTCACCTAGTTTTGCTAAATTGTTTGTTAATTCGCCTCTAATGGTTCTTAAAAGGCATGATCAAGGGCCGTTCATTTCTGCCACATTGGGGTTAGCGGGGAAGGTCGTGTTAGTCTTCAATGCTTGTTTCTTCTCGAAAAAAACTGGTTTCTGCTTCTATCTGCATTTATTATTTCATCTTGCCGATTGATTTAATTCTTCAAGTCCATGTTTTGTATATTTGCGTTCGCTGTTGGGAGTTTCCGGCAGTGTGTTTTGAAGTTTAGGAAACTGCCTCCGCCCTTAAATTCGGTCTAACAAGACCAAGGCGATTTTGATCTTTCACACTGAGTCTGTGTATAATTGTACTCTTGGCTAAAAAACTGTAGATGGGTCGGGTTTAGTTGTAAGCCGGAACAAGTAGCCCTTGAGCGTTTTTTTTTACAGACAAAATGATCACTTTTATTCAAAACCTTTGGGTTCTATACAATTGGGAGGTTTCTTTGGCCTAAACTTTCGTAATAAAATGATTGTAACCTTACTTTCTGTTAAATTCATGCCGCATTTGAGAGCGCCTTGAGCGATGTTGTATTACAGGAGATTCATTTCCACTCATGTCGTCTCCAGGATCAAAACAATCATAATTTCTTCACTCTTCAATTATCCTGCCATGTTTTTAATTACTTTATTTTTTTATTTGCTTTTATAAAAATGTCACAAGCACATGGCTCGATTCTTAACCCGCATAGAAGACTGAAAGAACCCTTTGGCCGTGAAGGGAAATAAGCGGACTATTCTGTTCCAAATAATCCATCTTACTATTGATGCAGATCAACATCTTACTGTCAACTTTCCAGACCTACGGAGCAAACATGACCGTTGATTGTGCACAGGCTCCTGCGCGTCTTACTTTCAAAATAGCGCTCGATTCATACAACAGACCCAAACAGTACAGTTGTAAGAACCTGGGGCGGGCAATCGTTAAGGAAATTTTCTATAACGTGAGGGGCAAGAAATATTTTCTTTACACAATGCAAGACATATTTTTAAAAACTATCTTCTGATCTATGGCTAAACGGGGGGAATGAACAGGGCCTGACTTTGCGTATCAAGGAAATAGAAAAGAAGAAGCACCTAAAAACATAGGAAAACGGTGCGCAGATACTAAAAGACGGCAAAAAAGTATGTGCGCCTGTAAATTTTGCGTGTTGGAAATCGCTTTTTTTTTTTTTTTTTTTTTTCCATTCCCTTAGATTTTGAGTTGTTTACAAGCGCATGCGCCATACTTTCAAGGAGCATTCAAAAGACAGATTGTCATGATGAACTAACTTTTAATGAATACAAACGGGGTTATCAAATCATCAGACACCGAAGCAAAGTACAGCCATCCTTCTGACAGCTCGTTGAGTTTGACGTTGTTAGCCAACCCTAATTTAGCAAGGTGATTGAACAACAATATCAGTCAAAATTAGACATATATTACGAAAGAGTGATTCATCATACAACATATCATAGAAGCAGGGCAGAACTATATGGAATTTTAGTTTTGCGTCTCAGCAAGATCGCTTAAAAGGTATTTCTATTTGCTGTGTGAAGATGAAGAACCATCAAAGAGGGAAGTGAAAAAGTTTTTTAATCCAAATAAATAACGAAATTACCAATGTTCGATTGAGGGCAGTCCTAACCAAATTATTGCTAGAGGGCTTAAACCTTTATCAGCATTTTGATGACAATAAGAAACTGTTGGTGGCGGGAGGAGTAGAAATCCCAACTGTTGCACCTTGTGGCTAAAGATCTACACCTTCAAGTGTAAGATTGATGATTATTTACAACAAAATACGGTTTATGGATTGACCCTAAGGTCAACGGAGGATAATCAGTTACATGGAGCGGCGAGAGAGAAAACTGTGAGAGAGTAATAAACATTCAAATGATAAAAGAAAGAAGGAAGCCGCATAAACCGGCTTAATGTTACATTTGTTTTGTATTATTGATGCGCGCAGCTGAATAGTGGAACAATATCAGATCTAAAAGATAGTTACAATACTACAATTAGTTTTCATTTTATAAAAAGCAGGTCTGTGCAGGTGTATCCAAATGTGCATATCAGCGGCCGCCAAAGAAGAGATAGTAGGAAACCCCTAACATAAAAACCCTTCAGATTAACAAACAGTACGCAAATGCAGCAAGTACTAGTAGCCAAGACCTTCTCAAAATACCAGCAAAACCAAACGAAAGGTATTCTGCTGCCTTTAATGCTGTTACATATGTTACATACTGGAGCATCAAAAACTATAAAGTGCTCTATTCAGCAGGAACGAGTGTTGGTCTCTTTAGCAACGGGCTTAGCGCACCCGCAGCGTTACCCTAAGGAGCGTTTGTCTTAGCTCTCTCGGCCACCTGTGTTCATTAGCGTAGTGCGGCTGGCAAAAATTAAAAACGTACACTCCAAAAGCACACGTATGGTTCAACTAATAAACGGCTTAAACCTTAGTCGTTTTTTAAACTGACAATAATAAAGCGCCTGTTGACTCAAACATCACGGATGAATGCATTTAATCGTTTCACAGGTCGATTTGATGGAATACAAAAGTCAAAAATTTGATCTTCAAAGAAAAGGGAGGACAAGTGTTTTTCTCACAGCCAGGACGCCGAGCAGATAAAAAGGACATGCCTTAAAAAAAAGTAACGAGACATTAAACTATGTTCTAAACAGCTCACAGTAAACAACACCGAAGGGTGTTTTTACTTTAGTTTATGACGTCCCATGCACCAACAAGACCGTTGATATTGATTCTGATTCAAGAATTTTTTTTAAATTTAAATAAAATATTTTGAGTTAGAAAGAAAATGAAACTCAGCAATGGCTAGGACATATGGAAGGACCAGATGAAATGTTTGGAAGGAATGCTTGAGAGAGAGCAGAGCCGTTTATCAAGGCACTGAAATGATATTGAATTTAGAAAGTCATTGACCCACAAACGTACAGGCAAGTGTTGTTCATCGCTATTTCTCAGTTCCAGGTAAACTAACAATAAACCCGCCAGTTAAAAGTAATGTTAGCTGCTGCTTTTTTTAAATCGACTATGTAACAATAAAATGAAGAAAATCTACGAAGTCTGGGTATTCAACTAAACAACAGACTATTCTTCTCATAATGACTTCACACCGGTTGGGCAGGCACGAACTGCTACACAGGTTTGAACTGCCGTGAAGAAGCTAAAATGAGAGGCTCTCGTTGGTCAGAGCCGGCGAACAAAGGCTTACGAGATCAGATTAAAACAGTTAAGTATGCACCGATTGTAGGCAAGCGTTACATTCCGCTGCCCCCCAGCATTGCGTTTTAAGCGACAAAAGCCAGTTCTAAACTAAAGAATCAGACAACGAAATGTTTCATGTGGTGTTGTTCTCGCATGGCTGCATTATATCCGGCAAAAAAACGCGAGAGAGTGTCAAACTATCAACCTTACATCAATGTTCTTAACTTTAGTGGAGTGCCTTTCCTGTTAGTGTAGACCAAATTGATCAGTTTGAGAACAAAAACCAAAAACCAATAACTGTTAATGTCTACACATGGGATGAGGAAACAAATCTACAACCCATCAGAGTGTCCAAGGAACAGCCAACGCTTGCGCGAGCAGGGACAAACCCATGTGGACTTACTGTGATGCTTTCACCAGCGGGGCTACCGCATTACACATCTGATACGAACCAATGAGTTAGACTAATGCAGCACATACTCAAATGATCATGGCAAACAAAAAAAGGTGGGGAACATTCTGTAGAAAATGTTTAAACAAGAAAGCAATCTGCTTCAAGCCGCGAGCCGAACATGAGAACATTGTTAAATAGTTCTGTAGACTGTTAATACAGAACTAATTACGCCCCCTCCTGGATTCTAAAGTTGGTTTTAAGAACTGGAATCGGACTGCAAAATTCGCCCATTAACGTAGTTTACGCAGGGACTTCGAGTCCGCTTATTATGTTCCTTATGAAGGGCCGCACCCACAAAAAACTTCGAAAAACAGTCTTAATGAGTATCATCAGTCTTGTTCATTTGCTTTTGTTCATGTTAGGTCGGATGGCGCTCATTCACGCCAGAATTATACAGAGGCCCAAATGCGGCCTAGAAGATTTTTACAGCGCAATGCAGCTAAGTGCCGTAACGATTGTTCTAATAATCTGAATTTATCTGAAATCTTGATGGCGTCCTGAAGACCGAGCAACAGTATGCTTCAGCCACATCACTGTTGGATTTGTGTTTAGGCTTCTCATCATGACGCAGCGAAGCCAACAGTAAGAGCCCATGATCACCATAGCGGAAAGTTCAGACGGAGCGGCGCCATAGTAAAATTGCAATCTTTCAACCAAACGTTTGATCTAAAGAAATGGAAGTGCCCATCTTCTTTCATAACTTGCGAGGTTACGACTCTCATCTTATATACAAGCAGTAACCTACGCCTTCAGGGTAGGACAAGCATTGCACAGTCATCAGAAAAGTACATGTGCTCTTAACTCTAAATAAACATGTCTTTTATGACTCTATGCAACACATGATGGGATCATCGTAGAGTACTGGCTATGTTTCCTTTCTTGAAGTCCTGCCCAATAACGGAAGAATACTTGACCTAACTTCGTCTAGTCAGGGGGTTTCCTTATCGAGTACATGAACAGTTGGGAAAGTTTGATGAAGGACACTTCCTCCTAAAGGCGCGTTCATTTCTAGTCTCAGAGGAAAGGGCAGCACCGCGATTCTGATTACCTACATGCTCAAGATGGTGGCAGAAGTTAGATTGTTAAAACGATGGGGAGGACGATCATGACTTGGGGTGGGGGTATCATACTTGATGGCCCGATGTATGTTTGTTGGCGGACGTCTTTGAAAATTATAGGGAACAGACCTGGCATGAAACATTACGGCTTGGATCCTGCGCATTATAATTTCTGCGCCGGGATGAGTTGGGATGCTTTCTTAAAGTTTACTGGAGTACCAGATAGATTGTGTCAGATTTACCAATGCTTCGGATGATTTGAAAACGGATTGCGTGCGGAGGGAATTAGTATGGCCGTCGCACCATTACTGTAAAGCAAACAACAAAATACTTGGGACGACTATTGATCCGAGATAAAAGGTTCTAATATCTTATGTATTTCAGATGGCAAACACTCTGTATGGTTGCGGCAATGGCCAATCACTTTCCACTTACGCTACTTTTAAAAATGTACACAGCGGCGGATCCGAATAAATTCAAAAGGCATTTAAAGTGGTTGGGCAGTTTAAACGCCTGATCAAAACAGCGTGGGTTTCATTCTAGAAGTTGAGAGCTTAGAAACTAAATCCTCAGGAACTCCATGACCTGCATAATGACTATCCATTGGCAGCAGAAGAAAACAGAAAGTCTAAAGATGAACCCAAGCGAGGCCGCCTAAATTGTGCACTAATCTTCGGGGCAAAAAAAATAATGTCTGTCCATTACAGACTTCTACAAATTTTATTTAAGAAACACGGTTTGAAGTTAACCGCTGTTCATCGCATAATAATTGCTTTTGATTCAAGAACCGTTCAATGAAAACCATACATCCTGAAGTACACTGTCTCAGAACTAAATCACAGATGCTTCACGAAAAAGACTTTTTCAAAGCTGATGAAACAACAAGCTGTTTAGGAAAAAGCAGAGACTATGGCGAATCCGCACAAGCGCACAGATGTCAGATTTAGTCACAAGAGAACGAAGCAATTAAGCTGACTTCAAAACCTAAATTATCAGGACTTCAGAAGCATTTCCATGATCAGCTTTTGGGGCATAATGATGAAAAAAAAAACAAGAAAGTCAAAATTGGACAAGGGCCTGTATTTCATTGGGGATTTACCGTTTTGAATTCTCAAAGCTTTTGGATGTTAGAATTTCTTTATGACTACTTTAAGCCCCTCGTATCCAGAGTTCCAGAGTACTTTTACACAGACTACAGATAGTTTTGTTTTAGATATCCCTATGAACGATATCTATAAAGACATGGAAATGGAAGTGGCTAAAGGGACCTTGCGGGGTGGGCATGGGGGGTGGTGGTACGACACATCTGATTACCCTAAAGATTCGCCTTTTCATTCAATTTATAAAAGAGGTTTTAGGGAAAGATGAAGGATGAATTATCTGGAAAGGTGATCAAGGAGTTTGTTGCGTTGAAGGTCATAAATGTACAGTATTTTCGAGCCAGGAGAAAATTCAGTAGAAAGCAAAGGGAATATCTCGCAAGCGTTGTGCAGTCAAACTTATCCACATGGACAACTCCAAAGAAGCATTGTTTGGCAATAAGACTTTTCATCATGACAACGTAAAACTGCGCATCTCTATCTACATGACGATCAACACAACAGTTGTCAAACAAAGAAGTCCGTTAGATATAGACACAAACACAAAACGAGCTATTTGTTGATCCGAGTTTTATATGCAATCGGGCACTGGAGGACCGCCCTAAAACAGGGGGGTTTATATTTTTCATCAACTGTTGTTATAAGGATCAATCATAGCTTCATCCAATTCATTTTAAAATCTTTTATCATGCTCTGTTGCTTGATGCGTTCGAATCCTTTTTGATTTTATTTCAAGATATGCATTTTCCAAATTTGGGGGTTTGAGTTGTAGGTGATCTGGATGCATTTAGCATGCATTGATCCTAATCCCCGGAAAATGTGTCCTGTAATAGCATTACACGCATGAAATTGATTCGTATCATTTTCAAGGTCTCTTTATTTTTTTTTCCTTTACCATTCTTGTATCGTTCTGCGCTTCCTTCTGGAGCTTCCATTTTTAAAATCAATCATATTTACGTTAAATTAATTAAAGCGGAACAGTGTCTGGGTGGGATTATCTGCAGTTCCCCTTCACAAAGATCTTTGAGGAGCTGGTTGTTTAGTGTCCTGCATCCTTGTGTCAGTTTCCTCGTTAGAATAAATACACGGGCGGATTCATTTTTACAAGTCTTTTTATTATCATATGGGCAATCAATACTCCAAATTGGATCGGTTGCCCTGATGCGAGTGTCCCCTCTGCGGCTTCCCACGGTAAATAAATGTACCTTACTTTCAATCCAAATGGGTCCTTAGCCTTTGCTGGATGAAGACTCTCCTTCGGCAACATTTAATTGTTTTTCTTTTGATGCTTGTACTGGTTTTCACCCTTTAATCTTCATATTAATTTCGCGCCAAAACTGAGGGCAATCTTCTAACCCATCTGTGTTGCGAGAAGTCGTCATTCAAGACTCTCTGTGATTATGGTAGGAAAAAAAAGTTTTTCAGCTAAACTGTTTGTTTAAGTTTGCAACTAAAGCTGTGATCTGCCTGTGAACTCCGGAATGGATTCTTCTTAATGGTAACTCTATGTTTCTTAACAATAAATTGAATCACTTGCCTGTAAATTCTTTTCCATCATCAACTTGAATCATGCTGAGGGTAAGTTAGCGGGCCGCGATGGTATATCAGCTGTATGGCAACAGCAACAGCAGAAGCCCTCTTTTGTGTTAAGGTCCGCATCTTTGTATCTTGATGCTATGTCAATACGACTGTAAGTGGTACTAAATCTTTTTCGTCTAATCGCAGCAGAGGTAAAATACGAAGATCCATTTGATGGAGTCGTTTGGAGTTGTTGTTTCACAAAGTGTGTGGTCTCTTGTATTCGTCTCTAGGGGCAGGTAAATAAATTTGCAAATTGTTGTTATGATACCATTCTTTGCTTGTTTGTTCACTGACTCCTGCCCGCTTGGCTTAGCCTTTTGTATTGCTGTGATACCCTTCCAAATATCTTTGGGCGAAATTGATTTTGTCATTTTTTTTCAGCAATATTATGCTGCAAACCCAAAATACACGACGGTCTTACCAAAGGCACATAAACGCGATTTCTTGCATATTTTGTTTTTCTGATGGTTGATAAAAGCACTGAATTTTGGTGGGGCAATGCCTGGAAACGGTTTGCCTGTTACTAGATTAATATTGTTTTATTGCTTGATCAACATCTTTAAATACTGTAAGCTGGCATGCCCCCTGTTTTTTCAGTGTGGTCATTCATAAAATCTAACTGCTAAAGTCTCGGCATTTACTTCCTAGGCGTCTTGTGAGCGGCTAGTTCTCCATAGCTTTGTTATGTCTTTTCTCTCGCCGTCATCCCGCCGTTTACTAACTGCGAAATTACTTCCGCTAAAAGCAAGCGATTCACCACAGCGCCCTCCTATCATCATTACGTGCGAAGCCATTTTTTATAAAATGTATTTTTCTATTTTACATATTTATACTGTCTGGAATTATCTCCTGCTTGGACTAGGAAAAATCTTTCGTGGCAACCGAAGCTGCAATGATAGCAATCAGCTTGGCTGAATTCCTCAAGTCTTAGTTTGGCCAAGATTGCTGGTTTAATTCTTAAGAAAGTCTATTACCAAGATTGAGTATCCCTACACTTAGGGCCTCCACTAACAGGGCAGATGGCTATACAAGGTTGGGTAACAGTTTTTTTACGGTGCTCATTTTTTAAAAATAAAATAATTTATAATTTAATAAAAAAACCTGAAACAGTGGATGATTCCTCAGCTACAAGGCCAGCCTAAACCTTCCTGAACCTTATGAATGACCAAGTTGAAGACCAAGCTATTATGCCCAAAAAGGATGAGCTGTATTCTTTGGCCGCATCAGTGGAAAAACAAAAACCAGTTCCTCGGAACTGAATTCAGCATTGAAACAGATTCAACAGAGTCGCCACAAGTACATTATAACGTAATCATAACCAGGTATGAAGCGCAGCTGGGTGTCTAGAATGGTGAAAAGTGTGGGGCAAAACGGTTCTTAGTTCACCCACCTACACTAAACTTAGTCAGTAGATTGCTCCATGATTCTGAACAAGCTCTTACGTATGATTTAACGCAAGAAGATCCTGTTTAACAAAGTCATTAGAGTCTCTAGGATGTGATCTATACTAACGATTTTGGAACATTGTTCTCGCCATTATCATGGGACTCAATAACTTTTAATCATATAGATTTGGTTTCCCTTCAAAATGAAACGAGCTGGAAAATCATCAGAACCGAATCAGGAAACATGAATCAGGTGGAGAAAGTAACCAAGCCAGAAAATCAGCCAGAATCAGAAACACTGAATCCCAGGTGGGCGGCCATTAAAAATCCTGGGCCGTGTTGAAGCAGGGAAAAATTAGCAGAGGGAACAGACAAAAATAATTAATGTAACAGAATATGGACTTCATCATTAAACATACCACCGCCAACGCCCAGGAACAGTTGATTCATGCAGCTATAAAAACTCCATGTGATACAAGGGCCCCAACCCAAAGTCTTTCATGAATATTGAACTTAAAACTGTTGCCATTTTTGGGCCATTGCTGCTGTTGGGGGCCCAGTTTTACGGCCTATACAAAATATACACAATGGCCAAAATGGCAACAGTACAAAAGCAATCAAAAAAATCTGAACCACTAAATACAGAAAAAAGACACACAGCACGCCAAAAAACCGCAATACAAGCATCATTTTGATCCATTTATAATGCAATAATATTCTTAAGAACTCAAATTTAGATTTTTTAATAAAAAATAGATCTGGCGGTATATTAAAATGCTAAAGTCAATAAATAAAGGGACATGGAGGTCTATAAAAGACCATTTCCATAGACCAGAATTGTAATCAATGCGGTAGCTTAGGAGGTAAGAAACTTTCCTTGAGATCTATGCAGAGAACGCTGAGCAAGACATCCTCAACGATGCACGCGTTTTTTAGGGCGTTGTGTTTGTGTACTATATTAGACATTTAGCTATTTAAGCTAATAAACATAGATTGTATTTTTTGTAATTATAAGATAACTTGAATACAGACTTGGTTGTACTAAACGGATGGACTTAAGTTATTGATTTGAGGTCGACTTAATCAAGAACTTAATTAAAAACTTAATCAAGAATTATTAAGAACTTGAAGTAACTTACATTAAAAATTAATTTAAGAACTTGGGTAACTTAATTAAAAACTAGAGTGCCTTAATTAAAAACTTGGAATTGACTTGGGGTTAAGAACTTGGTGGGTGGTGGTCTTAATAAAAACTTAACCTAAGAACTTAGAGGTACTAATTAACCTTTTACCACCCAAGTCGTTCAAAAGTGGTAACAGGATCACTTCCATAAAACTGAACCAAGGGAAATCAAGCGCCTGTAACTAGTCTTGGGGATGTTAAGAAGAGTCCGTTACTTTCGTGGCCCTATTGTGATACCTTGGCTGTGTCCTCATTATGTGTAAGCCCTTGTGTTTTGTCGCGTTGCTGGGTGACAAGTGTGTCATCACACACGCACAACACCACACACCCCCCCCCCCCAAATTCACACGTTACACAATGTCTAATATCACTTTCTTAAGTGAACAAGACGTTAACAATCAAGAACAACACACATCACACACTGTGGCGCCGCTTCACACGCACACACCACACACACACACACACACACATGCCCCACCCATGTAACATGTACGGCAGGCCCCGCGCGGATCATGTGTGATAGGACTACGCACTATCCGATTACTTACTACGGGGACCGGCCAGAGCCAGACCACACACACAGCACAAACACACAAAATGAGAGGAGAGAAAGAGGAAACGACAGCGTGAGAATGAGACGGTTAGTTTGACAGGGGAGGCATATAATTATACGGCAAGCGAGCGACCGCGAACGCTGTGTTGTATGTTTGTGTGGGTGTGTATCAGGCGTTACCTTTCGGGCTGAAAGTACCTGTGGTGGTGGTTGTCAGCTTTAAGCAGATCAAACAGCCCACGAACGGTTGCAGGTTGAGCGTTAGGCCTTGCCGTTGCTTGCGCACACCACACAACATTACACACATAGTAGCGCCCCGTGGACACCACACAACACACACACACACACACACGCGACGCAGCCACACACCACACTTACACACAACCCACACACACATACTTACGCGCACAGGCCTGCTAACAGAACCACCCGCAGGCATTTGCGCCGCACCCACAGCCACCTGTCTAGAGGTCGCGCAAGCAGCTTTATCGATTGCATCACGAAACGTACTTATGGAGTGGTCTCCCTTGTACACGTGGATTGCACCACCACCAAATGATAAGCTTAAATATAACGAATTCAAAATACTCGCTATTGCGTGGGTCGGTTGCGACCACGCAGGCGTCACACTTCGGCGTTTGGAGGTTGCTGAGTTCAGGGCTGCACTGCCCTCATTTGATGGTCACCACAGTTTCGAGTAGTTTCGAAGTGAGACCAGAGTCCTTGGGGGTCAACAAGTTTCACCCCATCCAGAATGAAGACGGTCGCCAGCCATTCCAGACCAGAGGCCTCCACCCCCACCCAAAAAATCCAGGCAACATACTCCTGGGGTTTCCCCCCCTGAAAAGCACATGGTCGACACAAGTGACGCACTGCGAATAAAATTAAATCAACAGTCGGCCATGCTTGCTCAGGAGGGGGGGGGTTTTTGCTATATTTTTTGTTAAAAAAAATTGCTATTTTTTATTTACTCTACAATCTATAGGTTTTGTAGCGTGCTGCATTATTTTTCAAAAAATATCAAAATATTACACGCACACAGCAAAAATATGTCCACACACTACAGTTGTCCCAATCCAAACTCAAAGTTTTAAAGTCTCACGAAAACACATGCACTTCACAACTCAACACCAGAATGGAAATGTCGAGGCAGAGCTGCGTTGTAAGCCCTGCACTTAATATAACTAAGACTGGCGTTGGTTCAAAATCGCCATGCCCAGTCACGCGGTAATACGTAATCGGATCGCGCAAAGTCCTTAAGTAGGCCGTCAACTAGCAATAACGGGCTTACCTGAGGCGCCGTTCAGCCACGGCTGCCTTTTCCGCTACGGTTACTCTGATGGGGGCGTGTTCAGTCCCGGCTACTTTCCCCTACGCTAACTCTCTGGAACTTTAAGTAAATTAGTATTAAAACGGATAACCTGAACAGTATGTTTCGTTCTGTCGATAATGTTTTTTTTTAGTTATTTGAAGACTTACTTGTCACGAGAACAGGGGAAACCTTATTCTGGCTCAACTAACTCGCCCGAAAACTGTTTGACTGGGCGTAAGTGGCCAGAATGAAGGTTTCCACTGTTCTCTCCTCTCCATGTCGGTGAAATTTAAGGTCATGTCCTTTAAAATGTACTGTTCAACATAGAGTTCAACATACCATGATGTCGCATTGGTGGGCTGTTGAGACGAAGTGGGGGTTGTTGTCCATGTCTGCCGATTGAAGCGCCAGCCTTGTCCACACTGGTGCTGCGTTGATGAGCTGCCGAGCGGGTCTGCCTTCGTGTGTCCGCCCCTGGGTCCGGTGTTCCGCTCCCCAATCGCCACAGCGTAGAAGCAGTCCCGCCCCACAACATCAAGGTGAGGAGCAGGCCAAGGGTTGGCACCGTCCATCCTCGTTCGTGGTGTCAGCATGGCGGATGCAATGGCGTCTTTCTTCCTCGCTCGACTTCGCCATGAAAGAGATGTAGACGGGACGAAGGATCCACATCTCGCTCTAATTACTTGTGGTCCGATGGCATGGTGCTCTGCTTGACCGAACTACATGCCAATGTACAGGGACTGTACAGTGAGCGTAAAATGTCAGTAGAGGACAATCAATCTACAACTCAGAGCTAGTTTAATGTCGACTGCTCGAACTGTGACACAGTTCACGCCCCGGAGTGAAGACGAGGAGAGAGAGAGAGTTGAAGAGAAGAGGCAAAACAAACAATGTATACAAATTAATCTCACTATTTCGAGCGGCTGCTCTTTTTAAAGGACCGACAGACTGTTAATTCTCACCGTCAAAAGTGGCTGTCAGTGACATCATTGCGGTCGATGCTAAAGCTAGCGTCATACAGTAATGGCATTCACCAAAGTGACGCAAAAGTGTAATCCTCCATCCCTGTTGTTTTAATTTCTGTACTTCCCATCCCACACCAGTTACTTACAGTCCCCCCCCCTTTTTTAAACTCTCTCTCTCTCTCTCTCTTCTATCTCTCTCTCTCTCTCTCTTCTCTTCTCTGGTTTCATTATGGCTTAGTACTTAACTGTACCGAGAGAGAACTGAGTCACTATAAAAGCAACGGTAATAGTTACGTGTAAACTAATGATTAGTCATGTGTGTTCAGGCCTTGGGATGCTTTGCTTGTGTTTGCGAATCCAGGAATTTTTCCCTGAGGTCTCTATGAATGTCACTGTCTATGGTGCTTGTTTATCAATTGGCATACAACGCATGTCTTTGAAGGGAGGTGGTTGTGCTTGTGAAATGAATGTGTGACGTGGGTGCCTGTATTGTTCGGATGATGTGACCTATGTTAAGTAAGAAGCGTTGTTTGAGGAGTTGCGTGTTTCTCCTAGTATTGAGCTCCCTTGCGTTTGGTGCCAGTAGAAGCAGGTACACGATGTTTCTGCGCTGCAGTTCATATCATGGCGATGGTGAATGTCCGCACTAAACATAATCACTGGTGAAATGAAGTGTCTCTTTCTATATGCTCCTTACAGATGGAGACACAGCGATTTTCTGGAACATCTGTGGCTTCCCGGACTGTGTCGCGTGTGAAATCTGGGAAGCTGATATCTGGAAACGCGTTCCCAAAATGTACTGCGATATTCTGGGAAGGCGTGATATCTGTAACGTGGTCTTTCAGAGCTCAGAAGGGCGACGAGAAAGAAGAAGACAAAAAAATACTGGATTTTAGAGGTAGTGTAATGTAGGAAATAATTTCTTTAGGTGCAATTGAGATCTTTGGCCTTCTTGTCCCTGTTTTTTTTCGCAAGCGATCACAGAGTTACCGTGATACGTACTGGGAACACACGTTCCCAGATTTCACGATTGGAAGTTCAGGAAATCTGGGAAGGCGCTTCCCAAATATCACGGTAAATCTGCGGAACGCGTTCCCCAGATATACGGTTCCAGATATTATACGACACCGGGTTGTTAGTGGAGGTGTTCTTCTGGAGGACGCATGGAAGGCATCAGGATGTTTACGTAGACTAGTTGAATTTCTTACTCCTACAATGGGGAGCTGTGGCATGGCTTGTCACATCCTGTTTGCTTCCATTTAAGGCTGGTGGTTGGCTGTGTGTTGCAGCCCTGAGAGGAGGGTTGGCAGGGTTGTGGAGTAATGATGAACGCGGACCCCTATTCTTCGGAGTTTAATTCAAGGGTATCATTCCGTGGAATGCTGCTGACTCTTTCAATGGCTTTCAGGATGGTGTGGGGTACAGTTCCCTCTACGTTGAAGTGCTTGGAGATCTCTTGGCAGCGAAGGGTGAAGGCGCCATCCGTCTAGCATACCTGCGAACGCGCGATCGCATTGGTGCCTTAAGTATGTTGTTTTGGCATACCGTGGAGAGACAAAAGGAAGATGTTAGGTTGAAGGAAACTTCCTTGGGTATGATGTTGATGGACCAGGAAGGAGACACTGAGACAGGTGATAACTGATAGGTGAACTTGACAGTGAAATGGAAAAGTGTTGCATAAATACCAATTTAACTGTTGAAGTTCTTCCTGTGTTTTGTCACAACAGGGGAAAATGTCATCTATGAAGCGTTTCAGAAGCAGCTGTCGACTCATGACGGGGCTCTGGGTGAGCAAGCGAGTTCTAACCCATCCCATGAAGCTGTTCTGCCATGGTGGGGGGCCATACAGGTTCCAATGCTGTCCCAATTCTTGTTTGTAGTTGATGTCTTTAAACACGTTGTTTTGTCAAATGCTGTTTCACACTTCAGAAATCTCTCAACTGGGGGTTGTCTTTGTAGATGTGACTGCAAGGAAAGTACCTGATGGCGGATTCCATGTCTCCATGTATGGATTTTCGTGCAGAGGCCAACAACATCAATGGTAACTGAGCAACGGTACCACTGTTGAAGGCCCATGAGCCGTATTCCAGTCATGTAACGTTTCTACAACAACCACCCCCAAAAGAGAGCTTTTCAGTTGGGCCATTTACTCAGGACACAATGGGGCGACCTGGGGATTCTGCAGAGTCTTGTTATTTTGGCAATTTTGAAGAACGATATCCTGCAGGATTTTAGGCCTCACCAGTGCCAATTGATTGGTCGTTGCATCAATGAGTCCTGTCG
The DNA here is from genome assembly GCA_018398815.1 of Conus ventricosus. Lineage (NCBI taxonomy): Eukaryota > Metazoa > Mollusca > Gastropoda > Neogastropoda > Conidae > Conus > Conus ventricosus. The sequence continues at coordinate 49,875,602 of CM031607.1, read as the reverse complement.
CTGTGTGGGGATGTTCCACCAACTTTTTGAAATCTCAACTTTTTGCGATGGTAGGGATCATTCGGGAGCAGCCTTGTAATGCAACTGTATGTAGTCCTTGGCTTCAGTTGATGTAGTCTTCGGTTTTCTGGACTGCAATAGCACCACCTTTGTCAGCTCTGCTGATTTGATGTTCGTGCTGAGGACTAGTGCCGTAGCTGTTGTTAGGTCTGGCTCGTAGAATTTGCCTCAGGTTGTCAACCCGACGCCCCAGTGCTTAGTTTCTTTTTTCTTCTTTGCCTTAACTAGGCTGACCTGGAGAAAGGTCCAGTGACGGTGAGGAATACCCACTGACCACAGGGAAGGTCCTCGTTGACAGTGGGAAAGACTACAACTTTGGATTCTCTCTTGAGGGCCAACATAAGACCGTATGGGAAACGCTTGGCTGTGTCTGGAGTGGGCCACTGTCTTCATCTGTCCGTGGGCAGGGCGTGGTTGGGTCTGTGGGGTGTGCTCGGCCAGCTGGAGGGGTGGTGTTTTTCTCCGGTGGCTCTGGGCATGTCATGACAATACGGGCTGGCACATCCATGGGGATGCTTCTTTAGGCTGTTATGTGCTGCATCCTGTATTAGTCTAATTTACCTCTGTTCAGGAGCAGTTATGTCCCTGATTATCTTATGGAGTGTCCTGCGCGTGCCTGTACCCATGATCAACACAGCGCAGGCCTCCAAGGGTGGTACCAGGACTTGCCGCTAAAGGGCAGGTGAAGACAAGTGACTTCTCTCGGGTCCTCCAGCACCTTCGGGTGTTTCTTTTTCTTCTTTGCTTAACTAGGCTGACCTGGAGGAAAAGGCTCCAGTGACGGGCGAGGAAACACCCACTGACCACAGGAGAAAGTCCTGTTGACAGTGGGAAAGACTACAAACTTTGGATTCTTCTTGAGGGCACATAAGACCTTATGGCGAAAGCTTGGCTGTGTTCGGAGTGGCACTGTCTCATCTGGTCCCGTGGGCAGGGGGTGGGGGTTGGGTTCTGTGGGGTTTTGTGATCGGCAGCGGGAGGGTAGTCGTTGATTTCGCCGGTGCGGTGGGCTCTGCAGTCATGAAATACTGGCTGGTAACCATGGGGATGCTCTTTAAGGCTAGTTATGAGCTGCATCCTGTAGTCTAATTTACCTCTGTTCAGGAAGCAGTTATGTCCCTTGATATCTTAATGGCGTGTCCTGCGCCGTGCCTGTAACCCATCGTCAACACTGCGCAGGCCGCCAACGGGTGGTTGGTACAGGACCTGCTCTAAAGGCAGGTGAAGACAGTGCTTCTCTGGCGTCCTCCCCAGCACCTTCGGGTGTTCTTTTTCTTCTTTTGCCTTAAACTAGGCTGACCCTGAGAAAGGTCAGGACGGTGAGGGAAAAACACCCACTGACCACAAGGAAAGTCCTGATGTGGACAGTGGGAAAGACTACAACTTTGGATTCTCTCTTGAGGGCACTAAGACCGTATGGCGAAAGCTTGCGCTGTGTCTGGAGTGGCTCTGTCTTCATCTGTCCGTGGGCAGGGGTGTTGGGGTTTGTGGGGGTGTGCTCGGCAGCTGGAGGGTGGAGGTTGGTATGTTTTTCGCCGAGTGGGCTCTGCAGTCATGAAATCGGGGCTGAGTACACCCATGGGGAAGCTACTTTAAAGGCTGTTATGGAGCTGCATCCTGTAGTCTAATTTACCTCTGTTCAGGAGCGTTAATGTCCCTTGATTCTTAATGAGGTGTCCTGCGCGTGCCTGTACCCATCGTCAACACAGCGCAGGCCTCCAAGGGGGTACAGGGACTGCTCTAAAGGCCCAGGTGAAGGCCAGTGCTTCTCTGGTCCTCCCCAACACCCTTCGGGTGTTTCCTTTTTCCTCAAAAAGCTATATATTTATATATATATATTATTTAAATAATTATATATTTATATATATATATCTATATACATGTGTGTGTGTGTCGTGTGTTAGTGTGTGTGTGTGTGTGAGTGTGCTGTGGTGTGTGTGTGTCGTGGTAAGCTTGCTGAAGGCTCCAATTTCATACGCATTTCTTAAAAATTTTTGCTGTGTGAAGTGAAGAAACCTTAAAAAGGGAAGTGAAAATTTTTTTTATCCAAAAATAAGGGAAGTACAATTTTGATTGAGGGCAGTCCTAACCAAATCTATGCTACGGGCTTAAACCTTATCAGCATTTTGATGAAAAAGAAAAACTGTTTGGAGGTGGGGGGGAAGAAATCAAAAAGTTGCCCTTGTGGCAAAAGTTACCCCTTTACGTGTAAGCTGATGATTATTTAAAAAAAAATTACGGTTTATGGATTGACCTAAGGAAAGGGGGGAAATAGTTCAGGGAAAGCGGGGAGGAACTGTGGAGCGAAATAAACTTCAATTGATAAAAAAGAAGAAGCCGATAAACGCTTTAATTACATTTTTTTTAAATATGATGCGCAGTGATTTGAAAATTAAAGATTAAAAGTATACAATATAAATTATTTTTATTTTATAAAAAGCTGTCTGTTCAGGTTTATCCAAATGTGCCTACAGCCCCGCCAAAAAAGGATAGTAAAAAACCCCTAACATAAAAACCTTCAGATAAAAAAATTACGCAAATGCGAAAAGTATGAGAAAGTTTTCAAAATACAGAAAAAACCAAACGAAGGTATTTGCTGCCTTAATGCTGTTACTTGTTAATAGGGAGATAAAACTAAAAGTGTCTATCAGCGGGAACGAGTGTTGGTCTTTAGCAAGGGGCTTTGGGCGCACCCGCAGCTTTACCTCTAGGGGGTTTTGTCTTTAGTCTCGGCCTGGTTCATTGTGTAAGTGCGGTGGCAAAAAATTAAAAAAAACCCCAAAAAGCAACAGCTATGGTTCAAAATAACGGCTAAACTTAGTTGTTTAAATGACAATAAAAAAAAGGCTTTTTGACTCAAACATCCGGATGATTTTTTAAATCGTTTCGGTTGATTTTGATGACTAAAAAAGCCCCCAAAAGTTTGTTTCAAAGAAAGGCGGGGAAATTTTTTAAAATAAAAACCCCCCGAGAGATAAAAAAGGGTTTTTAAAAAAAATAAACGGTTAAACCCGTTTAACGTAATAACAAACCCAAATTTTTTTTTTTTATTTATGAGTCAAGCACAAAAAGACCTTTTTTATTTTGTTAAGGGGTTTTTTTTTAAATTTAAATTTAAAAATTTTTGGGTTTGAAAAAAAAAAATCAGATGGTTAGACATATGAAAGGGCCAGATGATTGTTTTGAAGGAATGCTTGAGGAGAGAGCGTTTATCAAGAGCACTGAATGATATTGATTTTGAAGTCATTGACCCAACAAACCGACAGGCAAGTGTTGTTCATGCTATTTCTCAGATTCCAGTAAACTAACAATAAACCCGCCTGTTAAAGTAATGTTAGCTGTTTTAATCGGACTATGTAAACAATAAATGAAGAAAATCTAGAAGTCTGGGTCTCAACTAAACAACAGGACTATTCTTCTCGAATATGGACTTAACCATCCCGGTTGGCAGGACGAACTGTTACACAGTTTGACGCTGCCGCTGAAGAAGCGAATATGTGAGGCTCTGGATGGACAGGAGGGCGAAAAAAGAAGTCTTAGAGATCAGATTAAAACAGTCTAAAGTATGCACCGATTGTAGGCAAGGCTTACATTCCGCTGCCCCCAGCCTTGGAAAAGCGAAAAAAGCAGTTCTAAACATAAAGAATTCAGACATTAGAAATGTTTCTGTGGTGTGTTCTCGCAAGGGCTGCTTTATATTCCGCAAAAAAGCAGCGAGAGTGTTCTAACTATCACCCTTACATCAATGATTTAACTTTAGTGTGAGTGCCTTTCTGTTAGTGTAGACCAAATTGGATCAGTTTGAGAACAAAACAAACCAATAACTGTTAATGTCTACTACATGGGATGAGGAAACAAATCTACAACCCATCAGAGTGTCCAAGAACAGTCCAACGATTGGCGCAGCAGACATAAACCATGTTGACTTACTGCTGATGCTTTCACCCAGCGTGCGGCTACCGCATTTCACATTGATACGAACAATGAGTAGATAACGCAGCATACTTCAAAAGATCATGGCTACAAGAATTCTGGTAGAAAATGTTTAAACAAGAATGCCATCTGTTCAAGCCGCGAGCGAACATAAGAAACATTTAAAAGTTCTGTAGACTGTAATTGCTAACTAATTCGTCCGCCTCCTGGATCTAAAGGTTAGTTAAGAAAACTGGAAACGGTGCAAAATTCTCCATACGTAGTTTACGCAGACTTCGAGTCGCTTATGGTTTCTATGAAGGGCCGAGCACACAAAAACTTCGATAAACAGTTCTTAATGAGTAATCATCAGATGTTTCATCTTGCTTTTGTTATTGTTAGTCGGTGGCGCTCATTCAACGCAGAATTTTACAGGGCCCAAATGCGGCTAGCAGATTTTTACAGCGATTGCTGCAAGGTGCGTAACGATTTTCTAATAATCTGAATTTATCTGAAATCATGATGGCGTACCTGAAGACCAGCAACAGTATGCTTCAGCACTCACTGTTGGATTTGTGGTTTAGGCCTCTCATCCGACGAGCGAATCCAACAGTAAGAGACCATGATCACATTAGCGGAACGTTCAGAGGAGCGGCGCATTGTAAAATGCATTCTTCAACAAAGTTTGATCCTAAGACATGGAAGCTGCATCTTCTTTCTTAACTTGCGAAGGTACGACTCTATCTTATATTGCAAGCTGTACCAACGCCTTCAGGGTAGATGCATTGCACATCATCAGAAAAAGTACATTTGCTTTAATCTAAACACATGTCTTTTTATGACTCTATGCAACACATGATGGGATCATTTGAGTCATGGCTCATGTCCTATAATGTCCTTGCCAATAAACGAGAATACTTGACCAACTCTCGATAGAAGGGCGTTTACCCTTATGAGTACATGAACAGTTGGAAGGTTTGATGAAGGACACATTCCTCCTAAAGGCGCGTTCGTTTTCTAGTTCAGAGGAAAGGCATCAGCGATTCTGATTACCAACATGCTCAAGATGCGTGGGGCAGAAGATAGATTGTAAAACGATGGGGAAGAGACTATCATGACTCATACTTGATGGCCGATGTATGTTTGTTGGCGGACGTCTTTGAAAATTATAGAAGACCTGCATTGAAACATTACAGCTGTGGATCCTGCGCATTAGATTTCTGCGCCCGGGATTGAGTTGGGATGCTTTCTTAAAGTTTACTGGATAAGTACAGATTGATTTGTTGTAGATTTACCAATGCTTCAGATGATGCTGAAAACGGATTGCGTGGTGGAATTAGTATGGCGTCGCCACATTATGTAAAGCAAACACAAAATATTGGACGGATATGATCGAGTAAAGGTCTAAACTATCTTATGTATTTAGTGCTAACCAATCTGTATGGTTTGGGCAATTGCGAATCATTCCTTACGTAACTTTAAACTGTACACAGGCGGGCGATCCGAATAATATTCAAAGGCATTTAAAGTGGTTGGGGCTGTTTAAACGCCTGGATCAACAGCGTGGTTTCATTCTAGAAAGTTGACTTAGAATTCTCAGGAACTCCATGACCTGCATAATGATATCCATTGGCAGCAGGAAGCTAAAGATGAACCAAGAGAGCCGCCTAAACTTGTGGCCTAATCTTCGGGGCAAAAAAAAAATTATGTCTTGTTCATTACAGACTTCTACAATTTTATGTAAGACACGTGTTTTGAAGTTAAACAGCTGTTCATCGCCATAATTGCTTTGATCAAGAACAGTTCATGATGAAACCATACATCATGAAGAACACTGATTTCAGAACTAAATCCAAGAGGCTTCAGAAAAAGACTTTTTCAAGCTGATGAACAACGATGTTTTGGAAAGACTATGGAGAATCCGCCAAGCGCAAAGATTGTCAGATTTGTCTCCAGAGAGAAAACGAAGCAATTAAGCTGACTTCAAAACCTAATTCATCACGGACTTCAGAAGATTTCATGATCAGCTTTTGGGCATAATGATGAAAAAAAAAGAAAGTCAAATTGGACTAGCCTGTATTATTGGGTTTTACCGTTTTGGAATTATCAAAGCTTTTGATGTTAGAATTTCTTTATGACTACTTTAAGCCCTCGTATCCAGAGTCCAGAGTACTTTACACAGATACAGATAGTTTTGTTATAGATATCCCTACTGAAGATATTTATAAAGACATGGAAATGGAAGTGGCTAAGGGCATGCGGGGTGGTACGACACATCTGATTACCCTAAAGATTCGCCTTTGCATTCAATTCTAACAAGAAGGTTTTAGGAAAGATGAAGGATGAATTATCTGGAAAGGTGATCAAGGAGTTTGTTGGTTTAAGGTCAAAAATGTACAGTATTTCGAGCCAGGAGAAAATCATTAAGAAAGCAAAGGGAATATCTCGCAGCGTTGTGCAGTCAAACATATCACATGACAACTACAAAGAAGCATTGTTTGGCAATAAGACTTTTCATCATGACAACGTAAAACTGCGATCTAATCTACATGAGATCAACACAACAGTTGTAACAAAGAAGTCGTTAGATAGACAAACACAAAACGAGTATTTGTTAATCCAGAGTTTTCATATGCAATCGGGCACTGGAGGACCGCATAAACAGGGGGGTTTATATTTTTCATCAACTTTTGTTATAAGATCAATCATAGCTTCATCCAATTCATTTAAATCTTTTCTCATGTTTGCTTGATGCGTTCGAATTTTTTTTATTATTCAAGATATTCTTTTCCCAATTTGGGGGTTTGAGTTGTTAGGTGATCTGGATGATTTAGCATGCATTGATTAATCCCGAAAATGTTTCCTTAATAGCATTACACGCATGAAATGATTCCGTATCATTTTCAAGGTCTCTTCCTTTACATTCTTGTTTCGTTCTGCGCTTCCTTCTGAGCTTCCATTTTAACTCAAATATATTTACGTAAATTAATTAAAGCGGAACAGTGTCTGGTGGGATTATCTGCAGTTCCTCCTTCACAAAAGATCTTTGAGGAGCTGGTTGTTTTGTTGTGTCAGTTTCTCGTAAATAATACACGGGCGGATTCATTTTTACAATTCTTTTTATTTCATATGGATCAATACTCAATTGGATCGGTTGCCCTGATGCGAGTGTCCCATTACTGCTTTCCCCCGGTAAATAAAGGTACCTTACTTTCAATCCAAAATGGTAATAGTTTGCTGGATGAAGTCTTCCTTCAGCATCTTTTATTTTTTTCTTTTGTTTGCTTGTTACTGGTTTTAACCTTTGAAATTCTTCTTTAAATTCATTGCGCGCAAAACTGAGGGCAATCTTCTAACCCTTCTGTGTTGCGAGAATTGTCAATCAGCTCTCTGTGTATATGGTAGAAAAAAGTCTTTCAGCTAATGTTTGTTAAAGTTATCAACTAGCTGTGATCGGGTGAACTCCCGGAATGCCTCTTTTAATGGTAACTTTTGTTTTAACAATAATTGATTCATTGCCTTTAAATTCTTTTCCATCATCAACTTGAATCATGCGAGGTGTAGTAGGGGCCTCGCTGGTATATCAGCTGTATGGACTCAATGAAAGATGCACTCTTTTGTGTTAATGGCTCCGCATTTGTTTTCTTTGAAGCTATGTCAATGGACTTTTAGTGCGTACTTAATCTTTTTCGTCTAATCGCATCAGAGGGTAAATATAGAAGATCCATTTGATGGTGTCGTTTGGAGTTGTGTTCCAAAGTTGTCTCTGTATTCGTCTAGGGGAAGGTAAATAAATTTGCCAAATGCTTGATTAGATAACCATTCCTCTGTTTTGTTCACTGACTCCTGCCGCTTGGCTTTGCTTTTGTATTGCTTTTGCTCCTTCCAATATCCTTTGGGCGAATAAAAGATTTTGTTCATTTTTATTAAGCCAATATTATGTGCAACAAATACCCCGGGTCTACCAAAGGCAATAAAAACGCGATGTTCTGCATTTTTGTTTTTTGATGGTTGATAAATTTCACGAATTTTGGTGGGGGCATTGCTGCCCGGTTTGCTGTTATAGATAATATTGTTTTTTGCTTGATCAACATCTTTAAATATGTAACTGCTGCCCCCTGTTTTTTATTGTGTGCATTAATTAATATCTAATATGCTCAGTCTTGTTTTCTAGGCGTCTTGTGCAGCTGCTAGTTGCCCATAGCTTTGTTATGTCTTTTTCTCTCGCCGTCTCCGCATTTACTAAATGCGAAATTACTTCCGCTAAAGCAAGCGCATTCACACAGCGCACCTATCTCATTAGAGCGAAGCATTTTTATAAATGTATTGTTTATTTACATATTAACTGTCCTGGAATTATTCCTTGCTTGACTAGAAAATCTTTCGTGGCAACCGAAGCTGCAATGTATAGCATTTCAGCTTTGCTGAATCCCTCAAAGTCTAGTTTGCCAAGATCTGCTGTAAATTCTACAAGCTTTTACCAAGCATGAGTATCCTCACTTAGGCCCTCCAATAACAGCAGAATTGTTATACAAGGTTGTAACTGTTTTTTCGGTGCTCATTTTTAAAAATAAAATAATTATAATTTAATAAAAACATGAACAGTGATGATTCCTACAGCTCCCAAGCAGCTAAACCTTCCTGAACTTATGAATGACCAAGTGTTGGACAAGCTATTATGCCCAAAAAGGAGAGGCTGTATTCTTTGGCAGCATGTGGAAAAACAAACAGTTCCTCGGAACTGAATTCAGCATAGAACAGATTCAACAGATGTCGCCACAAGACATTATAAAGTATCATAACAGGTATGAAGCGCAGCTGGGGTCTAGAATGGTGAAAAGTGTGGGGCAAACGGTTCTTAGTTTGTACACTAAACTAGTCAGTAGATTTGCTCCCATTGATTCTGAACAAGATCTTACGTATGATTTAACGCAAGATCCATTTTTAACAAAGTCATTAGAGTCTCTAGGATGTGATCTATACTACAGATTTGGAACATTGTTATCGCCATTAATCATGGGACTAATAACTTTTAATCATATAGATTTTGTTTCCCTTCAAAATGAACGAGCTGGAAAATCATCAGAACAGAATCAGGAAACATTGAATCAGGTGGAGAAAGTAACCAAGCCAGAAAATCAGCAGAATCAGAAAACACTGAATCAGGTGGGGGCCATTAAAAATCCTGGGCGTGTTGAAGCAGGAAAAAATTAGCAGAGTGGAACAGACAAAAAAATTAATGTTACAGAATATGACTCATCATGAAAACATAACACCGCCAACGCCAGAACAAGTTGATTCAATGCCAGCTATAAAAACTCCATGTGATACAAGGCCCCAAAGTCTTCATGGAATATTGAACTTAAAACTGTTGCCATTTTTGGCGCCATTGCTGCTGTTGGGGGCAGTTATTACGGCTATAAAATATATACACAATGGCAACAGAAACAAAAGCAATCAAAAAAATCTGAACACTAAATACAGAAAAAGACAACAGCACGCCAAAACCGCCAATAACAAAGCATCATTTTGATCCATTTATAATGCAATAATATTTTAAGAACTTAATTTTAAATTTTTTAATAAAAATAGATCATGGCGTATTATAAAATGATAAAGTCAATAAATAAAGACATGGAGTCTATAAAAGACATTTCCATAGACCAGAATTGTAATCAATGGGGTTTGCTTAGGATGTAAGAACTTCCTTAAGATCTATGCAGAGAACGCTGAGCAAGACATCCTCAACGATGACGCGTTTTTTGAGGCGTGTGTGTACTATATTAGACATTTAGTATTTAAGATAAAAACATAGATTGTATTTTTTGATAATTATAAGATAACTTGAATAAGACCTTGGTTGTACTTAAAGGATGACTTAGTTATGATCTTGAGGTGACTTAATCAAGAACTTAATTAAAAACTTAATCAAGAACTTATTAAGAACTTGAAGTAACTTAATTAAAAACTTAATTAAGAACTTGGGGTAACTTAATTAAAAACTTAGAGTGACTTAATTAAAAACTTGGAAGTGACTTGGGTTAAGAACTTGGGGGTGGCTTAATTAAAAACTTAACTAAGAACTTAGAGGTAACTTAATTAACCTTTAAACCACCCAAGTCGTTCAAAAGTGGGTAACAGGATACACTTCCATAAAATGAACCAAGGGAAATAAGCGCTGTAACTAGTCTTGGGGATGTTAGAACGAGTTACTTTCAGTGGCCTATTGTGAACTTGGCTGTGTCTCATTATGTGTAAGCCCTGTGTTTTGTCGTGCTGGGTGACAAGTGTGTCATCACACACGCACACACACACACACACACACGTTACACTGTCTAATATCACTTTAAAGTGAAAAGACGTTAAATCAAAGAACAACAACACACACACACGTGCGCGCATGCACACGCACACACACACACACACACACACACAAAATGCCCACCCATGTAACATGTACGGCAGCCCCGGGCGGATCATGTGATAGGACTACGCACTATCCGATTACTTACTACGGGACCGGCCAGAGCCAGACCCACACACACAACACACACAAAAAGAGAGAGAGAAAGAGAACGACAGGTGAGAATGAGACGGTAGTTTGACAGGGAGCATATAATTATACGGCAAGCGGCGAGCGAACGCTGTGTGTATGTGTGTGTGGGTGTGTATCAGGCTTTACCTTTCGGGCTGATTGTACCGTGTTGGTGTTTTCAGCTTTAAGCAGATCAAACAGCCACGAACGGTAGCAGGTTGAGCGTTAGGCCTTGGCCGTTGCTTGCGCACACACACACACACATACACACATACGTACGCGTGCGCACACACACACACACACACACACACACACACGCGCGCATGCACACACACACTTACACACACACACACACACATACTTACGCGCACAGCCTGCTAAACAGAACACCCGCAGCATTTGCGCCGCACACAACAGCCACCTGTCTAGAGGTCGCGCACGCAGCTTTATCGATTGCATCACGAAAAGTAGTAATGGAGTGGTCTCCCTGTACACTGGATTGCACCACCACCAAAAGTAAGCTTAAATATAAGAATTCAACTACTCGCTATTGGTGGTCGGGTTTGGGCCCCCGCAGGCGTCACACTTTCGGAGTTTGGAGTTGCTGAGTTCAGGGCTGCACTTCCCTCATTAGTTGGTCACACAGTTTCGAGTTTCGAGTGAGACCAGAGTCTTGGGGGTCAAGTTCACCCCATCCAGAATGAAGACCGGTGCCAGCCATTCCAGACCAGAGGCCAGCCACCACCACCCCAAAAAATCCCAGGGCAAACATACTCCTGGGGTTTCCCCCCTGAAAAGCATGGTCGACACAAGTGACGCCTGCGATAAAATTAAATCAACAGTCGGCCATGCTCAGGGAGGGGGGGGTTTTTGCTATTTTTTTATGTTAAAAAAAATTGTATTTTTATTTATCTACAATATATATGTTTGTAGCGTGCTGCCATTATTTTTCAAAATATCAAATATTAACACGCACACAGCAAAAATATGTCCACACACTACAGTTGTCCCAATCCAAACCAAAGTTTTAAAGTCTCCAGAAAACACATGCCACTTCACAACTCAACACCAGCAATGGAAATGTCGAGGCAGAGCTGCGTTGTAAGCCTGCACTTAATTAATAAGACTGGCGTTGGTTCAAAATCGCCATGCCCAGTCACGCGGTAAGTAATCGGATAGCGCAAAGTCCTTAAGTAGGCCGTCAACTAGCAATTAAAGGCTTACCTGAGGCGCGTTCAGCCACGGCTGCTTTTCCGCTACGTTACTCTATGGGGGCGTGTTCAGTCCCGGCTACTTTCCCCTACGCTACTCTCTGAAAACTTTAGTAAATTAGTATTAAAACGGATAACCCTGCACAGTATGTTTGTTTGTAGATAATCGTTATTTTTTAGTTATTGAAGTCTTACTTGTCAGAGAACAGGGAAACCTTTATTCTGGCTCACTTTCGCCCGAAAACTGGTTGAGGGCGAAAGTGAGCCAGAATGAAGGTTTCCCTGTTCTCTCCTCTCCATGTCGGTGAATTTAAGGTTCATTTCCTTAAATGTACAGTTCATAGAGTTCAACATACCCATGATGTCAGCAAATTGGTGGGCTGTTGAGGAGAAGTGGGTGTTGTCTGTCCACTGTCTGCCGATTTAAGCGCCAGCCTTGTCCACACTGGTGCTGCGTGATGAGCTGCCGAGCCTGGTCTGCTTCGTGCTGTCCGCCCTGGGTCCGGGGTTCCGCTCCACATCGCCACAGCGTAGAAGCAGTCCGCCCCAAAACATCAAGGTGAGGAGCAGGCCAAGGGTTGCACCGTCCATCCTCGTTCGTGGTGTCAGCATGGCGATCGCAATGGCGGCTTTCTTCCTCGCTCGCTTCGCCATGAAAGAGATGTAGACGGGGACGAAGGATCCACATCTCGCTCTAAATACTTGTGGTCCCGATGGCATGGTGCTTGACCGAAATACAGGCCAAAGTACAGGACTGTACAGTGAGCGTAACTGTCAGTAGAGACAATAAAACTCAGAGCTCGTTAATGTCCGACTGCTCGAACTGTGACACAGTTCACGCCCCCCGAGAGAGAGAGAGAGAGAGAGAGTTGAAGAGAAGAGGCAAAACAAACAATGTAAACAAATATAATCCAATATTTCGAGCGGCTGCTCTTTTTCAAAGGACGACAGACTGTGTAATCGCGTCAAAAGTGGAGTGACATCATTGGGTCGATGCTAAAGCTAGCGTCATGACAGTAATGTCATCACCAAGTGACGCAAAGTGTAATACACCATCCTGTTGTTTTTATTTTGTCACTTCCCATCCCCACCAGTATACTTACAGTCCCCCCCCCTTTTTTAAACTCTCTCTCTCTCTCTCTCTCTCTCTCTCTCTCTCTCTCTCTCTCTCTCTCTCTCGTTTTCATTATGTTAGCTGTACCAGAGAGAACTGAGTCACTATTAAATGCAACGGTACTCAGTACGTGTAACTAATGATTAGTCATGTGTGTTCAGGCCTTGTGGATGCTTTGCTTGTAGTTTGCGAATCCAGAATTTTTCCCTGAGGTCTCTATGAATGTCACTGTCTATGTGCTGTTTTTCAATTGGCATACAACGCATGTCTTGAAGTGAGTGGTTGTGCATGTTGAAATGATGTGTGACGTGGGTGCCTGTATTGTTCCGGATGTGTGACCTATGTAAGTAGAAGCGTTGTTTGAGCGAGTTGCGTGTTTCTCCTACGTATTGAGCTCCCTTGCGTTTGGTGCAGTAGAGCAGGTACACGATGTTTCTTGCGCTGCAGTTCATCTCATGGCGAATGGTGAATGTCTCGCCACTAACATCACTGGTGAAATGACGTGTCTCTACTATATGCTCCTTACAGATGACACAGCGTTTTCTGGTACATCTGTGGCTTCCCGGTGTCGCGTGAAATCTGGGAACGTGATATCTGGAAACGCGTTCCCAAAATGTACTGCGATATCTGGGAAGGCCCGTGATATCTGGAAACGTGGTCTTTCAGAGCTCAGAAGGGCAGAAAGAAGACAAAAAAGACTGGATTTTCGAGGTAATGTAGGAAATAATTTATTTAGGTGCAATTGAGATCTTTGGCCTTCTTGTCACTTTTTTTTCGCACGCGTTCCCAGATTTACCGTGATACGTACCTGGGAACACGTTCCCAGATTTCACGATTGGAAGTTCAGGAAATCTGGGAAGGCGTTCCCAAATATCACGGTAAATCTGGGAACGCGTTCCCAGATATCACGGTTCCCAGATATTATACGACACCGGGTTGTTAGTGGAGGGTTCTTCTGGAGGAAGCATGGAAGGCATCAGGATGTTTCGTAGACTAGTTGAATTTCTTTCTCCTACAATGGGGAGCTGTGGCATGGCTTGTCTCATCCTGTTGCTTCCATGTAAGGCTGGTTGCTGTTGTTGCAGCCCCTGAGAGGAGGGTTGGCAGGGTTGTGAGTAATGATGAACGGGACCCTATTCTTCGGAGTTTATTCAAGGGTTTCATTACGTAGGATGCTGCTGACTCTTTCAATGGCTTTCTGGATGGTGTGGGTACTGTTCCCTCTACGTTGAAAGTGCTTGGAGATCTCTTGGCAGCGAAGGGTGAAGGCTCCATCCGTCGAGCATTACCTGCGAGCGCGTAGCATCTGGTTGAATAGTATGTTGTTTTTGCATACCTTGGGATGACAAAATGAAGCATGTAGGTTGAAGGAAACCTTCCTTGGGTATGATGTTGATGACCAGGAAGGAGACTGAGACAGGTGATAACTGATAGGTGAACTTGACAGTGAAATGGAAAGTGTTGATAAATTCAATTAACTGTTGAAGTTCTTCCTGAGTTTTTGTCCACAACAGGAAAATGTCATCTATGAAGCGTTTCCAGAAGCAGCTGTCGACTATGACGGGGCTCTGGGTGAGCAAGCCGTGTTCTAACCATCCCATGAAGCTGTTTGCCATGGTGGGGGCCATACAGGTTCCCATTGCTGTCCCCAATTCTTGTTTGTAGATGATGTCTTTAAACACGTTGTTTTGTCAAATGTGTTTCACCACTTCAAGAAATCTCTCAACTGGGGGTGCCTTTGTAGATGTGACTGCAGAAAGTACCTGATGGCGGATTCCATGTCTCCATGTGGGATTTTCGTGCAGAGGCCAACAACATCAATGGTAACGAGCAAGGTACCACTGTTGAAAGGCCCATGAGCCGTATTCCAGTCATGTAACGTTTCTGAGAGCTTTTCAGTTGGGCCATTTACTCAGGACACAATTGGGCGACCTGGAGGATTCTGCAGAGTCTTGTGTATTTTGGCAAGTGATAGAACTGATGAATCCTGCATGTTTTAGCTCCACCAGTGCCAATTGATTGGTGTTGTCATCAATGTGTCTGTCGCTGTGGGGATGTTCCACCAACTTGTTTGAAATCTCTACTTTTTGGATGGTAGGATCATTCGGGAGCTGCTTGTAATGCAACTGTATGTAGTCCTTTGGCTTCAGTGATGTAGTCTTCGGTGTTCTGGACTGCAATAGCACCACCTTTGTCAGCTCTGCTGATTCTGATGTTCGTGCTGAGGACTAGCTGCCGTAGCTGTTGTAGGTCTGCTCGTAGAATTTGCCTCAGGTTGTCCACCAGCGCCCATTGCTTAGTTTCTTTTTCTTCTTTGCCTTAACTAGGCTGACCCTGGAGAAAGGTCCAGTGACGGTGAGGAAACACCCACTGACCACAGGGAAAGTCCTGTTGACAGTGGGAAAGACTACAACTTTGGATTCTCTCTTGAGGGCACATAAGACCGTATGGCGAAAGCTTGGCTGTGTCTGGAGTGGCATCTTATTGTCCGTGGCAGGGTGGTTGGGTCTGTGGGGTGTGCTCGCAGCTGGTGGTGTGTGTTTTCGCCGTGGGGAGTTCCAGAAATATGGGTGTCTACTATTGGGATGTGCTTTAAGGCTGTTATGCTGCTCTGTAGCTCTATTTACCTTTCGGCTCAGTTTGTCCTTGTTTCTATGGAGTGCCTGCCCCTTGTACCTCACACAGCGTGGCCTCAGGGTGATACTGGAGCTGTTAAAGGCAGGTAAGAGTGTTCTTGGGTTCCCCCAGCCCTTCGGGTGTTTCTTTTTCTTCTTTGCCTTAACTAGGCTGACCCTGGAGAAAGGAGTGACGGTGAGGAACACCGTGACAAGGGAAAGTCCTGTTGACAGGGGAAAGACTACAGTTGGAATCTCTAGACATGGATCTCTTGGCGAAGCTTGGCGTTGTCTGGAGTTGGACTGTCTCATTGTCCGTGGATTGGGGGTGGGGTGGGGTGGGTTGGGTCGGGGTGCTCGGAGCTGGGGTGTGTTTTTCGCCGGTGGGCTCTGCAGTCATGAAATACGGGCTGGATCCATGGGGATGCTACTTTAAGGCTGTTATGAGCTGTCGTAGTCTAATTTACCTCTTTAGGAGCAGTTATGTCCCTTGATATCTTAATGGAGTGCTGCGCGTGCCTGTACCCATCGTCAACACAGCGCAGGCCTCCAAGGGTGGTACAGGACTGCTCTAAAGGCAGGTGAAGACAGTGCTTCTCTGGGTCCTCCCCAGCACCTTCGGGTGTTTCTTTTTCTTCTTTGCCTTAACTAGGCTGACCCTGGAGAAAGGTCCAGTGACGGTGAGGAAACACCCACTGACCACAGGGAAAGTCCTGTTGACAGTGTGGAAAGACTACAACTTTGGATTCTCTCTTGAGGGCACATAAGACCGTATGGCGAAAGCTTGGCTGTGTCTGAGTGGCACTGTCTTCATCTGTCCGTGGGCAGGGGTGGTTGGGTCTGTGGGGTGTGCTCGGCAGCTGGAGGGTGTGTTTTTCGCCGGTGGGCTCTGCAGTCATGAAATACGGGCTGGTACACCATGGGGATGCTACTTTAAGGCTGTTATGAGCTGCATCCTGTAGTCTAATTTACCTCTGTTCAGGAGCAGTTATGTCCCTTGATATCTTAATGGAGTGTCCTGCGCGTGCCTGTACCCATCGTCAACACAGCGCAGGCCTCAGGGTGGTACAGGACTGCTCTAAAGGCAGGTGAAGACAGTGCTTCTCTGGGTCCTCCCCAGCACCTTCGGGTGTTTCTTTTTCTTTGCCTAATAGGCTGACCCTGAGAAAGTCAGTGACGTGAGGATAAATCTGACCACAGGGAAAGTCCGTTACAGTGGAAATACAACTTTGATTTCTCTTGAGGGCCTAAGACCGTATGGCGAAAGCTTGGCTGTGTTGGATGTGCACTGTCTTCATCTGTGTGGGCAGGGGTGGTTGGGCTGTGGGGTAGTTGCTCGCAGCTGGAGGGTGGTGTTTTTTCCCCGGTGGGCTCTGCCCTCATGAAATACGGTGGTACACCCATGGATGCTACTTTAGGGTGTTATGAGCTGCTCCTGTATCTAATTTACCTCTGTCAGGAGAGTTATGTCCTTGATATCTTAATGGAGTTCCTGCGCGTGCCTGTACCATCGTCACACAGCGCAGGCCTCAAGGGTGGTAAGGACTGCTCTAAAGGAGGTGAAGACAGTGCTTCTCTGGGTCCTCCCCAAACCTTCGGGTGTTTCTTTTTCCTCAAATATATATTATTATATTTATATTTATATAATTATATATTATATATTATGTGTGTGTGTGTTGTGTGTGTGTGTGTGTGTGTGTGTGTGTGTGTGTTGTGGTGTGAGTAGCTTGCTGAAGGCTCAATTCATAAGCATTTATTATTCCCTTCACCCACTCAAGCACATACTGTTAGTTAGGCAGAATCATCTACCACTGCAGATATGAATGCTGTCTCCCCCTATCTTTTCAATCTAAGCCATAAGAGCAAGCTTTGTTTATAATTGAATATTTCTTGCAGTCATTGCAACACCAAGCTGCTCTGTAAGTTGCTGGAATGGTGCACGGTTACTTATCCTTGGAATTTATTAGTTTATTGTATGTATGTATGTATGTATGTATGTATGTATGTATGTATGTATGTATGTATGTATGTATGTCAGTATGTATGCATGTATGTATGTATGTATTCATTTTGAGAAGCATTTATTTAATTTTTACCCACTCAAGCACATACTGTTAGTTAGGCAGAATCATCTACCACTGCAGATATGAATGCGTATCTCCCCCTATTTCTTCAATCTAAGACATAAGAGCAAGCTTTGTTTATAATTCAATATTTCTTGCAGTTATTGCAACACCAAGCTGCTCTGTAAGTTGCTGGATCGGTGCTCGGTACTTATCCTTGGAATTTATTAGTTTGTTGTATTTTAGTCCCTTGCGGATTCATTCCAAGAACTGGCCCTCAGCACTTGTGTCTTAGAGGATATCTTTTTATACTTTTCACAAGAAAATGTAGCTTGTTTTGCTTTTTCATGATTTTTTTTTGCTTCTTAGATGGCACCTTTGGTTGGTTTTTTGAAAACTCAACAAACATACTACGGTATTGCACACCAGCCTTTTCTGGGATTGCATTCTTCTTAAAACTGAAAAGGCAGAGGAGTCAAATTACCACTTTCCGCGGTCACTGAGGAGAAACAACCAAGTTTCGAAATATCGGTATATGACCAGGAGTTATATGTTAGTGAGTTTCCCTCCCTATTGGAGGATGTCTCTCCCCCCCTTGGAGAATATAAGCTTGCTGAAGGCTCATTTTGAGAAGCATTTATTTAATTTTTACTCACTCAAGCACATACTGTTAGTTAGGCAGAATCATCTACCACTGCAGATATGAATGCGTATCTCCCCCTATTTCTTCAATCTAAGACATAAGAGCAAGCTTTGTTTATAATTCAATATTTCTTGCAGTTATTGCAACACCAAGCTGCTCTGTAAGTTGCTGGATCGGTGCTCGGTACTTATCCTTGGAATTTATTAGTTTGTTGTATTTTAGTCCCTTGCGGATTCATTCCAAGAACTGGCCCTCAGCACTTGTGTCTTAGAGGATATCTTTTTATACTTTTCACAAGAAAATGTAGCTTGTTTTGCTTTTTCATGATTTTTTTTTTTGCTTCTTAGATGGCACCTTTGGTTGGTTTTTTGAAAACTCAACAAACATACTACGGTATTGCACACCAGCCTTTTCTGGGATTGCATTCTTCTTAAAACTGAAAAGGAAGAGGAGTCAAATTACCACTTTCCGCGGTCACTGAGGAGAAACAACCAAGTTTCGAAATATCGGTATATGACCAGGAGTTATATGTTAGTGAGTTTCCCTCCCTATTGGAGGATGTCTTCCCCCCCCCCCCCCCCCCCCCCCCCCCCCCCCTTGGAGAATATAAGCTTGCTGAAGACTCATTTTGAGAAGCATTTATTTAATTTTTACTCACTCAAGCACATACTGTTAGTTAGGCAGAATCATCTACCACTGCAGATATGAATGTTTATCCCCCCCTATTTCTTCAATCTAAGACATAAGAGCAAGCTTTGTTTATAATTCAATATTTCTTGCAGTTATTGCAACACCAAGCTGCTCTGTAAGTTGCTGGATCGGTGCTCGGTACTTATCCTTGGAATTTATTAGTTTGTTGTATATATATATATATATATATAATTATATATATATATATATATATATATATATATATTATATATAAAGAGAGAGAGAGACAGACAGACAGACAGAGAGAGACCCGGATTTATCAGAATTCGTACATGATCTCAAAGTTGATTCCTGATCATTTGTTTATACGCAGACCAGGTATATGCCAGGTAGTTCCAAGCAAAGACATTCAACTGAATGGAACACGACTATTTGGGGGGAAGCCTTGGGTGACGCAAAGTACGGTCAAGGAAAATCACTTGAACCTGCAATCTGCAGTCAGATTGGTAGCGGTTCCCCTAATCTTAGATTACGAGTGATGACACCGATAGGAATCACTTAGAACAAATAAGATGGTTGGCCCGAGTGACTGGGAGGGTTGGGATTGGCTATGAGAGCCGATATTTGGGTTAGTTTTGGTTTTAAGACCATGCTTTGTCATATGTGGATTAAACAGTGTTTTGGTACATCGATACTTCATTGTGTGACTTTATACATAAGGTTAACTCCCCTTAGTCCTTCATTTGAATGATCTTCTTGAGCTTACATGGCACATCTTGTTTACCTTTCCAATAACCGCTGGTACTGTTTGCTATTTTCTGAGATACGTTTAAATCTGATTGCCCATATTTTATGTTTTACTCAATAATTTTTATTTGGGTGTCTTCCGTAAGTTTTGACAGCAACATATTCATTTAGTTTCTTGCGGTCCTGATATCAGCCGGTGGCTAAGTGCGCTGTAAATAACACGAGCGCCGGTATAATTATACACAGCCTTTCTCCTGTCTATGGGTTCCGGGCGAAATTGCCCCGACTATACAGTACAAAGCAATTATGCAAATCCAGGCATTGTATACAGCGACGCAGACGCTGTGGCAAGAGTGGAAGAGAACTTCTGACGTAAAAATAGTTAAACGTCCTAAAATCCTTTGGACGATGGGTGAAGGAGACTGGGCGGAGGTGGGGGCGGGGGAGGGGGATGAAGGGGAAATGGGGACGGGGTCTGTATGGGGTGGGGTGCACTGGCCAGCGGAGAAGTGCAGGAGGGGCGGTGGCAAGACAAGCTTGCTTTACTTCATCGCTTGACCAAGAAAGGGGGGGGGGGGGGGGGATGAACAGAGTCTGATGGGTTGTGCGAAAAGGAAGGTGGGGAGATGATGGCAGGATAAAGGGGCGTGAGTTGCTTTTCTCCATCAAGAGCAGAATGTAATCCACTTCTTGGAACACAACACAGACTGTAAACTGTGGCATGTGCTCCTGTCTGTCTGTCTCTCTCTCTCTGTAAGTGCACGTGTGTGAGTGTGTGTGTGTGTGTGTGTGTGTGTGTGTGTGTGTGTGTGTGTGTGTGTGTGTGTGTGTGTGTGTGCGTGCGTGTGTATCTGTGTTTGGCGTGCGCGCGTGCGTGTATTTGTGTGTATGTGTGTGTGCGTGAGTGTGTGTGCGCAGGTACGTCCGTGCGCGCGCGCGCGCACGCATGTGTGTGAGTGTGCGTGCGTGTGTGTGTGTGTGTGTGTGTGTGTGTGTGCGCGCGAGCTGAAGCATATGTGTATGACTGTTAAAAAAGAAAACCATGTAACAACACGAGAACCCAGGCCATGTCCACAGTGCGTGCAGCTATGGCAATGGAGCCTGCTGGCTCGGCTCCCCCGTGCAGTTCAGAAGCCAGTCTAGCAGAAAGTGGACAGGGACCCTGCAGTGCCCCTGGCCCCCGAAGAACTAAAAACAGTCATCAGTGAACAGTTTTGTCAGGAGTGCCGAGAGGACAGGAAGGAAGAGACACGCTGAGCACGTGCGTGCACTCGCTCATTATGCGCAGCGCTTCCATCTCTGGCGTGCCGAATGAAGGAGGAAGACGCATAATGAGTGTGTTCGTGGGTGCTCCCCCCTTCATGTAGATGGATCAGCGTCAGCTGCTCTTTCAATAGACGTGGCGAGTGGGGCGGTGAATCGTGGTGCATAAAAGGCACGGGGTGTTCTGGCATCGTTTTCTTTTACATTTTTCTAACCACACGTTGGATTACCCAGTGGTTGTAAATTTCAGCTGAGTGATGCTTTCTAACAATCCACCAATTGGGGCCTCCCCCCCCCCCCCCCCCCTTCTCTCTCTCATTCATTTGACACGGTTACAGATGCACCTGTTCATGGAATCAAATTAGACAATGCTATTGAATCACTTTTTCATTATCATCTTACAAGAAATGAGATAATAACAGACATAAAAAAATTAGATACAGGAGAGAGTGATGGGTCTGTTAAAATCGCTGGAAAATGCGAAAACGTGCACATGCAGACGTAATCAACTTTCTTCTCGTCTTAGACAACAAATTATCATAAGGTGGCACTTTATCCATCGAGTGAACCAAATCTGTTATTGTCCCAGTTCTGAAAGAGTGGTGTTAATAATCCTGACAACTACTGTGATGTTACACTCACAATCAGCGAGGTACATAGTAACGTACTGAAAAAACAATTGGCAGAAGGGCAGAAATGAAAGAAAAGAAAGAAAAACAGCCTGGTTTGAGATCAATTACAGTACTGAAGATCATATTTTCATACTCTATGCTTTGGAATAAAAACACTTATTACTTAACGCTAAACTTTAGGTCGCATTTGATTCTGTAAATTGAAATATTATGTTAACTGTTGTACGTAGAAATGATATGAATGCTAAACTATGGTGCTTTACGAAGTACACACAACTTCTATGTGGCTGTGTTCGAAAAAGGAACATATACACCGAACAAATTGATTTTCCATGTGGCGTAAAACAAAGATGACTTCTGATCCCACAACTTTCATTTTTGTTGTATAATAGATGAGTAAGCAACTGAAGCATCCAGACGAGGAAACCATGAAACACATAGGTCACCCACAGCTACAACAATGTTACTTCTCCCTGAGAATGACGTCGTTCTCTTATTAAGTACAGGTTTTCACAAATCACGGTGTGTGTGTGCGTGTGTGTGTGTGTGTGTGTGTGTGTGTGTGTGTGTGTGTGTGTGTGTGTGTGTGTGTGTGTGTGTGTAATATCAGTTGAATGCATTGACAGAAGAAGCTGACTAATTATGCTTGTCATTAAATATTAAAATAACAAATATAGTTTTCCATAACGGTGGTAAATTGTCATGGCACAAAAGATGAATGCAGGGCAATGTAGAAGTGAAAAAGTTAATTTTAACAAAGGTAAGGTCTAGGAATCATGTTTACAACTAAATTGACCATCACACAATGGCATCTGCCACAGACCAATTATTTCCCTTGACCTCTTAATGAAATGCCCTGTACATGCCTGTTCCCTGGTTTCCATGGGTGATGCAGGATTGCTCCCGACTGGATTTTTCGGCGAGGACAGTACTTTTCTGCATCTCAGTGAAACATTCGGGTGTGTCTTTTTCTTCTAACTTAACAGTGCTTGGAACGAATCGTACTGGGTGGCAAAGACATGTGTAATGGAAATCCTCAGAACGGTACAAAATTGAATTCAGCTGATTTACATTTGTTTTGGAAAATGTTCAACACCCAAGTAGATCCAATGCTCACGTGTGGTGCTGTCACAAGGGGTCTCTTAACAAGCAGATGAACAGAGTTCACATCTTTGTCACGAAACAGTTTTTAAGTTCCCATTTATGAATCCAACAAGATGTTATACGGTGGAACAGGACTGAATCCGTTATTTTAAGACCTTATACATGTTTAATGTATGTACTGGTTGACGGTTCTGCGGTTACCTCAATCCAGACTTTGTAGACAGGCATATGATATGATGTTTTACAGAGTACGGCAGAGAAAATTGGGCTTATTGTTTTAAAACAATCTCATAATGGGTTTGGTACTGGGTGGCTGTTCCAAGAAATAGGGCAAGAACAGAGTTTCATTTCAGAATTCAAAGACAGGTTAATCGCATGTTACAAACAGAACTTACTCGCTTACACAATGTAAGGTAAAATATGACACTTGAAAACGCTTTTGAAATAGAAAAATAAATATAAATGATCACAAATAAATAGCACACAATATATTTTGTGAAATTTAGGCTAAGGACCTTTGTTTTTAATGCTAGTAAGAAAAAACACCTAAACTCCGGGACGGCCTTTGAATCGCCTCGCCCACTGCTGTGGATAATGCAAACTTTATTTTCAGTTTGAAGTCTAAAACATGTGAGATTATGATGTACTGTTTTCAAGGTATACTGTGGTTAGATGACGGATTCATTGTAAAGGCCATTGCAAAATGTATTGCAGATGCTTGGAATATTTGATTGTTAATGGGAAATGTTTGAATCATTGTAAACAACGTTCTTTACGTGAAGGAAAGACAGTCTTCTTTGTACATGTTGTATAGCTGTTTGGGACCTTTGTTCATTTTTTCCCTCAATGTTTTTAACATAGAATTTGTCCCTTCATTTTCAGTTACCCAAATTCTTTTCCATAATTAAGTCGGTATGATTGAGAATGTTTCTTCTTATTTATGACATAGCTGACTTGTTGAAGGTAAATTTTCATTTTTGTGTTTTGTTGTCACACCCACTCCCTTGTCACAAGACCAGTTTGGAAATAACTATATTGCAAAGTGTACAAGTGTCAACTCCCCCCCCCCCCTCTCTCTCTTCTATCTCTCTCTCTCTTTCTTTCTCTATCTCTCTGTTTGCCTCTGTCTGTCTATCTGTCTGTCTCTCTCAACTCGCGCATTCCCTTCGAAGCTAAAAAAAAAGTTACTACCAGAACATCATGCAAAAAATCAAAATTGCCTAAACATAGTGTCACACTTTTCACATTATGAATGTTGTGGTAATAAATGGACAATTTTAAAGAAGGTTTTCTGAATATATATGATCTTAAAACAAAAGCAACAACAACAAAAAATGGTATCAGTGCTTCAAAATTACATGTGTATATGTAATCAACCAGGTGCTCGAGTCCTGATTTCAATACAACACACACACGCACGCACGCATGTACACACACATGCAAGCACGCATGTACGCACGCACGCATACACGCGCTCACACACACACACACACACACACACACACACACACACACACACACACACACACACACACACACACACACCGCGTGCGCGAACGGGACAAAATCCTTTTTTAAAATTATATGTATTGATGATTACTGGAAAACAGACCTTGCTCTGATTGTATCATCAGTTGAGAAAAGGCGGGAAGGGAAAATGAAAGGACGGAGCAGAAGGAACAAAATGGGCACGGTTTCCCAAAACACCAACCCCGTAAACACATAACACATTGCAGAGTGCAGTCCTGCATTAGAAGGTATGAAACAGGTGCGAACACGCCTGCGCACGTTATGTAAATATGTCGCATCCAGTCCGGATTACTTAGCGAAGCCACTTTTGCTGTGAATACTTCCATTGCAAATCAAACGTGAGAACTCACGAAATGGCTTACACGGTCGGAACTGTATAGCGAAGTAAGCTAGAAATACTCAAGATCTAGCCACGAACAGGAACTGCAACAATTCCATAATTGTGTTTATCGTTCTGTACTGATACGAGAGCCAGACACTGGTAGAGGACACTCGAACGGAAAGAATGCAAAAGATTGAGAATACATTACGCCTCAATGGCCGCTCCACATCTGATACAGAAAACACCCGAGACATGAGCGTTTTTTTATTCGAAATTTCAGGAGTCCGTAAAGCTTGCCAAGCAGGGTATATATCACGCCAACATTCCCTGCTGGGTGCAATGGAGACTGGACGTTCCAGTGGTTTCAGTTTCTGTGGTATTATAACCCAGCCACCAGCCGCCATGGCGACGTGCTATACTCGCGGACTCCCGCTGGGAGAGCCTGGGTTCGATTTCCATCAGAGCCATTCATTGACGGAATTTTGCTGTCCCTACCGGCCCCTGTCCAGAGTTGAGTTTGGTGTCGTCTCAGTGGGGAAGGATGGGACACACAGTCGAGTTTCATGCATCCAATAGATGCTTCTCTGGAGTGCTGCTCACGTTTCCTGACCAATACCGCTGATGACTGTATCTTTCAGGCCCGTTAACGCCCAGATATATTATGAAAGTAAGCGTAGAATATAACCCTGCTGTGTAGACTCAGACCAGAATGGAAATCCATGGCATCATCTTATCATCCTTATCCTCATCGATCAGCATAAAAAAGGCTCAAATTCTGTGACCCTTCACGTCCTGCTTTCATGGTGACCTTAGTTTTAATTACAGCTCCACGTCTATGCTCTTGAATTGGTTCTATCGGGGTCATCGGTATTGGCGAGGTCTGCACGCCAGTACGCACGCACGCATACACGTGTTCTCTCTCTCTCTCTCTCTCTCTCTCTCTCTCTCTCTCTCTCTCACACACACACACACACACACACACACACACACACACACACACACACACATGACTGTGGTTGGACGGACGTGGTGGCGCCCTCCGGAGGGAGAGCTCACTTACACTGGCCCCACGACTAAGCAATCACTGTCGTCAGTACGGGTTCAGTAGGTGGTGTCCAGTGTATGTAGGATCAGAACAGACACCACTGAAGACCTCTGAAGCGACTCGGCAGCAGGGCAGTGTCTCAGTTGGTGGGTTGCCTCTGGACTTGACATTGACTGATCCCTGCGGATTGCTGGTGCCGAGGCTGTGTCTTTGGACGGGGGACCGGAATGAACGTCGTAGATGCAGCGCCACTGGAGTGCCATGGAAGATGAGACAGAGAAACAGGGGAAAAGAACGACAGGAAAAAAGAAAGAAAGAAAATGGGGGGGGGGGGGGGGGGATATATATATATGGCTAGCCGACCGCACATGACCCTTTCAGGGCGTTTATCATGCTGTGAAAAGAAAAGTGCGTTTCTAAAAAGAATCAAGAACAGACTATCTATACTATCTGTACAATTCGTACACGATGATCATTGACAGCTATTCACATGGTAACAGCAAATGACGCCGTGCTGTGCTGCGCGTGCAAGGCAATGCCCTGCACTGATCACCCCATCCATCACGAAAACCACGTTCAGTACAATGCAGTTCATGTCGGTTATAGCCCAGATGACCATAAACGGATGTATCAGGACTGACATCTCTTCAAAGTCAATTCTTTACAAACTTGTTAAAAAGTGATTAAAAAGTGACGAAAAGAAAACATGATGGTGCTAAAAAGACCCTCTTGAAAACGGCAGATAATAATAATAATAACGTACATTTATAGAGCGCCCTTTCTCACTAGAGCTCACAGCGCTTTACAATGTTTAACTATAAACATGTCAAAACAAACATCACTATACAAAACCATAAACCCAGTCACCTCATCAATTATGACAATGAAACACAGCAAGGAAAGGGGGGGGGGGGGGCTAGCCAACCAACATTGACACCACACACACACACACACACACACACACACACACACACACACGCGCGCGCGCGCGCGCGCGCGCGCGTGTGTGCGCGCGCGCGCGCGTGTGTGTGCGCGCGCGCGCGCACACTGTCAGTTTTCAAGTGTAACACTTACAACACGTAACGCCATGACACACCCAATAACAGGACAAAAATGTTTTCCATAGAAAAAATTCCTTGAACAGATGGGTTTTGAGAGCAGAGCGGAAAGCAGAGTCAGTTTTGGCAGAGCGGATCGAAAGTGGGAGAGAGTTCCAAACGGAAGGGGCTGCAAAAAAGAAGGAACGTTCACCATAGGTTTTTGTTGAAACGCGTGGCTTGCAGAGTGTGAGAGTGTCAGATGATGAGCGGAGTGTTCTTGCCGGTGTGTATATGCTAACCAGGTGAGAAAGATAGACTGGGCCAGATCCATTGACGGCGCGAAAACACATGCATGCAATTTTGTATCTAATGCGTGCTGCTATGGGGAGCCAGTGCAGAGTGTGGAGATGCGGGGTGATGTGGTCTCTACGGGGAACCCTCAAGACCAGGCGTGCTGCAGTATTTTGTAATCTCTGAATTCGTTGTATAAGATCTTGTGGGCAATTTACAAGGAGACCATTGCAATAATCCAGACGGGAGAGCACAAATGCTGAAACGAGAGTTTTTGTTGCCTCAGTTGAGAGGAAATGGCGAATTGAGCTGATACGACGGAGCTCAAAGTTAACTGTACGAATTACGTTCATGACCTGAGCATTCATTGTCAGATGTGAGTCAAGAACAACGCCAAGATTCTTTGCTGACTTTGAAAATGGAACAGTGGCATCACCGACAACAAGCGAGTCCGGTAATGGAGTAGACAGTGACGTTCTTGGTGAAGAAATGACTAAAGCTTCAGTTTTCTCATCGTTTAACTTGAGTTTGTTAAATGTCATCCATGATTTAACATCCTGAATACATGCTTGCATTGACTGAACCAGCTCGTTGACATGGCTGGGTTCTGCAGACTTTTGTAACTGAGTATCATCTGCAAAAGAGTGAGACAGAACAGAGTGAGATGAGATGATATCAGACAAGGGTGTTGTATACAAAACAAACAAAACTGGGCCAAGGACAGAACCCTGTGGCACTCCATAGGCGATTAACGCTGGGTTAGATTTGCAGTCTTGAATAGATACAGTTTGAGTGCGGTTGGACAGGTATGATTCAAACCAGTGAAGGGCTGTGTCAGAAACACCAAACACATGTTCTAAACGAGAGAGAAGAATGCTGTGATCAATGGTGTCGAATGCGGCCGAGAGATCTAACAATGTCAAAACAGAGAGTTTTCCTTCATCAAGAGAAAGCAGGAGATCATTTACAACTTTCATCAGGGCAGTTTCCGTGCTATGACCGGGTCTATAGGCCGACTGATGGATACTGAATAGTTGGTTGGACGATAAATGAGTGGAAATCTGAGACAACACAATTTTCTCAATAATCTTTGACAAAAACGACATATAGGACCATAGACACTACAGAATGAACACTGTGCCCACTGTGGACAGAGTGCTTGGTCCCAGCCCTTACTCACCTAATCCGAACAAAAAAAAATCGCCTTTTTATATCACCAGCTTTGGTATTCTACATAAGAAAGCATATTCGGCGGAGGAGTAGACAGCGCACAGATATACATACATCCATACACATACATCTTGCGTTTCCACCCAATCAAAACAGAACTTCACACATTAATATGCACTCAATTTAAATAATACTTAAGGCGTTGAGCATACATTATTCTAGGTATAGTGTATTCTTGTCAGGTTCTTTTCCAAATCATTAGAATTCAATATCCGTTTTCTTCTTCTTTCATTTCAATTGGAGTAAAGGCTGCTAACAAAAACTACACATATTAAGATGATATTTATTGGGGCAATCATGCAACTCCTCCCTTTGACATTCCCTCTCCCACCTCTTCCTTACACACAGACAAACACACACACACACACACACACACACACACACACACACACACACACACACACACTGTCTCTCTCTCACTCACACACACACACACACACACACACACACACACACACACACACACACACACCTGCTACCATCTCACAGGGGTGTTGTGAAACACAAACTGGAAATGCACTCTGAAATGACACTGACCCCATGGCTCGATACATGAAGGGATCTTCTGTGACCCATATTGCAAACCAAGAATAAAGCATGCGTTGGTTGCACGGTCTGTAGTATCTGAGCTCCCATCTGATGTTCTTATGTAATCTTGTTTCCACAATGTTTTCCATTATTTGTCCTTTTTCTTACACTAGAGTATCTAAACTCAGATACATTCCTGGCTCTCTCAGCACAGGCTGCGAAAAGCTGTCAATATCTATCGTGTCATGAACTGTACAAAAAGGGCAGACTGTTGTTCTTGTTGTTTGTTTCGTGTTCAGACCCAGAATGTTTTCACTGTGTGGTAACAGCCCTATAAATGTTCTGTACGGTCGGCTGGACTACTATAAATCTCAAACTGAAGGCACTGGGCTTCCATCCTCCATTCTACATGGCAGGGAATATTTGCGAGATCCGTGCCATTTTAGGAGAGCTTACAGCATCCGGAACGAACACATGAAGTGAGAGAGAGAACAGAGAGGAGGGTGGGGGTCGGGGTGGGTTAGATCTGGGTCTTAATGTGAAGGATGGTAGAAAGAACACTTTGATTGAAATGTGCCAGCACTGGACATCCAATGTCTAGGGAAGGACTCCAAGGCGACCCATACTCTCCTACAGCACTGGTCATCGCTCCACTCGCCACGTCTGTCTGAAAGGCCAGCCCATACAGAGACGTCGGCATGACAAAAAGGCACGCCCACAACGACACTCATCGTGCATGGTCCTCACTCATTCGGCACGCCAGAGATGGAACTACTGTGCATAATGAGCGTGTGCACGCACCTGTTCAGTGCTTCCTGTCCTCTCGGCACTCCTGATAAAACTATTCACTGATGACGGGCGGGGGAAGGAGGGGAGTCATGGGAAAAGCTCAGCCTTTGTTCACTTTTGGTGGACTGGGTTTTGAACTGCACGGGGGAGGGAGGGGGTCAGCGGCTCCATTTACGTAGGTGCACCAACATCCAACGTGAACTGTGTTCGTGTTTTGTTTCACGATTTTTACAGTCATACATATGTGCTTAAGCACAAACACTGAACATACACACACACCCGCGCACGCACATTCACGAACCCACGTACGAGCGCGCACATAAGCGCGCGCGTGCGCGCGCGCGCACACACGCACACACACACACACACACACATACACACACGCGCGCGCACTCAATGTACGTTAATGCACACACAGATGCATACACACACAGAGACTATGCATTCATGTCCTTGCAAACACACACACACACACACACACACACACACACACCGTGATTGAGCATACACAAGATTTTCTCGCTTGTGGTGTCCCCGAGAAGTGGGATCGATATCAAAATCTGATTTTGTTGATGGAAAAAAAAAACAGGCTTCCATCCTCCCCTATCTATCATTCTCGTTCCTTCTTATTCAAATACCCTGTCCCAGTCCGTCTACTCCCTACAAGACTGCCTTGCTCTCAACACTATCCTTCGATTCTCGTTCCTTCTTATTCAAATACCCTGTCCAGTCCGTCTACTCCCTACAAGACTGCCTTGCTCTCAACACTATCCTTCGACTCTCCCCCATTAATCTGTCACTACGCTTTTTTTTTTTTTAACAGCCTTCCACCTCTCCACCTCTGACGCACACGTACCTGTCCTCTTCAGAGAACGGGGAAACCTTCATTCTAACTCACTTGCTTCACCACCGAGTTTTTGGGCGGAAAGTGGCCTAAAAGCCGCCTTTTCCTGTGGAGGAAGAGGAAGAGGAGAATCACCGGCAGACAGACAGAGAAGAGAAGAGACAGAGAGAGAGACAGACAGACAGACAGAGAGGCGGGCACTACAACACACACACACACTAACACACACACACAGACACACTAACACCACAAGCACACTCTTTCTCTTTCTTTCTCTCTCAATTAAATGCCATAAAATCCGCACACTTCTTCTGACTAATTTCTGCCTACAAACTTTGCACAGACAGGCAGACACGGGTCTGAAACCTGATCACTTAATTTACGGCTCGCGGCAGTTTGCAAACTAGCCTAGCCTGTGCTGTGTTAAACGAAGCACACTCGGCTGGTTACACCACATTGCATCAGAAATTCGAGATTGCCACGTCGACAAACCAGATCGAGGCTGTCACGCGACACGACGGGGGCCGTCATTGTTGTTGAGCCACCACTCAAGAAGGCTGTGTGTTTTGTCTGCGCTCTGTTGTGACCACTGTGTTTTAATTGTGTTATTTTAAATGGCTAAAACGTTACTGAAGAACAGGTTTGTTATTCGAGGCATAGAACTGCATGTTAGAGTATTTGTGTTGAAAGAATTAGTTGAGTCAGTCAGTGAAGGCAAGCCAATCTATTCACATGTCTGCCCGCACAGCGGGCGTGTGCTAACACGTTCCTCGCTATACAGCGAGAGCCGCTCTTTCTCTGTTCTTCATTGCGCTCTTAACTGGTAGTTGTCTTTGAAGGTAGGCGAAGCATGTTGTGAAACGGAGAGACTATCTTAAAGGTTTGTTGGTTCAAGGAAATGAAACAAGATGTAGCTAGTTTTAATACGTGTTTGTCTATTGATGAGATGGTTTCTTATTTAATAAATGGCGCCGCATTGTTGAAAGTTGGCCGAAGCAAAACAAACCATCACGCGTTGATTGTTGGGAGCTGGCTTGAGACGGCTAAAGCCATGTTTAAAAAACATGGCGTTCATTTCTTAAGGCGGAGGTAAACACAGCTGATTTGTATGTTAAAAAACTTATATTTGAAACATTTTTGCTGTTCCTCCTAAGTAAAAATGTTCTCAGTTTGTATTAGACTTGATTGATTGTTAACTACAGATTCAGTGTTCATGTGGCAAGCTGATCTGTGTATTAAGATGTGTATACTTTTCTACTTTTCTAATTCTAACTAGTTTATCTGCCTTCAAGTGTGCCCTTATGCAACTGAATGGCGATTTTCGAATGTTCTGGCAAAAACTAGATAGGGTTAGGCAGACCTTAGTACATCTACAGTATGGAGAGGAGTTAGTGTGTGGCCAGCACTATCTTCATATAAATGCTTTAAATATACAATGCCGGATGTACTACTACTGGCGATTAGAGCTGCCATAAAAGCTTGGCTACAGCAATTACTGCTGTAACTCTGAGGAGCAGAGCAAACTAGGCCAAACAACCCTATGTGATCGCTTGCCGCCAATGAAGTCAGCACCTGCAAAGCTTGGTGGCTAACTAGGTCAAACGACCCTATGTGATCGCTTGACTATCAAAGCGCGGCAGCACCAGCAAAGCATCAGCGGCAAACTAGGCCAAACGACCCTATGTGATCACTTGGGGTTGATTGAGGTTGCGCGCGGGACACAGCCTGTTTAGTCACAAAGCAAGAAGTGGCCCTAGGAGTTCTACTTTTGTTTGTTGTGTGTTTTGGCCTACCCCACGCACGCACGTCCCCACCCCCACCCCGGACTGTCTATTGTGTGTTTGTTGTTTGTTGTTTGTTTTGTCCTGCCCCCACGCATGCACACCCCCCACCCCCACCTGCCACCACCCACCCACGCATGCACACACTCAAGTTCCTTCTAAGTTTTTAACAAGTTATTCTCAAGTTCTTACTTAGTTATTCTAAGTTGTCCTTAAGTCATTCTCAAGTTATTCCCAAGTTTTTAATAAGTTCTTGATCAAGTTCTTAATTAAGTTCTTAATAGTTTTTGATCAAGTTCTTGATAAGTTCTTGATTAAGTCATCCTTTAAGTACAACCAAGTTCTTATTAAGTTATCTTATAATTATCAAAAAAATACAAGCTATGTTTTTATCTTAAATAGTAGATGTCTAATATAGTACACACACGCCTCAAAAAACGCGTCATCGTTGAGGATGTCTTGCTCAGCGTTCTCTGCATAGATTTAAGGAAGGTTTTACATCCGAAGCAACCGCATGATTACAATTTGGGTCTTGGAAATGTCTTTTATAGACTCCAGGTCTTTATTTATTGACTTCATCATTTTATAATACGCCATGATCTATTTTTATAAAAAATTTAAAATATTATTCCATTATAAATGGATCAAATGATGCTTTGTTATTGGCGGTTTTGGCGTGCAGTTGTCTCTTTCTGTATTTAATGGTTCAGATTTTTTTGATTGCTTTTGTTTCTGTTGCCATCGGTTATATATTTTATAACCGTAATAACTGCCCCAACAGCAGCAATGGCGCCAAAAATGGCAACAGTTTTAAGTTCAATATTCCATGAAGACTTTGGTGCCCTTGTATCACATGGAGTTTTTATAGCTGGCATTGAATCAACTTGTTCTGGCGTTGGCGGCGTTTATGTTTTCATGATGAGTCATATTCTGTAACATTAATTTTTTTGTCTGTTCCACTCTGCTAATTTTTTTCCTGCTTCAACACGCCCAGGATTTTTAATGGCCTCCACCTGATTCAGCGTTTTCTGCTGATTTTCTGGCTTGGTTACTTTCTCCACTGATTCAGTGTTTTCTGATTCTGCTGATTTTCCAGCTCGTTCATTTTGAAGGGAAATAAAATCTATATGATTAAAAGTTATTAATCCCATGATTATGGCGATAACAATGTTCCAAATCTGTAATACAGATCAACCCTAGAGACTCTAATGACTTTGTTAAAACTGGATCCTGCGTTAAATCATACATAAAATCCTGTTCAGAATCAATGGGCGCAAATCTACTAACTAGTTTAGTGTACAAACTAAGAACCGTTTGCCCCACACTTTTCACCATTCTAGACCCCAACTGCGCTTCATACCTTTTTTATGATACTTTATTAATGTCTTGTGGCGACATCTGTTGAATCTGTTCAATGCTAATTCAGTTCCGAGGAACTGTTTTGTTTTTCCATACGCTGCCAAGAATACAACCTCTCCTTTTGGGGCATAACAGCTTGGCATCAACTTGGTCATTCATAAGTTCAGGAAGGTTTAGGCCGCCTTGTAGCTGTAGGAGATCATCGCTGTTCATGTTTTTTATTAAATTATAATTATTTTATTTTATAAAATGAGCACTGAAAAAACTGTTACCAACCTTGTATACCATTCTGCTGTTATTGGAGGACTAAGTGTAGGATACTCAATGCTTGGTAAAAGCTGTTAAGAATTAAACCAGCAGATCTTGGCAAACTAGACTTTGAGGATTCAGCAAAGCTGATTGCTATCATTGCAGCTTCGGTTGCCACGAAAGATTTTCTAGTTAAGCAAGGAATAATTCCAGACAATATAATATGTAAGAAAAAAAATACATTTATAAAAAATGGCTTCACTCGCAATAATGATAGGCGGCGCTGTGGTGAATGCGCTTGCTTTTAGCGGAATGTAATTTCGCATTTAGTAAACTGGGGAATGACGGCGAGAGAAAAAGACATAACAAAGCTATGGAGCAACTAGCAGCTGCACAAGACGCCTATGAAAGGCAGAGGACTTGAGCAGTTAGATTTCATTAATGACACACTGAAAAGACAGGGGCATGCAGCTTACACATTTAAAAATGTTGATCAAGCAATAAAAACATATTATCTTGTAACAGGCAAACCAATCGAGACATTGCCCCACCAAAATTCAGTGACTTTTATCAACCATCAGAAAAACAAAAGATGCAAGAAATCGGGTTTATTGTCGTTGGTATGACCGTCGTGTATTTTGTTGCACATAATATTGGCTGAATAAAAATGAACAAAATCTATTATTCACCCAAAGGATATTGGAAGGGCATCACAGCAATTAAAAAGCTAAGCCAAGCGGCAGGAAGTCAGTGAACAACAGCAAAAGAATGGTTATCTAAACAAGCGATTTGGCAAATTTATTTACCTGCCCTAGACGAATACAGAGACCACACTTTGTTAATACAATACCGAACGACACCATCAAATGGATCTTCTATATTTACCCTCTGATAGGATTAGACGAAAAAGATTTAAGTACGCACTCACAGTCATTGACATGGCTTCAAGATACAAAGATGCGGAACCATTAATCACAAAAGAGTGCTTCTGCTGTTGCTGTCGCTATACAACTGATTACCAACGAGGGCCACTAACTTATCCTCGCATGATTCAAGTTGACGATGGAAAAGATTTAAAGGCCAAGTGATCAATTATTGTTTAAAACACAGAGTTACTATTAGAAGAGGCATTCGGGAGTTCACAGATCACAGGCTTTAGTTGAAACTTTAACAAACAGTTAGCCGAAAGACTTTTCTCCACCAGTATCACAGAGAGCTGATTGACAATTCTCGCAACACAGAATGGGTCAGAAGACTGCCCTCAGTTTTGCGCGCAATGAATAATGAAGAATTTAAAGGACTAAAACCAGTACAAGCAATCAAAAGAAAAACAATAAATGTTGCTGAAGGAGAGTCTTCATCGGCAAAACTATTACCATTTGGGTTGAAAGTAAGGTACCTTTATTTACCGGGGGAAGCAGAAGGGGACACTCGCATCAGGGCAACAGATCCAGTTTGGAGTGTTGACCCATATGAAATAAAAGAATTGTAAAGATGAATCCGCCCGTGTATTATTTACGAGATACTGACACAACAAAACAACCAGCTCCTCAAAGATCTTTTGTGAAAGAAGAACTGCAGATAATCCCACCAGACACTGTTCCGCTTTAATTAATTTACGGTTCTCCAGTGCCCAATTGCATATGAAAACTCTGGATTAACAAACACCCGTTTTGTGTTTGTTCTATCTTATGACTTCTTTGTTACAAACTGTTGTGTTGATCTCATGTAGATTAGATCGCAGTTTTACGTTGTCATGATGAAAAGTCTTATTGCCAAACAATGCTTCTTTATAGTTGTCATGTGATATGTTTGACTGCACAACACTGCGAGATATTCCCTTTGCTTTTTTGATGGTTTTCTCTGGCTGAAATACTGTACTTTTCGACCTTAAACCAACAAAACTCCTTGATCACCTTTCCAGATAATTCATCCTTCATCTTTCCTAAAACCTTCTTGTTTAGTAATTGAATGTAAAGGCGAATCTTTAGGATAATCGGACGTGTCATACCATCCACTCGCTCCTTTAGCTACTTCTATTTCCATGTCTTTATAAATATCTTCAGTAGGGATATCTATAAACAAAACTATCTGTATCTGTGTAAAGTACTCTGGACTCAGGATTACGAGGGCTTAAAGTAGTCATAAAGAAATTCTAACATCAAAAGCTTTGATAATTCTAAAACAGTAAACCCAATAAAAACAGGTTTGTCCAATTTGACTTTCTTTTTTTCATCATTATGCCAAAAAGCTGGTCATGAAATCTTCTGAAGTCCTGATAATTAGGTTTTTGAAGTCTGCTTAATTGCTTCGTTCTCTTTGGTGACCAATTGACATCTTTGCGCTTGTGCGGATTCTCCATAGTCTTTCCGAAACAGCTGTTGTTCATCAGCTTGAAAGTCTTTTTCTGAAGCATCTGTGGATTTAGTTCTGAGATCAGTGTTCTTCATGATGTATGGTTTCATGAAACTGTTCTTGATCAAAAGCAATTATGCGATGAACAGCTGTTAACTTTAAACCATGTCTTAAATAAAATTGTTAGAAGTCTGTAATGGCAGACATAATTTTTTTTGCCTCGAAGATTAGGCACAAGTTTAGGTGGTTCTCTTGGATCCATCTTTAGACTTTCTGTGCTATGGATAGTCATTATGCAGGTCATGGAGTTCATGAGGATATTCTAAGTCAACTTCTAGAATGAAACCACGCTGTTGGTCAGGCGTTTAAAACTGCCCAACCACTTTAATGCCTTTTGAATATTATTCGTACCTGTGTACATTTTAAAGTTACGTAATGGAAGTGATTGCGCCATTGCCCAACCATACAGATTGTTTGCGTCTAAATATATGAGTAGTTAGACCTTTTACTTGGATCATAGTTGTCCAAGTATTTGTTGTTTGCTTTAATATGATGCGACGCCATACTAATTCCTCCACGCAATCCGTTTTCAATCATCTGAATCATTGGTAGGTCAGACAATAAATCAATTTGTACTCCAGTAAACTTTAAGAAAGCATCCCAACTCATCCGGGCGCAGAAATGTAATGCGCAGGATCCAAACTGTAATGTTTCATGCAGGTCTTTCTATAATTTTCAAGACGTCCGCCAACAAACATACATCAGCCATCAAGTATGAATCATGATAGTCTCCCATCGTTTTACACTCTAACTTCTGCCACGCATCTTGAGCATGTTGGTAATCGGAGTCGCTGATGTCCTTTCCTCTAAGACTAGAAAAGAACGCGCCTTTAGGTGGAAGTGTATCTTCATCAAACCTTTCCCAACTGTTCATGTACTCATAAGGGTAAACGCCCTTTCTAACAAGAGTTGGGTCAAAATATTCTTCGTTATTGGGCAGGACTTTAAGGACATGGCCAGTGACTCTAATGAACCCATCATGTGCTGCATTGAGTCATAAAAAGACATGTTATTTAAAGTGAAACACATGTACTTTTCTGATGACTGTGCAATGCATGCTACCCTGAAGGCATCGTCCACTGCTTTCATTATAAGGTGGGAGTCGTACCTCGCAAGTTATGAAAGAATACAGGCAGCTTCCATGTCTTAGGATCAAACTTTAGTTGAAGATTGCATTTGTTATGCGCCGCCGCTCCTCTGAACTTTCCGCTAATGTGATCATGGTCTCTTACTTTTGGATTCTCTGCGTCTGATGAGAGGCCTAAACCACAATCCAACAATGTGTGGCTGAGTCATACTGTTGTTGGTCTTCAGGCGCCATTATGATTTCAGATAAGTTTAGATTATTAGAACAGTCATTGCGCACTTGCTGCATGCGCTGTAAAAATCTTCTAGCGCATTTGGGGCCTCTGTATAATTTCTGGCCTTGAATGGGCGCCATCCGACCTAACATAATGAAGGCAAATGAACAAATTGATGATTACTCATTAAGACTGTTTTTCGAAGTTTTTGTGGCGTGGCCTTCATAAGGAACAATAAGCGACTCGAAGTCTGCGTAAACTACGTATGGAGAATGTTGCAGTTTTTTCCAGTTCTTAAAACTAACTTTAGATCCTGGCGGGGGCGTAATTAGTTCTGTATTACAGTCTACAGAAACTTTTACAATGTTTTATATGTTCACTCGCGGCTTGAACAGATGGCATTCTTGTTAAACATTTTCTACAGAATTCTTGTTTGCCATGATCTTTTGAAGTATGCTGCATTGTTACTCATTGTTCGTATTAATGTGTATGTGGCAGCCCTGCTGGCGAAAACATTTGTAGTAAGTCAACATGATTTTTTGTCTGGCTCGCCAATTGTTGGACTGTTCTTGGACACTTTATTGGCACCAAATTTGTTTCCTCATCCATGTGTTACATTAACAGTTATTGGTTTGTTTTGTTCTTCAAACGATCAATTTGGTCTACACTAACAGGAAAGGACACCCACTAAAGTTAAGATCATTGATGTACGGGTGATAGTTAGACACTCTCTCTGCGTTTTTGCGGGCGTGATGCAGCCTTGCAAGAACACACACATAAAACATTTGTTGTCTGTATTCTTTATGTTTAGAACTGCTCTTTTTGCACTAATGCTGGAGGTAGTGGAATGTAAGCCTTACCAACAATCGGCGCATACTTAGCCTGTTTTAATCTGATCTCTAAGACTTCGCCCTCTGACCAACCAGAGCTCTCATTTTGGCTTCTTCAGCCGCAGCGTCAAAACTGTGTAAGCAGTTCGTCTGCCCAACCGGGTGTTAAGTCGTTATGAGAAAGAACAGTCTGTTGTTTAGTCGAGACCCAGACTTCTAGATTTTCTTCATTTATTGTTACATAGTCGATTAAAACAGCTAAATTACTTTAACTGGCGGGTCTTTAGTAGTTTACTTGGAACTTGAGAAATAGCATGTACAACGCTTGCCCGCACGTTTGCTGGATCAATGACTTCTAGATCAATATCATTCAGTGCTCTTGATAAACGCTCTCTCTCAAGCATTCCTTCAAAAAATTCGTCTTGCCCTTCATATATCTTAGCATGTTGAGCTTCTTTTCTAACTCAAAATATTTATTTAAATTAAAAAAAAATAATTAATCAGATCAATATCAACGGTCTTTTTGCGCTTGGACTCATAAACTAAAGTATAAACACCCTTCGGTGTTGTTACTGTGAGCTGTTTAGAACAGAGTTTAATGTCTCGTTTACTTTTTTAAGCATTCCTTTTTTATCTGCTCGGGGTCTGGCTGTTGAGAAAAACTTGTCACCGCCTTTCTTTGAAGATCAAACTTTTGTCTTTTGTAGTCATCAAAATGGCCTGTAAACGATTAAATTCTTCATCCGTGATGTTTGAGTCAACAAGCGCTTTATTTATTGTCAGTTTAAACGAACTAAGTTTAGCGTTATTAGTTGAACCATAGCTGTGTGCTTTTGGAGTTTAGTTTTTAATTTTTTGCCAGCAGCACTTACAGCTATTGAACACAGACCGAGAGCTAAAGACAACCCGCCTAGAGGTAAAGCTGCGGGTGCGCCTATGCCCGTTGCTAAGAGCCAACACTCGTTCCTGTGATAGAGCGCTTATAGTCGATGCCCAGTATTTAACATATGTAACAGCATTAAAGGGCAGCAGAATACCTTCGTTTGGTTTTGCTGTATTTTGAAGGTCCTGCTCTAGTTTTTGTTGCATTTGTGTAATGTTTGTTAATCTGAAGGTTTTTACTTCAGGGGTTTCTATAACAGCAGAATTGCCTGCTATCTCTTCTTTTGGCGGCGCTGTAGGCACATTTGGATAAACCTGAACAGACATGCTTTTTTAAAATAAAATAATTTAGTATACTACATCTTTTAATTGTTATTTACAATATTTCAGCTGCGCATCTATATTAAAAACAAATGTACATTAAGCGGTTTATCGGCTTCTTCTTCTTTATCAATTTGGATGTTTATTACGTCTCTCACAGTTCTCCCGCTTCCATGCAATGATTATCCTCTGTTGACTTAGGTCAATCCATAAACCGTATTTCGTTGTTAAATAATCATCAAGCCTAACATTGTGAAGATGTAAATCTTTAGACACAAGGTCAACTGTTGGATTTCTACACCTCCCGCCTCCAAACAGTTTTCTTATTTCATCAAAATGTGATAAGGTTTAAGCCGCTAGCGTAGATTTGGTTAGGACTACCCTCAATCGAACATTGTACTTTCGTTATTTTTGGATTAAAAAACTTTTCACTTCCTCTTTTGAACGGTTCTTCATCTTCGCACAGCAATAAAATACCTTTAAGCGATCTTGCTGAGACGCTAAAAACTAAAATTCATATAGTGTCTGCCTGCTTTGGGATATGTTGTATGATGAATCACTCTTTCGTATATATATTGGGAAATGTGTCTCATATTGGTGCGCAATCAGCCTTGCTAAATTAGGGTTGCTAACAACGTCAAACTCTAACGCGATGTCAGAAATGCTGTACTTTGCTTCGGTGTCTGTTGATTTGATAACACGTTTGTATTCATTAAAAGTTAGTTCATATGACAATCTGTTTTTAATGCTCCTTGAAAGTACGGGGCATGCGCTTTTAACAACTCAAATCTAGGGGGGAAAGGAAAAAGCGATTTCCATACGCAAACTTTACGGCTACATACTTTTGACGTCTTTAGTATCTCCAGCGCTATTCTTGTTTTAGTGCTTCTTCATTTTCGATTCCTTGAAACGCAAGATCATCCCTTTCATTCCCGGTTAGCCATAGATCAGAATAGGTTAAAAATATGTCTGCATTGTGTAAAGAAAATATTTCTTGCCCTCAATTTTTATAGAAATTTTCTTAACGATTGCCCGTCCAAATTCTGTACAACTGTCCTGTTTGGGTCTGTTGTTGAATCGAGCTCTATTTTGAAAGTAAGACGCGCAGAGCCTGGCACAATCAATTCATCCGCTCCTAAGTCTGGAAATTTGACAGTAAGAATTTGATCTGCATCAATAGTAGATGGATTATTTGGAACAATAATATTCCGTTTATTTCCCTTCACGCCATGGGGCTCTTTCTGTTTTCTATGCGGGTCAAGAATCGAGCCATGTGCTTGTTGTGGCATTTTTATGAAGCAAAATAAAAAGTTAATTATTTAAAAACATGGCAGGAATTGAAGGCGAAGAAGATTATGATGTTTTTGATCGTGGAGACGACATGAGTGAAATGAACCCTTTGACACAGCATCGCTCAACGCTCTCATTGCAGCGTGAATTAACAGCAAGTACGGTCGAAGCATTTTACAAAAGTTTAGGCCAAGAACCTCCCGAATTTATAGACCAAATGATTTTGAATTAGAAGATGGTCATTTGTCTGTAAAAAACGATCAAGGGCAACTTGTTCGGCTTACAACTAAACCGACCCATCAAAGTTTTTAGCTGTGGGTTCAATTAGAAATAGACTCAGTGTGAAAGATCAAAATCGCCTTGGCATTGCTAGACCGAAATTAAGGGCGGAGGCAGTTGCTAAACTTCAAAACACACTACAAGAACTCCCGACAGATAACCAAATGCAAACATGGAACTTAAAGAATTAAATCAATCAGCAGGCGAATTAATAATACAATAGAAGCAGAAAACAGTTTTTCAGAAGAAACAGCGTTAAAAACAATTAATGATTCCCCATTGCCTATGCGAGAATTATTAGCCCTTGATCGTACTTTAAGAACCATCAGAGGCGAATTAACAAACAATTTAGCAAAACTAGGTGAACTAGATGGGCATATAAAAAGAGAAAAAGAAAAACTCGTTGAGGCTGATGACGCCAATTAGGGCCTGATATTAAAGAAAGAATAACCCAAAGACTAAAAGATCTTGAACAAGAGAGATCAGCAAGACTAGAAGTGACAACTACTAACGAAAACCTATTACGAACTCAAGTGAATAGAATAAGAGAAACTATCGAAAAAATTTTATATGAAGACGCAACGCTAGCAGAACGAATAAGAACATTGTTTAGAGAGCAGGGAGTCACATTAGCAAGCGTTATAACTGCCTTAGGATTTGCAATAAGTACACTGGTGATGGCTATTACAGGCGGTGGTGGAGGGCAAAGTCCAGTGCATCCGCCGCCACCGCCTGATAAATCATGGGTAAAAAAACAGCTTGATCATCTTGCAAGTTTATTAAAAAAATTAGCTGGTAAAGCTATAGACGCTTTACCAGGAATATTGGGGAGTATTGTCAGCTGGCTTTTGTCTCTGCAAGCAAAGTAGTTGGCTTTATGGCCGAGCACTTATGGGCATTAGTTCTTGTAATAGTTGGGTTACTATTTAGTAAGATAAAGACCAAGTAATCCTAAGCCAGTTAATCCAAGAACAAGCGCTGTCTTTTCATATTCATGGTCATCGCGAACAGAGTCTGCGAGCTTTGCTGAGTCTTCAATGACTTTGGGGGTTTGGACTTCGGGAATTAGATGACTTAATCTTGGGTGTTTGTTTACTGCTTGTAATATTACTGGCTCAGAATTTATGTCGTTTTTCCCAACCTTCTGTTCATTGCCTGCTATAAGAATTTTCATTATTATAGTTTATTATTATCCTACCTGGAGTCTGAGGTCAGAAGGCAGCATGTATAAAAACCCGTGCCAACAGCAAAGTCTACTTTCGATCTTGCGTATTGTAAAACATTTTGGTATCTTTTAATACTTGAAGGTAAATCAACTGTAGAATTAATGGCGTCCTCTAAATTTGCTAAGTATTGTTTTTGCGCGTCAAAGCCAGTAGAAGGATCAGTTATGCTCGATCTTGCCTGTGCTTGCGAAACCTAGCAAACACCAAACGTAAGTACGAATAGAGTCGTTTATTGTTCTATTCCGCCTAGTTAGGCCTTAGAAGTGTCTAAGATAAATGTTGTCCATGCTGTTTTATGCTCTTGCTCTATGGACCAGGGCTCAACAATTTTGAAAGGTAGAACGCCGGTCAAAGTTATACTTTCTGTGCGTGCCCTGAAAATAAATGACGCTATGCCATGATTATAATCCAACTTTTGTCTAAAGTCTGTCTTGATGTTAATATTGAATTCGTTACAGATCCTTTCAAAAAGCCTTCATGTCTATTCTGTTGCTGAGTGGATTAAACGGTTTGTCATTGGCAATGGCGCTT
The DNA here is from genome assembly GCA_018398815.1 of Conus ventricosus. Lineage (NCBI taxonomy): Eukaryota > Metazoa > Mollusca > Gastropoda > Neogastropoda > Conidae > Conus > Conus ventricosus. The sequence continues at coordinate 49,832,969 of CM031607.1, read as the reverse complement.
GCAATTCAGTCAAAATACGTCTGAAGGTGGTAATAAAAATGAAATCGGTACACTGACCTCACCAAAGGATCATGGTGATTTAAATGATCAGCATACGCACTCCACACCCAGTTGATGCGCAAAACACAGCAAAGTTTAACTGGTTTGATAAACTGCATCGGATGACTAAACCACGCTTTCTGGATGTGCTCGTCTTCAATAGGGGGGTTAAGATATCTGCTTAATGGAGTACTCACCTTTTTATGAAAAGAGGCAGTCTGGGTCACAGCAATGTCAAGAGTATCAGTTGCTATATTTTTAAGATTGTAGTGCGGCCCAACAGAATATTTTGCGCCAGTATATTTGAAAGCACTCATTTTTAATTTGTTTTAAAAAATGTTTGTAACAATAACAACCAAGACCGGCCTTCGTTTTTAGAAACATGCTATTGATAATGGGTGCGAAACCAGAACGGTCGCGCTCATGAAATATTTTACAAAGTCGTATGTGTTAATATAAGCAAAGCCAAGGAGAATAACAAGATTCTAAAAGTTACCAGAGCAGGGACCAAAATTAGCCAGTTAACAATACCTGATGGTTATTACGGGTTTTGCTCGCTAAAAGAAGCAATGAGTAACTTTAACATTACTCTCAAACTAACAATGCAATCTAAAAAAAATGTTAACATTCAAGCCTGAAGAAGTATCTTACTTTTTTGATAGAGAGCTAGCTAAAATGTTAGGCTTTACAATGGCAATCTACCCACTCATGGTTTTAGTTGCTGTAGCCAGACACAAAATACTTATGAGGGGGAAATCCCCTCGATCTTGCATTACATTCATTACTCTATGTTCATTTGGATGAGCTAAGCACTGATGAAAACTTATATGACGGAAGGCCCTCAACTGTTTTTAAGAGCTCTTCCGTCAGGGAAAGCTGCATATTGCGATTATGAAATTATACAATTCCTAATTTACAGTTTAAAAGATTAGTTTGTGGGAGGATCGGATCATTTAATATAAAAATCAAAGACAAAACGGGGGAAGCCGTGAAATGTGATATCTGCACATTGTTTTGGAAATAAAATAATAAACTGTACTAAAAATGTCGCGGGGGCCAGAAGAACCAGGAGTTACATTAGCGCCTGTAAGGTGTATAACCTTAGAATTAAAGACCTTGCAGACGTTGCAGACTTTGAACAAAACGGTGAGATAGGCACTTTGTATGGGTTTGAGTACACTAAAGATGGTGATTATAAACGCAAAGAGGTTGGCGACAGCAAAAGTTTCCTAAACTAGACAACTGCGCAATCTAGAGGCAAATAATGTTGGCCAGTATGAATATAAAATAGTTCGAAAACCTGACTCAAATGGCACTTAGAACCATATTTAGAATGGGAAATAAAATTTGAATTCATAAGCCCATTTACATTATTTTAGCCGTCAAAAAAGTTTCAGAAAAGCATTCAACTCTGGCCCTTTACATGTAAGTCTTATGCCGGACGACAATAGTCGGAAAGAAAATTGAAATAACGCCGTATGGGAAAAGCAGTACATCCTCCACAGAAAAGAAACAGTTGTAAAAAAAGCTTTACAAAATTACAGTTCTTTCCAAGCAGAAAATTAGGAGACACGTTCACAATGATATTTGAAATTTCTGTCTTTAAAGATGTGGAGAGGGATGGGGTTGTGGGCGTTAGTGATGACCTTATAAAATGGAATTAATATTAGCTGGCAAAACTTAGACGTTAAACGCCTTAACGTTGTTGTCGTCGTTCTTCACAATGGTGAGGATATTAAGATCATAACAACAAGCAACAAATCACTGTTGACTTAAATAGAACAATCTTACAGAACTGAATTGGATTAATCTTACACATTTAGGCCTCGTAGGGTTTTATTATACTGAACAAGTTTTGACGGAGAGTATGATAAATATAATAACTGGATTAGATTAAATTCTGTTATAAAACTATGGAGCAGTTAAACTTTATGATAAAATCCCCTCATTGTTCAATGATTTGTGGGCAGACTGGTTGTGGAAAAACAATATTTGTCCTAGACTTATTACAAACAGTTTATCGTTATAATTTTAATCATATTGTGATTTTCTGTCCAACACTTAAATGGAACAAAGCATATCATAATAGAAGGTTTATATGGACAGATGATGAAATATATTTAGTTGATCCCAGCAATAAACTGAGTGAATGTCTAGAACGCTTTTTTATATTGTTTGAGGGAACGCAGACGCTATTTATTATAGATGACTGTTCAGCAGAAAAAGACATAGTTAAAAAGAGAAACACTTTGTCGAAACTAGCTTTCAGCGGAAGACATGCTCGGATAAGTGTGTGGATTTTATGTCAAAAATATAACTCAGTTTTAAAAGACTTTAGAGAACAGTTAAAGACTGTAGTGTTATTTCACATGAAAGACAGAGACTCATTTGAAGAATGTTTGCGCGAAAATGATGTTATTGAAAATGATCAAGAAAAACATAGGATTAAACAAAAACTAAATCTGAAAAGTTTAGTAAATTAGTATTAAAAACGGATAACCCTGCACAGTATGTTTGTTTGTAGATAATCGTTATTTTTTGGGTATTGAAGTCTTACTTGTCAGAGAACAGGAAAACCTTTATTCTGGGTCACTTTCGCCCGAAAACTGGTTGAGGGCGAAAGTGAGCCAGAATGAAGGTTTTCCTGTTCTCTTCTTCCTTCACTTTTCATCCCTCATCTTCACGCGTCCGGGACATTAACCATCTTTGAGTCCGAAGATTTCTTTCCCTACGTATAATTTTTTTTCAAATCTTAGCTATTCATTTATATCAGGAAATTACAAACAATAACAGTCTGATTACTGAAAAGGTGCGCCAAGCGTGTCGTGTGAGCTCAAGAAAGGTCTTCAAATGGAGGACTGAGGGGAGCTAATCTCATGCATGAGGTCACAGGCCAAACTGACGAACATGCACCGTAACTGTATAGCATGGAAGCGTTCTGAGGTACAGCATGGTCTTAAAGCCAAAATGAAACCAATTATCAGCTCTCACAGAGCCTACCCATCCACCCTCTCAGTTCTGTCTCCTGTATCCCCTTCCCAACAACCGCCACCAATCAGTTCATTAATTCTAAAGGAACTTGTTTACGATATAAATCAATTAATGTATGCACTAACAACTTCCCTCTGACGTGGCTGTCTACTTTCCATTTTAAACGAATTCTTATGAAACTGCAATAACAGAAAGGATGCACAGAAACGATAATTTTCAGCGGCACTGCTTCAGTCGGTTCATCATGAACCAGGGAATTTGAATCAGATTTGTTCACACATTGAGAGAGATGGACTCTGACACAGCTTCTGGGATCAGAGATTCTGGAACCTGAGTTTGAATCTCGTGCTACACGTAACATTACTGAAATTACGAATTTCAAATTAATTTTATTTCACACGTAACATTACTGAAATTACGAATTTCAAATTAATTTTATTTCACAAGTAACATTACTGAAATTACGAATTTCAAATTAATTTTATTTCACAAGTAACATTACTGAAATTACGAATTTCAAATTGATTTTATTTCAAAAGCGTCCTGAAGACATCTGTTCCTCGAATATGAGATTGACGAACAAATACGTTCAAAATCGTATAATAGTGATTTTTGAAGGAAAAAAATCAGTAACCAAAACACCCAAGAAATGGCATAATTTGAAAACAAAAATTACAGCTGAAACTGTGTCAAACTTGTTATAAAACGCAATGACTCGGAGAGTACATCCTCAATCACTAAAATCTCAGAGCCTTTCTCTGAAATCTAAAATGAATTTGGAAAAGAAAGTCGATGTTTGAGACGCTGCAGTTTAAAATATCAGAGATGCAGGTCTGGAATCACACACACACACACACACACACAGACACACACAGACACAGAGAGAGAGAGAGAGAGAGAGAGAACGAATCTTTCCATTCAAGCAGCTGCAAGCGGTTGCAGTGTCAGCGAATACAAAAACGTCTTTGTTCTCGTTTAAACAAAAAACAGCCAATGGCAAACATTGGAACGGGCATCTCAGTAAACGTTCTTACCTATTCCAACAGACCAACTGACACGTCGTGGTGCTGTTTTCGATTGTATTTGATTACGGTTGACTGTCGGCGAACACTGTTGACTTCAATAAGGACATGAATGAGGCTTCAACCCATGACGGCGTTTGTCAGGAATCACACACAAAGGGTGGCGGATTGCTGGTATGAAAGGCGCCGACCCTGTGGAAGGGATTTCATGTTTCACGTGGGCGTTTTAGGTGTGGAGAGCGGGAGGTTTTCACCGGGTGGTGATTAATTTGTAACGGGGCTAGAACCCAATCACCATCACGAGACTGTTTCGTTCTTCTGAGGATACAGAGCACTTGTGTAGGTCGCGGCCATGCGAAACAGACAGACATGGTGACACGAACAAAGAGAATTTTTCTATGTGACGCTCAAACAGAACATCTGGATGGGGTCGAGGTTGAGGACAGTGGACAGACGGACGTGGGGTGAGGGGGCGGGAGCAGAAGAGAACGGTGGGGATGGGGTCGGGGTTGAGGACAGTGGACAGACGGACGTGGGGTGAGGGGGCGGGAGCAGAAGAGAACGGTGGGGGATGGGGTCGGGGTTGAGGACAGTGGACAGACGGACGTGGGGTGAGGGCGCAGGAGCAGAAGAGAACGGTGGGGGATGGGGTGGGGGTTGAGGACAGTGGACAGACGGACGTGGGGTGAGGGGGCGGGAACAGAAGAGAACGGTGGGGGATGGGTTCGGGGTTGAGGACAGTGGACAGACGGACGTGGGGTGAGGGCGCAGGAGCAGAAGAGAACGGTGGGGGATGGGGTGGGGTTGAGGACAGTGGACAGACGGACGTGGGGTGAGGGGGCGGGAGCAGAAGAGAACGGTGGGGGATGGGGTCGGGGTTGAGGACAGTGGACAGACGGACGTGGGGTGAGGGCACAGGAGCAGAAGAGAACGGTGGGGGATGGGGTCGGGGTTGAGGACAGTGGACAGACGGACGTGGGGTGAGGGGGCGGGAGCAGAAGAGAACGGTGGGGGATGGGGTCGGGGTTGAGGACAGTGGACAGACGGACGTGGGGGAGGGCGCAGGAGCAGAAGAGAACGGTGGGGGATGGGGTCGGGGTTGAGGACAGTGGACAGACGGACGTGGGGTGAGGGGGCGGGAGCAGAAGAGAACGGTGGGGATGGGGTCGGGGTTGAGGACAGTGGACAGACGGACGTGGGGGATGGGGTGGGGTTGAGGACAGTGGACAGACGGACGTGGGGATGGGGTGGGGTTGAGGACAGTGGACAGACGGACGTGGGGGATGGGGTGGGGTTGAGGACAGTGGACAGACGGACGACAGAGGGCAGGACACAGGGGAGGGAACAAGCTTGCATTTCTTGACAAGGAAGGGGAGTGGACACAGTGGAGTGGGGGGGGGGGGGGGGGGTGGAAGGAGTGGGTGAGGGGTGATAGGTACAGGGGGTTGGGTGGCCGAGGGGTGAAGGGGGGGGGGGGGCGGGATGTGAGGAATTGAATGTGGACACAGATACGCCATTTTCTCTGATCTCCATGCAAAAGAGTCTTGATCACTGACAAACGGAACGTAATGACGCAAGCCCTGGCAATGGTGCAGTGTATTTATTTGCAGAGATCAGACAAAAACTGATGAAAGATTAGTCTCGCCGTACCCAAAAGTAGACTGGAAATCGGCCGTTATCCAGCTTCCACCCCCATCTTCCTCTCACCACCCCCCCCCCCCCTTCACCACCCGCCCCTCCTCATTGGTTCAGCCATGCCAGCTTAAGTGGGGAGGGAAAACTCCCACCGCGCGTGTGCACGAATTCCCAGGACAAAACACTTTTAGTTATACCAGTGATGCGTGCCGAACGCGATGAACGACACTCCACGAATACGGGGCAGTGCACGTGATCCGTGCACACTTCTAAACTTCTGCCAACTTTTTTTTTCCCGGAGGCATGGAATAATGATTACGGTGTATGAAACACATGGCTGTCCCAAAATTCTGTTGGCTGATTGTGCAGTAAAGTATAGTTTGATGAATCCTCACCCGTCTTCTTTACTCACACAGGGTAGGAACAGCTCTCTCTCTCTCTCTCTCTCTCTCTCCTGATGTTCATATGTATGTCACATATGCAAGCACACACACACACACACACACATGCACAGACACACCACTCGCACAGTGAGAGCTCACTAAAACATTTATAAATACACGAACATATAATGTAAATATGGTGTTTTTCTTATTCTTTTAAGTTTAACATTTAATATATATATATATATATATATATATATATATATATATATATATATATATATATACATACAAAAAACTAATAAATTCCAAGGATAAGTACTGAGCACCATTCCAGCAACTTACAGAGCAGCTTGGTGTTGCAATGACTGCAAGAAATATTGAATTATAAACAAAGCTTGCTCTTATGTCTTAGATTGAAGAAATAGGGGGAGATAAGCATTCATATCTGCAGTGGTAGTTAATACTGCCTAACTAACAGTGTGTGCTCAAGTGGGTGGATGGGGAAAAATAAAAATAAAATAAAATAAATGCTTCTCAAAATGAGCCTTCAGCAAGCTTATAATCTCCAATAGGGAGGAAACCCACTAACACATAACTCCTGGTCATATACCGATATTTCGAAACCTGGTTGTTTCTCCTCAGTGACCGCGGAAAGTGGTAATTTGACTCCTCTGCCTTTTCGGTTTTAAGAAGAATGCTATCCCAGAAAAAGCTGGTGTGCAATACCGTAGTATGTTTGTTGAGTTTTCAAAAAGCCAACCAAAGGTGCCACCTAAGAAGCAAAAGAAAATCATGAAAGAACAAAATATTCATTTCAAGAACTGGCCCTCAGCACTTGTGTCTTAAGAGGTTATCTTTTTATATTTTCTACTTTTCACAAGAAAATGTAGCTTGTTTTGTTCTTTCATGATTTTCTTTTGCTTCTTAGGTGGCACCTTTGGTTGGCTTTTTGAAAACTCAACAAACATACTACGGTATTGCACACCAGCTTTTTCTGGGATAGCATTCTTCTTAAAACCGAAAAGGCGGTGGAGTCAAATTACCACTTTCCGCGGTCACTGAGGAGAAACAACCAGGTTTCGAAATATCGGTATATGACCAGGAGTTATGTTGTTAGTGAGTTTCCTCCCTACTGGAGATTCTAAGCTTGCTGAAGGCTCATTTTGAGAAGCATTTATTGTATTTTATTTTCCCCCATCCACCCACTTGAGCACATACTGTTAGTTAGGCAGTATTAACTACCACTGCAGATATGAATGCTTATCTCCCCCTATTTCTTCAATCTAAGACATAAGAGCAAGTCTTGTTTATAATTGTATATATATATATATATATGTGTATATATTATATATATATATATATGTGTGTGTGTGTATATTCATTGCTGCGATTGTTCCGGATTTTTCTAGTAATGATACGTCCTTCGAAATAAGTCAAATCTTTGCCTTTGCAATGGTGCTGCAGATGTCCCCATGGGAGCTGTTATCGTTTCACAAACAATATCACATCCATCAAACAGGTTCCTGTTCCAGACACTACAACGAATTGCTCTTCTTCCTTGTTTAAACCTAGAGGTGTAAGTATCTAAGGGCAACGAATTCTTAGCTGACACCTTTGAAAAATAAAATGATTTTTTTTTCATGTTACTTTCAGGTCATGGGTTAGGAATAGCTCTCTTCCCTTTCTGTTTCGAACAGTCATTTTTTCTTTTGTATGTTGTATGACCTCTGTGATCGGTGACCCAGTTAATTTTTGCTTGGTGTCTTGAGGTTTAGATCGCAGTCCTGGGGAGAAAAGATGTCTATCGGACGCATCCATTCTGAATCTGAATGGAGAATAAACAAGTAGACAATATGTAAGAATGAACTGAGAGGCGAAGTGGTTTCATGAAAGAAATTCGACCGAGGAAGAGAGTTCATCTTGTTGCCTCCTAGTTGAGAAAGTTTTGCTATTTTGGGTATGTGTGTTGTCCGCAGCCTGCACTTCCAAATAGAAAAAAGTTCAGTGTCAGCTAGAACTTGGATTGGTTCGTTCCATGGGGTCACCTGAACAGGTCGACTGCTCGTTCAAGCAGTTCTGCGGTGGGAATTTCTTTAATTTGAAATACGGCCAGTGTTCCATCTCGTGGTCGGTATGGGGAAGACTTCATAACTTCTGTTTCTTTTTTTCTTCTTCTTTTTACTTCAGCTGTCCCAAAGGCAGTGAGCAGTTTGTGAGAGAGGGACGGGGGCTGGGGGAGGTCTTGAACCCACAATTTTTCAAACTGTGTCAGGTTATGACACTGCCTTCATTGTGGGCCCAGAACTGTTGGCGTTATGAAGGTTTAGATCGCAGTCGTGGGCAAAATGACGAGTCCATTCTGAATCTGAATGGAGAATACACTTCTGTCCATATTTGTCAGAGGCCTGTTTATTCTAAGTAGACAAATTTAAGAATGAACTGAGATGCAAAGTGGTTTTATGAAAGAAATTCGACGGAGGGAGAGAAGTCATCTGTTGCCTCCTGGTCCAGAAAGTTGTGCCATTCCGGGTGGGTGTCTTATCCTCAGCCTACCTTTCCAGATAGACATGTTCAGTGCAAGTCAGCTAGAACTTGAACTGGTTCATTCCATGGGGTCACCTTTACAGGTCGACTGCCTGTTCAAGCAGTTCTGCAGTGGGACTTTCGTTTGAAATACGGCCAGTGTTGCTATGTTGTAGTCGGTATGGGAAGGCATCATAACTTCTTTTTCTTCTCTTCTACTTTGGTTGTCCGCAAGGCAGTGAGCGGTATGTGGAGGTAGGGAGCATGAGGGAGGTCTTAAACCCACAACTTTTCAACGTGTCAGGTTGTGACACTGCCTTCACTGCGCGCCAGAGCTTTGTCCGTGGTACAGGACTTTTGTGTACTCCACATTGTGATGAGGCATGAACTCATAGTCGGGCGACTGGGCTCTGGTCGGGAACTCGGCGTTAGGCCAGTTTCATTCCACGAGAAGGCTCGGTAGGCACAGAGGTCAGCCCGATTCTGTTCCTGTCGTTCCATGGCAACGACAATGATACTATGGGTTGGAGCCACGCTCCAGATGGTAACCAACTTTGTTACGTTCATCGACAACGAATAGAATCAAACACAACCAAAACAACTGACATGAGCTGTCCGTATGAGCGCCTTTGAATAAGTGCGGCCTTCTGCACAGGTGTTGAAGTAAACTGTTGCTGGTCTTGGATACTTTCATTAAAATGGTCAAAAACCTCCTGCGTGCTTACAAACGACCCCGCGTTCAACGGTTTTCGAATGAACATGTTCTTCCGATATGTATGTACACATGTACGCCTATGTACGTATGCATGGATGTATGTACGTACGTACTCTGGTATGTATGTATGCATGCATGCATGTGTATATATATATATATATATATATATATATATATATATATATATATATATATATATATATATATATCTGCATGTATGTGTGTATGAATCTATGTAGAAGCGTCTCTAAACTTGGCATGTCTTCAAATTTTCAGATTTCAACAGGATGCTTCCTAGATTTTTTTTGCACTAGATTGTGATCTTTGTTATACTTTGAGACTTGCTTTTTTGAGTTGCTAGCCTTTTGTGAAAGAATCACACATAAGAGTATTTTTGGTCAAATTAAAATATAAAAAAGATATATATATATATATATATATATATATATATATATATATATATATATATATATATTATATATATAATGTGTGTGTGTGTGTGTGTGTGTGTGTGTGTGTGTGTGTGTGTGTGTGTGTGTGTGTGTTCAGTTTCTTGCAGCAGACAGCTTCCAGACAGCTCCTAAATTATTTAAAGCTGAGAGTTCGAAGCTTCAGCAATTTGCTTATGATACACCTTCAACCTTGAATTATAATACCACACATCCAAGCGGCTCAAACTGAACCTATACCTCGAATTGGACAGTTCATAATGAATTGACTCCCTTTAAGTTTTACACTTCATTTCGTCCTTTCTGGGTTATTGCAATGTTGTTATAAATGATTTTGAATGCAAATTTAGCCCTATTTTTTCATCAACATTGTGGCATTTTCTTAAACAAAATATCACTGGAATGGCGCTTGGACTAGCTTGATTCTTGCACTCACAGGCTCAATGCTGTGCCTGCAGTTAAAAACAACAACAACAACAAACAAACAGAGAACAGCCTTCCACTGACACCAACAAGATTTCTTTTTTCCTTCTTAAAACCAACCCCATCTTTTTTTAATTATCCTCATTATTCATAACTCGTCTTCAACGATTGATCTCATAGCTCTTCAACATTCCCTCAAGTTACCCACTTCAGAACTATAGTATAAAAAAGGCACTGACTTTCTTCCATACAGGCACTCAGTGGTGTGGTTAAGCTGGTTTTGTTCCTACTCGATTTTATTTACTTTAAATTATTTACAATGTACGTCATTCATCTTATCAATCAATAATTCCGTAATTCTTTCACTCATTTCTCTGAGTGTATTTTTTTAGAGATGGTCCACTATGTTGCATTTACATCGAAAGAAAGCGGTCATGCAAATGCCAACCCCTCCGTTGGAATCATGCTCCTCCAAGCAAGACAGATACATACAACTTAGCACTCAGGTCACCTGCCTTTGGCGTGTCTATCAACATGATAAATACAAACATGTGTATAACTTTCTTATACCAGCGACATGTGAAATTACCATTTCTGCTAACAAACTGAACATAGTTTTGTAAGTTCAAGCCATACATGATTCATAATGTGTGAGAGAGCACACAGAAACTGCGTTGAAAGCAAAAGATGGTTTCTGCACTGCACTGCACTTGCGCCATGGGTTCCCAAGACACCAAAACTGTGGTAAACAATGTGATTTTGTCATGCACAGGGAGCACAAGCAAGACGCAGCCTACTATAAAAATGCGCATGCACGATCTTCTTTTTCAGTCTTGCATACTAAATGGGAGAGAACATACACAGCAAACATGCACGCACCCACGTCTTTTATGCAAATGTTGCACGTTTTGATTCTATGCGGTATAATGAAATAGAGCTCAGAGTTTGAACACGTGAGGTTCCTCAGGAACTGTTTTTTGTCCTAAAGTAATGTACCGTACCCTCTCGGTGGAGCTGTTCCCACACTGTACAGTTTGACTCCTCCAGATGCAGCCGCATCCAGGTTCGTGCTGCCACAGCCTCATTGCAGACAGTTCACGGGGAGCAATAGGTTGTCAGCTAGACGAATTGGCTGTAAGATTTCACTGGCTTTCCTTTCTTTCGTTTCAACAGCCGCCAACCAAACTTCTCTCTCTCTCTCTGCCCCCCCCCCCTCCTTCACACACACACACACACACACACACACACACACACACACACTGGAATCAGGACTGACTATCCATCTGTTTGTCTGTCTGTCTCTCTCTCTTTCTGTCACTATCTGTCTGTCTGTCTGTCTGTCTCTCTCTCTCTCTCTCTCTCTCTCTCTCTCTCTCTCTCTTTCTTTCTCTCTTGATAATCAAATCTTGACTGAACCAAACCTCATTTCACCCTTTCTCATCGATTAACTACATGCTAGCTTCCTTAAAAGCAGAGACACAAAATGATGCAACTGTATTTGTTTTCCAACTTCATGCTTATTATTTTCATTCACTGATTCATTCATCCCTCCATTCATCCATCGATTCATCTATGCATTCATCCGTCCACCCACTCATTCAATCAATCAATCATTCATGACCTCCACAAAGAAAGTTACAGTTTCTAATGCATCTGTTGATCTATTCGGCGCCAAGATTTGGCAAATCCCTACAAAACCGATGTTGGGAAAACTCGGTAAACATGTGGGATATCGCCCTGTGACGAACCCATGTAACGAACGCAGATCTACAGTACAGATTCTAAAGAAAGAGCTGGTTAGTGAAATTACGCAAAAAAAACCCACATACACACACACACACACACACACACACACACACACACACACACACACACACACCACCACCACCACCACCACCACCACCACCACCACCAACAACAACAACAACAACAGAACTGATTTTAAATATCACTTGATGGACAATTGAGATGCGGCCGAGGACAACGCCAGTCACTGTTGGGGCGGGTCTGTGTTGGCAGTCCGAAATCAGGTCAAAACACAAGGCCAGGAGCCGCTGGACCTTAGCGGAGGCCTGTACTCACTACAGGATCCTTCGGGTTTCTTCTTTATCAGTTACTTTCTCTTTTTGTTGAAAGATAAACCACGTATTTCAGAAGATGAAAAATGAATTGTTTAATTCTTCAACAAGTACTCGGTACATTCGCATCTTGAGAATAATCGGACATCTCTCTCTCTCTCTCTCTCTCTCTCTCTCTCTCATCTATATATATATATATTATATATATATATGTATATATATATATATATATTTGTTAAAAGGTAAGGTTTAAAACTATCTACAGCGCTGTTTCATGCGGATGCAATCATCAGGATGTGGTGGGTCTGTGCTGCCGGTGTTTTATAACTGCTTGTGTTGTGTGTCATCACGTGCTGTCTGTGTTTTTCGTGTGTTTCTGGTTCTTGTTCACTGATAGGAATTTCCACTTGTGCCTGCAGTTGTTAACCATTTCTATCCTAGTATTTAAAGTTGCCAGTTGTGGTTTGCATAGTATTATGTACTTTTCTGTTGAGCATAGGTTACATCGTTTTGAAATGTTGTTGTATGGTGCTGCTCTTTCTATGATTTTCCAGGATATACTGTAGTCTATCTTTTTCTCTTTGAGCTTCCAGATGTATTTACTCGATTCTGTTTGGTTTTTATATCTTTCTTTGTTAAAAGGTAAGGTTTAAAACTATCTACAGCGCTGTTTCATGCGGATGCAATCATCAGGATGTGGTGGGTCTGTGCTGCCGGTGTTTTATAACTGCTTGTGTTGTCTGTCATCACGTGCTGTCTGTGTTTTTCGTGTGTTTCTGGTTCTTGTTCACTGATAGGAATTTCCACTTGTGCCTGCAGTTGTTAACCATTTCTATCCTAGTATTTAAAGTTGCCAGTTGTGGTTTGCATAGTATTATGTACTTTTCTGTTGAGCATAGGTTACATCGTTTTGAAATGTTGTTGTATGGTGCTGCTCTTTCTATGATTTTCCAGGATATACTGTAGTCTATCTTTTTCTCTTTGAGCTTCCAGATGTATTTACTCGATTCTGTTTGGTTTTTATATCTTTCTTTGTTAAAAGGTAAGGTTTAAAACTATCTACAGCGCTGTTTCATGCGGATGCAATCATCAGGATGTGGTGGGTCTGTGCTGCCGGTGTTTTATAACTGCTTGTGTTGTCTGTCATCACGTGCTGTCTTTAACAAAGAAAGATATAAAAACCAAACAGAATTGAGTAAATACATCTGGAAGCTCAAAGAGAAAAAGATAGACTACAATATATCCTGGAAAATCATAGAAAGAGCAGCACCATACAACAACATTTCAAAAAGATGTAACCTATGCTCAACAGAAAAGTACATAATACTATGCAAACCACAACTGGCAACTTTAAATACTAGGATAGAAATGGTTAACAACTGCAGGCACAAGTGGAAATTCCTGTCAGTGAACAAGAACGACTTGGTGTATTGTAAAGCGCTCAGGGTTGGTCTGTAACCGAGGTAGATGCTGTGAAAGTACTCTTAAAAATAGAATCATCATCATCATCATCAGAAGAAGAAGAAGAAGAAAGAAAATATATGAACCTCTCTATACAGTTTTCAAACACTGTGCATGCCTGCTTTTTTCGTGCGTACTATCGTATTTCCCTGTCCAGTGTTCTCCTGCTGGGAAGAGTAGAGAACAGACTTGTAGAGTTTGACAGCTGAAGTCTTAGGCTGTTTGAAACACCTCTATTCTCTTGCGTGTGATTGGCGACAGGATGACAATATAGCCAACTTTGAGAAATAGACCCAGTAAAACTCATTTCCGTTCAAAATAGACGTATGTCATCAACTCCAGGGAGTTACAATTTTGCGCTCGTGTTACCTCCCTTTGGCGAATCTATCTGCAAGAAAAATACAAATATTATATCTGTAACTTTGTTTTCTTCAAGCAACAGGTGAAATGACCATCACTGCTACAAAAGTTGGACAAAGTTATATAAGTTCCAGCCATACAGAAGTCAGTATGCATGAGAGGGCACTGTGGTAAAAGCAAAAGATAACTTCTTTCGATCCCGGCTGCACTGGAACCACGCGTTCCCAAGACACCCAAGCCGTGTGGTAAATAGTGTGGTTTTGTCATGCAACGGGAGCACAAGGAAGACGCGGCCTACAATAAGCACTCGCATGCACGATCTTCCAAAGCGGAATACTGCTCTGTTCCCAGTCTTAAATGCCTTATGGGAGAAACACACACAGTAAACATGCATGGGCCCACATCTTTTGTCCAAATATTTCATGTTATGATAGCATGTTGCATAATGAAATGGAGAAAAGAGTTTGAACACGTGAGGATTTGGGGGACTGTTTTTATTGTCCACGCATGATCTGCTGTGTATTCTCAGTGGAGCTGTTCCCACACAGCACATGTCGACTCATCCGCATGCAGTCACATCCAAGTCCGTGCTGCCACAGCCTCATTGCAGACAGTTCACAGGGAGCAACAGGTTGTCAGCTAGACCAAATGGCGGTAACATTTCACTGGTTTTCCTTTCTTTTATACGGTCGCCACCCTCTCTCTCTCTCTCCGCCCCCCCCCCCCCCCCCCCACACACACACAGAGAAAGAGAGGGAGAGAGAGAGAGAGAGAGAGAGAGAGAGAGAGAGAGAGAGAGAGAGAGAGAGAGACGGGGGGGGGGGGGGGCGAGTCAGGACTGACTCTCTCTCTCTCTCTTGAAAATCAAACTTTGACTGAACCAAACTTCATTTCATCACTTCTCATGGCACTATGGCATGCTCACTTTCCAGAAAGCAGTGTCACAAAATCATGCAACTGCATTTGCTTTTATATGTCGCGCCCTTTATATTCATTCATTCACTCATTCCTCAGTACATTCATTCCTATATTCATTCATTCCTCCATTCATTCAATCCTCTATTCAGTCATTCTTCTATTCATTAATTCCTCCATTCATTCATCCATCCACACATTCAGTCACTAATAATGCATTATTTCCACAAAGACAGTTACGCTTTTCTCCGAATCTGCTGGATTGTTTGCTTGACAGCAAGATTTCGCAAAACCAGTGGAAACGAAACTCAGTGAAAATATAAGGCATCGCATGTGATTCTGACACAGATCCACTCTACGGACTCTAAACGAAGAGCTGGTTAGGATCGTTCTACAAGACTTCGCGAAAACTACAGAATTGATGTATGGAACAATCGGTGGTTAACTGAAATATGGCCTAAGGACAAGGCCGGTAAATGGTGGTGTGGGTCTGTGGTGGCAATCCAAATCAGGTCAAAACACGAGCCCAGGAACCGCTGGATCTTAGCGAAGGCCTGCACTCACTACAGAATCCTTCTGGATTCAAATTCATCAATTACTCTCTCTCTCCCGCTGGACCTTAGCAAAGGCCTGCACTCACTACAGAATCCTTCTGGATTCAAATTCATCAATTACTCTCTCTGCCGCTGGACCTTAGCAAAGGCCTGCACTCACTACAGAATCCTTCTGGATTCAAATTCATCAATTACTCTCTCTGCCGCTGGACCTTAGCAAAGGCCTGCACTCACTACAGAATCCTTCTGGATTCAAATTCAGCAATTACTCTCTCTTCATGTCGAAGATGAAGAATGTATTTTAGAAGATGAGAAATGTGTCGTTTAATTCTTCAGCAAGAACTCAGTATGTTGGCATAGTGAGAATCACCGAATAAATATACCTGATTCATGCTCCTTCTGTTGTAAAATGTATGCTATTTGGTGTAGCTTGGTGTCTACAATAGTGTTTGTAAGAGGAAGCATACTCATGTCTCATCTCTCTCCTCCCCCCCCCCCCCCCCCCCGCCCCCCTCTATCTCTCTCTCTCTCTCTCCCTGCGCTTGTGTGCGCGCGTGTGTGTTTGTGTGTCAGGGAGAGGAGAGAGAGAGAGAGAGAGAGAGAGAGAGAGAGAGAGAGAGAGAGAGAGAGAGAGAGCGAGGGGGTAATCTTCATGTGTAATTCCACTGAAATCGTCAGACATACTGAATTTGTACTTCCTTCTTTGTGGACCAACGCATTTTGCATCAACAGATATCAAACCTGAAAGATCGTAAACCTCCAGCATTTTAATTCTGACAGTCTACAGAAAATAAAACGCCCCTATGTACCGGCTGTGGATAAATCGCTGGAAAACCTTTTCATAAACAAATAGGGCTACATCCTAGAACTTTGTTTTTCTTGCATACATTTGCACCAATGATCTAACGGTAACTGAACTTTTTCTTACGTAATCATCAGGACACCATGGGAGTGGAGAAAGGGAGGATGGAAGGAAGGCAGAAAAGAGGACATAAAGGGCAGCGAACACAAGGAATGGGAAGGCGCAATTTCCCGAACAAAACGCACCATAAAAACGAGACTCATTGTGGAGCTATGTCCCGCATTCCAGATGAGCCAGAGCAAATGTTAAAACATGAACAAGCACGTGCCCATTATGCAAATGTGTCACGTTCATTCAGCACATCTTTGGTGTTTGGCTGCTTTATTGCAACAGGAACAATGACGTCTGAATGGTGGTAAGGAAATTGAATCTGCCCTGGAATTGGGAGGTAATTGTCCTACGGTGCGGGCGTGAGAGCTGGACATTGACCAGAGATCTTGAGTGAAAGTCGTGTCTATGGAGAATCAATGTGTCGGATGACTTCTCCAGATCTCATACAAGGAACCAAAGACAGCCGACTCCGTGAACTCTGTGTAGATACTGAGACAGTAGAATGATTCAGACTTGTGATCCTGGTGATCCCAGAGTGGTGGGTCTCCAACTGTGGTCAGGCACTTTTCAAGTACTTTAAATAATGATAATAATAATGATAATGATGATGATAATAATGATTATAATACTAATAATGACAGTATTAATAACAACAATAATGAAAAGAAGAAGAAGAAGAAGAAGGAGAAGAAGAAGAAGAAGAAGAAGAAGAAGAAGAAGGAAAAGTAGACATTGAC
>CM031607.1:49806692-49815668 GCA_018398815.1 Conus ventricosus | reverse complement strand
CTCTTGGTACAGTTTTCAGATACTGTGTGCATGCCTGCTATATCCATGCACACTGCCGTATCTCTCTATCCAATGCTGCCCTGCAGGGCGCAGCAGAGTGCAGACGTTCAAGAGGCAGACAGATCTAGTCTTTGACTGATTAAAACACTTCTGCTCTATTGCACGTGACTGGGGACAGAATAATAACATGGCCAGTTTCAAAGAATAGACCTGTTTTAGGTCATTTCAATTCAAAATAAACGTATGAGCCCATTGTGTAGCTAGGAGTTTCATTCGTATCTACTGTCTTTGGCAAGGCTGTCAACTTGTTGTTGGCATCCGTTAGTCTCGGGAGACGATGGATTTGCGCCCTTTACAAATGTTTCCTTTGGTCATACAGCGTCTGCTGTGGCTGTATAGACCCACATGGGAGTGGCAGTCTCTGCTGCATTTGATGCACTTGAAGGCCGAGTCAGCTGCTGGCAGCAGCTGCTTGTTCTTTCTCTGTGCACGCTTTGCGTCGACAAGCTTCCGGAGCTTCTCTTCGCCAGCTTCCAGCCTAGTGTTCACAGTGTGTCTCCAGCTGGATCTGTCCCGAGCAAGCTCTTCCCAGGTGTTGGTGTCGATGTCGAGAGCCTTCAGGTCGCGCTTGCAAACATCCTTGAAGCGGAGTTGTGGTCTTCCAGTTGTTCTCTTGCCAGAGGCAAGCTCTGCGTACAGAATGTCTTTGGGATCCTGCCGTCGTCCATTCGACGCACATGACCAAGCCACCTGAGGCGACGCTGACGGAGAAGAGTGGTCATGCTGGGAATCTTTGCACGCTCAAGCACACACGTTGTTTGTCACGCGATCACTCCATGTGATCCCAAGTATTCGCCGGAGACAGCGCATGTGGAAGGCACTCAGCCTCTTCTCTTGTGAGGCATACAGGGTCCAGGATTCGCTGGCGTACAGGAGAGTGCTTAGCACACAGGCTCGGTACACAGCAATCTTGGTGTTCAATGTTAACATGCTGTTGTTCCACACTCTCTGAGATAGTCTGGCCAGGGTGGTAGAGGCCTTGCCAATCCTTCTGTTGATCTCTGTATCCAGAGAGAGGTTGTCGGTGATGGTGGAACCGAGGTACGTGAACTGGCTAACGGCCTCTAATTCATGGTTGTTGATGGTGATGGGGGGTTGTTCAGCATCCTGAGCCATCACGTTCGTCTTCTTCAAGCTTATTGTAAGGCCAAACTCATCACAAGCCTTTGCAAAACGGTCCATCAGACTCTGTAACTCTGCTTCGGTGTGGGTGGCCAGAGCAGCGTCATCTGCAAACAGCATGTCTCTGATGGTCACTACCCGTACTTTGCTCTTTGCCTTCAGCCGAGCCAGGTTGAACAGTCGGCCATCTGATCGGTGTGAAGGTGAACACCCTCAGTTGATGTTCCAAAGGCGTGCTTCAGCAGGACAGCGAAGAAGATGCCAAAGAGGGTGGGAGCGAGGACACAGCCCTGTTTGACTCCACTGCGTATGTTGAAGGCATCTGATGTCGAGCCGTCGTACTGCACTGTGCCTTTCATGTCGTCGTGGAAAGACTGGATTACACTCAAAAGTCTTGGTGGGCAGCCTATCTTCGCTAGGACGTTAAAGAGACCATCTCTGCTGACAAGATCGAATGCCTTGGTCAGGTCAATGAAGGCCAGAAAGAGGGGCTTGTGCTGCTCTCTACATTTCTCTTGCAGCTGTCTGATGGAGAAGACCATGTCGATGGTTGATCTCTCCGAGCGGAACCCGCACTGCGACTCTGGGTACACTCTGTCAGCGAGCTTCTGCAGCCTGTTCAGGACGACTCTTGCAAATACTTTGCCTACAATGCTCAGGAGAGATATTCCTCTGTAGTTATTGCAGTCACTTTTGTCGCCTTTGTTCTTGTATAATGTGACAATATTGGCATCTCTCATGTCTTGAGGTACTGCTCCTTCCTCCCAGCACTGACAAAGGAGGTTGTGCAGGGTGTTCAAGCAGTGCACTGCCGCCACACACTTGATGACTTCTGGTGGTATGCCATCCATCCTGGTGCTTTTCCTGAGGACAGGCTCCTGATTGCTTTCTCTAGTTCTGCCAGAGTGGGTTTCTCATCCAGTTCCGCCATGAGGGGGAGGCTTTCAATCGCATCAAGGGCCTCGTCGGTGACGTGGTTCTGTCTGGAGTACAATTCGGAATAATGTTTCCACCCATCGCTCCATCTGCTTGTCCTTGTCCTGGATGGTCTCGCCCGTGGCAGACTTCAGTGGAGCTGTAGTCTTCTTGGTGGGGCCCATTGCTTTTTTGATGCCGTCGTACATGCCCCTTTATGTTTCCAGTATCAGCCGATATCTGGATGCTTTGACATAGCTGGAGCCACTAGCCGTTAGCGCACTGCCTTGCTAATCTCTGTACTTTGCTCTTTGCAGATCTGTACACCTGCAGGGTTCTCTGGCTGGGGGATCGCTTGTATTCCAGGTGGGCGCTGCGGCGTTCTTCTGTGGCTGGAGTGAGTGTGGAGGAGTTGGCCTCAAACCAGTCGTTGTTCTTGGTCTGCTTTTTTCCAAAAATCTTCATGGCAGTGCTGTGTACTGTCTCTCTGATGTAGTCCCATCTCTCATGGGCTGAGCCACCGGGAGGGTCTGAGTCGAACACCTCGGAGAGGGCTTGGGTAAATTCCGCCGCCTTGTCAGGATGTGTGGTCTTGTTCACATCGATGCGAGGTTTGCCTTCAGGCCTAGAGCGATGTATCTTCTTAGGCTGGAGCTTGATCTTGCAGCACACCAGCGAGTGATCGGTGTCGCAGTCGGCGCTGTCAACTAGACAACTACAAACAAGTGAGTCACCTTCTCCAAGGAACGGGTGAAATGACCATCACTCCCCAAAACTGAACACGATTTAAGTACGTTCAAGCTCAAATAGGATGTATAATGTGTGTGAGGACTCACGCAAACTGTGGTAAAAGCGAAAGATAACTTCTTTCGACCCAGCTGCACTGAGACCACATCTCCACAAGACACCACATATCAAACCAGCATACTGTGTGGGATTTTTTGCCATGCAGAAGGAGCACAAGGAAGATGCAGCCTACAAAAAAATGCACATGCGCGATCTTGCTGAACAGAGTACTGCTTCGTTCCCAGTCTTGCTAGCAGAACGAGAGAGAACGCACATAGCAGACATGCACGTGCCATGTCGTTGATGCAAATGTTTCAGGTTTGATCGTATATGGCTTTATGAAATAGAGATCAGAGTTTTCACATACAGAGGTTGCCCAGGGCCTAATCTGTCCATCCGTCATCTGCCGCACTCTCTCACAGTCGTTACTCCCACTCCACTCATTCTGACCCTTCCATACAAAGCCACATTCAGGATCGTGCTGCCACAGCCTCAGTATAAGCAGTCCACAGGAGTAGTAGGCTGTGAGCTAGACCGACTGTACAAGTTGTCTCTGGCTTTTCTGTCTTTCTTTTTTGCGGCCACCACACTAAAATTCGTTTTGTTTCTTCTGCGTGAAACATGCACGAATGCTCCAGTAAATGATAAACTTGAAAGACAGCACCATATCTCCAGCACTTCTATTTCTGAGTCTCAGAAATCAGAACACTACGGTATACTAGCCATTATAAATTCATTGGAAAACCTTGTGCTGAATAAATCAGGCAATCCAAAGAATTAACTTTTTTGCTTATCTTTTCCAAACATGTGCAACAGTAGTTAAAGGGAAAACTGATATTTCTCTGACCTTATCATCAGGACAAGTTGGGTGTGAATAAATGAAGGAAGGAGGGCGGAGGGGAAGGCAAGGAGGGCAGAGAACTCGATAAATCGGACAGCGCAATTTTCCCGAGCCACCCGTGTCATAAACATGAAACATCGCCGTGTGATGTCTTGCATTCCAGATGACCCAGAGGAAATGCTAAAGCATGAACAAGCACGTGCACGTAATGCAAATTTGTCACGTTCGTTCAGTATGTCTTGTTGTTTGGCGCTTTATTGCCACAGAAACAATGACATGCAAATTGTGGTCACTAATCAAATCTGCGGCGAGAGCTGGGCTGTACGTTCTGTGTGGCGTGGCAGATGGACTCTGACTGCAGATCTTGACTGAAGGTTGTGGCTCTTAAGAATCAGCGCTTTAGCTGACTGCTTCAAATCCCGTACATGGAAGTTAAGACAGGTGACTTCATGAACTCCATGTATATGCTGAGATACCGGAATGGCTAAGCTGAAGAACGCCGAGCTCGTTGAACTCGGGGTTGCCGGGTGGATTCTCCACAAGGTCGTTTTCTTACAGGGGGATTTTCTTCCTCGGAGTAAACACTGGTTGTGACTCCATTGCCTGCAAACCCCTTCAGACGAGTCTATTAGTCAAGGTTCCGCGTGCATAACTTTTTGTGAAAAATGCAAGACTTGAGCAAAAAAACCCTGTAAGACTGATGTTGGACTGAAAGATAAAGGAAACGAGTGCTGAACGCCTGCAGGCATCTCTGCTGTCGCGTCTACAAGGTAAACAAGAGATTTGCGCTCATGTAAACTGCCTTCTGCGAGACTGTTAACGAGACAAGTACATGTGTGTAACCTTCTACAAGCAACATGTGAAATGACCATCACTGCTAACAAACTGCTATGCCAGTTTATGCCTCTACACAATTTATTATGTATGAGCAGACAAACGAAAAACTTCTTTCGACCCTAACAGCGATGAGGCAATCGTTGAGAAGACACTCAAACATCATAACGGTAAATAGTGTGGTTTCGTCACGCGCTGGGAGCACAAGGAAGACGCAGACTAATAAAAGCATGTACATGCACGTTCTTCCTGAGCAGAATGCTGCTTTATTCCCAGTCTTGCTTGCATAATGAGAGAAGAAGACACACAGTAAATATGCATGCGCCTACGTCATTGATGAATTTTTATTTTCACGTTTTTACCGCATGTGGCATAATGAAACAGAGATCAGACACGTGAGATTTCACAGGCGCTTGTCTTCTTCCTGGTGTAATCTGCCGTGTCCTTTCAGTAGCACTGCTCCAATGCCGCTCAGTCTGACTTCTCCATGTAATAAAGCCACATCAAGGTTCATGCTGCCACAGCCTCTGCGCAAGCAGTCCGTAGAGAGAACCAGGCTCTCAGCTAGACCGACTGGCTGTAAACTTCAGCTGGCTGTTCTTTCTTTTCTGAGGCCCCACTGCTCCTGTCCATTTCCCACTGCCAACCCTGCCTGCCTCTACACACACACACACACACACACACACACACACACACACACACACACACGGATTCTCTCTCTCTCTCTCTCTCTCTCTCTCTCTCTCTCTCTCTCTCTCTCTCCCTCTCTCTGTCTCTGTTTGTCTGTCTGTCTGTCTGTCTGTCTGTCTATCTGACTGTTCTCTCTCTCTCTCCTCTCTCTCTCTCTCTCTCTCTCTCTCTCTCGAAAATAAGAACTTGGCTGGAACTAAACCTCATTTAATCTTTTCTCGACGCATTACTACGTCACACGCTATATTAGAAGTAATAAAACGATACAACTGAATTTCCTTTCTAGCTGTGTCTGTTTTTCATTCATTCATTTATTCGTTCATTCATTCATCTTTCTTTCCATTCATGTATTTATTCATTCATTTTATTGGTTCCTTCGTTCTTTCATTTATTAATTCATTCATTCATTCGCTCCCTCATTTATACATCCATCCATCCATCAATTCATTCTACACTCACTCACTTATTCATTATTTTTTCATTCGCTCACTCAATCACTCATTGATTTATCCATATATACATGCATTCATTCATTAATTCATACATCATTTCTTCCTTTCTTCCTTCCTTCTTTTCTTTGTTCATTCATTATCTCTGCTAAGGTTATATTTTTCTCTGCGTCCTGAGTTAGTTTGTTTGTCAGCACATTCACAAGAAAAACCTACAAAACCGATGTTCACGAAACTTGGAATGTCGTCCAACGACGAACGTATGTAATTCTGACACAAATGCATCGCGTGGATTCTGATCAAACGGCAGATAAGATCGTAAAGCAAAATGATGAAAAATACCAGACTGGGTTAACGCTGGGTAGATAACAGCAATGTGGCCCAAGGACAAGGCCAGTAAATGCTGGTGTGGGTCTGTGGTGCAATCCGGAATCGGGTTTAAACATGAGTTCTGGAGCCGCTGGACCTTAGCAGAGGATTCTGCTTTCTTATTCATTAATTTCTTTCTCTTATTTAGAAGATATTCGATGCGTGTTAGAAGATGATCGATCTACTTTAAAAGATTATCGACGTGTTCTAGTTGTTTATTGATACATTTGTTTTAAACCCCTCAAAAAAGTACGCGGGACATTTGTATCTCTAGGATATGCACACAAATTTGTTTTACTTACTCCCCTTCTTTAGTAAAAAAATTGCAAAAATGAGCGCGTGTATGGTGTCAGGTGCCTGTACTAGCGGATTTTTTTTTTTCTTTTTCTTTTTCTTGAAGAGCAGGTGTGTGTGTGTGTGTGTGTTGTGTGTGTGTGTGTGTGTGTGTGTGTGTATATATGTGTGTGTTGTGTGTGTGTGTGTGTGTGTGTGTGTGTGTGTGTGTGTGTGTGTGTGTGCGCGCGCGCGTGTGTGTGAGCCTCTTGTATTCATAACGGGCGCAGACGGGAGCGCTGAGACAGCGCGCTAGATTTCGTAACGGGCGCAGACGGGAGCTGCCCGCCGCCTGTGTACGGTACTTTTCCATCACGTGCTGACTCCGTGAAAATACTCGCAGAGCCACTAAAAGTTGTTGGGGATTTCCCACTATAGCCCAATAATGTGGCAGCACTATTTTTGGATGCTGGCACCACTTCCATTCACTAAGAAAGAGGAGAAACTGCAAGCGAAGAGTTGTGCGTGAGACCGACCGATTTTCACAATGGCGTCGTCTGCTAACAACAGCGAGTTTGGTGATATTCCTGAGTATTCAGCGGAGGAGTGGATCAAATTATGCAAGAAGTGGAGAAGTATGAAAATGGAGAGTTAGGAGAAGAGAATTATGTTGAAATCGGCACCAATGAAGGAGAGGAAAATGGTGAAAGCGACCCTCAGTACAACGTGTTACTCGACGTTCTGCAAAACAATGGCGACCGGCTACACATCCTGCCCATGTGGTCACATTCCAACAGCCGACAGGCCCAGCGCACTCACTGCCGAACACTGCCACCGCACTAGATTATTTCTTTTTTCTACCTCTCACATTTTTCCAACTAGTAGCAGAAGAAACTAACAGATACGCTCAACAAAAACAAGCAGCTAAGGGCACACCTGACCCCCTCTGGTTCGACACAACACCTGACGAAATGCGGGGCTGTCTCTGTACTGATTATTCCGTATGACAACTAAGGGATGACGCGTAGAAACGTCATATATGTGTTCTTTCTGCCAGGTGCCTCTATACTTTCATAAGAATGACTGTTTCCATGACTACCATGCGCAGAAAGTGGCTGAACAGTAGGGCAGTTTTCTAGTCTCTGTGTGTACGTGTATATATGCTTACCTGTAGTTTATGGTGACAGTGCTTTGATGACACTTGGCAGTGACACTCTACTCAATTTCTTCACAGCTATACATTGTGTAAATACATATGGACATGTATACGGTGCTTAGAACAGTGACAGAAAAACAATGAGGAACTGTGCTTGAATCTACAGTAACTGTTCAGTAGTGACAATTGACACTAGTTGTGAATGACATTCTGTGGATTACCTGTGGGGACTGAACAGGCAGACAGAAGACAGATCATCTCACTTAGGCCGCAGCTTTCATTTTACAACACTAACATGCATGTGCATGGATAACTGCATGTTGGTGTGCTGTATTAGAATTGTCACCATCGCATGTGACACATTAGGTGACATTTTGGTGACAGTGACACGACCTTTCACCTCGAGACGCACAAAATCATGCTCACAGTATAGAACAAAGCCTTGTGATCATACATGCGGAATTTCGTAGCTCTAGAGGTTTATTCTTGGTTGTGGTGAAGCATGAACCATACATACCCATTTTAAGGCTAAATTCACAAAAAAAATCTGAAAACTAGGGGGAATATGGCCTCAGAGAATCTGAATACAAGAAACGTGAGTTCTGGAGCCGCTGGACCTTAGCAGAGGATTCTGCTTTCTTATTCATTAATTTCTTTCTCTTATTTAGAAGATATTCGATGCGTGTTAGAAGATGATCGATCTACTTTAAAAGATTATCGACGTGTTCTAGTTGTTTATTGATACATTTGTTTTAAACCCCTCAAAAAAGTACGCGGGACATTTGTATCTCTAGGATATGCACACAAATTTGTTTTACTTACTCCCCTTCTTTAGTAAAAATTTTTTGCAAAAATGAGCGCGTGTATGGTGTTGTCAGGTGCCTGTACTAGCGGATTTTTTTTTTTCTTTTTCTTTTTCTTGAAGAGCCGGTGTGTGTGTGTGTGTGTGTGTGTGTGGTGTGTGTGTGTATATGTGTGTGTGTGGTGTGTGTGTGTGTGTGTGTGTGTGTGTGTGTGTGTGTGTGTGTGCGCGCGCGCGTGTGTGTGTATGTAAGAGAGAGGTTTTTTTTATCTCCATATCTATCTGCGAGTTCAATGAATCAAGTAGGTAACCACTGCATTCCTTTTCCATGAAAGTCACGTGTCCCAGAAAATATAAAATCTGAAAATATACCGGTTCCCAATCACACCTCCAAATGCCGGAAGTATAAAGAGATCAAAAACTCCCCTGTAAAACACCTACAGGGAATTCAGCTGAAAACCTACGTAATGGACATTTTCAAACCCAGATTTTTTTTTCCCTTTCAAGGACGGATGTCTACATTGTGACTAAAGGAAAGCTGATCTTCTGCCGACCTTGTGCACAGGATGACGGAGGCGGGGCGAAGCAGGAAGGTGGAGAACATTTGAAAGGACACGTTTTTCCCCCAAGGCATCCACAACCTTAGACCTGATTCCCTGCGCTCCAAACGGACGAGAAG
>CM031607.1:49801692-49804192 GCA_018398815.1 Conus ventricosus | reverse complement strand
TTAGTGTTGAGGTCAAACGAAGAACTGCAAAGTTTTCAAAGGATTTAGGAGAAAAACACCTTAGATTTTTACAATCAGCATTTCAGCGGTCCATTATGCACAGACAGGGATTCTGAATTTTTTTTTTAAATCCGGTTAATATGTGTACAAGTCTATACTTGTGTGTATTGAACAGTATGTGTAAGGACGGTCGCTGCACGTACACATCTGAAAGCGGATATAGTTCTGACGATTATTTTTTAATGTCAAGGGATATGTTTGCTAGTGTTGCTGACGTCTGTGTACTCCATGTATGTAAACGCACTGAGTCTGACCACATGCCCATTGTTCTGACTATTAATGTAACAAATACAGATGAATCATTCCAAAGAAAATATGTAGAGTTTCGTGGAAACCTATAAGGACAAGTTTACCGACATAGTGCGCTCATCTGAGATCCAACAGAGAGTCGCCATGGCTATTAAACTAATTGACGTAAATGTAAATAAAGCGCCTAGTACTTTTAGTTCTTGTTTAAAGATGCTGCGAAATGTATGATTAGGCGGATAAATGTAGATGGGCTTTGGAGATACGATGTTTGGTATGACTCGGTGTCATCAAAGTAAAAGAGAGGCTAGAGAACTACTAAGTAAGTCAAATCGTACTTTACTTTAAAGTGATCGGGTTTTGTACTGAAACGCCAGGCGTGAATACAAGCATCTTTTGAAAACGAAAGAACGGGCTTTTAACAGGGCGTGTTACACAAATTAGTAACATCCATAAATTCTCAGAGAGATTTCTGGGACACAGTATGGAAGATTAAAGATGGTTAAAAAAATTACTTTGGAGAACTGGTCTGAACATTTTACTGGGCTGCTTGAAAGAAACGATGCTGGTAATCTTCTAAAACAGCAACGTAAAGATGACGAAGAACTGGCAACGATAGTGATCCCAGAATTGGTTACTGGTTTTCTAAGGAGGCTGTTTAATGCTTTGTTTGACAGGGGTCTTTTCCCAGAAATTTGGTTAGAGTCAATTGTGCTTCCTTTATACAAAGAGGGTGATGCCAATAACCCAAACAGCTATCGAGGAATATGTTTGAACAACGTATGTAGTAAATTACATAGCACTGTCATTAATAGAAGACTTCAGGAGTGGGTAGAAGAAAATAAGATAGCTGATGAATTTCAAGCAGGATCTAAAAAAAGTTATTTAACAATTGATCACAATATGTTCACTTTCATGTCGTTTGTTGAAATACAATTTGTTGAATCTTGAATTATATGTACTCTTTATAGATGCTGAGAAAGCTTTTGATTCTGTTAATAGAAGTATCCTTTGGCCTATTTTGCTTGATGATGGTGTTAGTGGTAAATAGCATAAGTATATTATTAGCATGTATGACTATGTAAAGACAAGAGTGCGAGTTGGAGGCTAACTTACAGATTATATAACCAGAATAAAACAAAGAAATGTTTGTAGCCCTATTTTGTTCTCCTTATTTATAAATGAATTAACGTTAGAAGTCATTAATTTTGGAGGACATGGCGTACGGTTTGTAAATGATGTTTTAGAGATATTCATGTGGCACTGTTATCCAAAACTATTTTGGTCTGCGAACACAGTTGAACAATCTTTCCATATGACATTCTATCACCTTCTAATGTAAATACTGTGTCATCTGCAAACTGGCTCATTTTGATAACCATATCGAGTGTTGTAATGTCCTTTATTCTCTCGTCTTCCCCGATTTTACATGCTAAAATTTCTGCACGCAAAAGAAATAAATAGGGTGAAATGGGATCGCCCTGACGGCACCCTTTTTGTATTTCAAAACCCTGAGATACTTTCCCGTTCACAATCACAAAAGATTTTATGATTTTATAAAATGCTGAAACCCAGCAGCATATATTTTCCCCAAAACCAAAAGCTTTAAGTACCTTATTCATATATGACCAGTTTATCGAATCAAACGCCTTCTCATAGTCAACTGGTTGTTCGTGCTATTGCTAATGTGAAAGCTTTTATATCTCTTTTTGAATAAGATAAAGAATATCTTCTTGCTTTGGCAAGACTGAACGAGTAAGTTAAATTCAAGAGCAATGTTCTCGTATTTGTGTCATTAGGTATTACTGCCTCTCTCTCTCTCTCTCTCTCTCTCTCTCTCTCTCTCTCTCTCTCTCTCTCTCTCTCTCTTTTCTCTCTCTCTCTGACGCACACCGGCATTAGGACTCTCTCTCTCCCTCTCCTTCTCCCCCGCTCGTCTCTGTCTGACTAGATTTTTTCCCAAACCAATCTTCCGGATGACCCTCTTATTTTCATGTACTCACTCGCCCCATCTCTGTTATCAACTCATCTTCTCGATGTCTAGCGAGACTAGTAGGACCTCTCTTCCATTGCCCCAATGCTGACCTGGTCTCTCGCGTTTCCTACATCGACATTTTTTGGCTATAAGCAAACCCGATTTCTTGCTCAATATGTCTTCGCGGTGATACGCAACGCACATAGGTCAAATTAATGT
>CM031607.1:49791692-49796692 GCA_018398815.1 Conus ventricosus | reverse complement strand
ATTTGCCCCCCAGTTTCTTTTACACGTTCTCAAAATCAAACAAATACGTAGGCCTTATATGGAATCTGCTCTCATGCTTCTTGTTAATTTTAACCAAAAAACTTAACACATTTTATGGCAAAAATTTTTAGTAAAAGGGTCCCTGTTCTTTTTCCCCGAAAGGTCTTTGGGTGCCCGCGTTCAACCCCTAAAAATCCTTGACCCCAAACAAGTGGACCTTTTCGCATTGTAGAGCTGTTTTTTTAACCCCAAAACTCGGACCGTATTGTACTATTGGCTAATCTGTGCGTAAACAGTTTCAGAAAAGTTGGGGGAAAATTATTTTTAACTTAAAAGTTTTTTGCAAAACAAAACAAAGCTTTTTTTTGGGCTCTACTCGAAAGGTTATTAAACGCTACAAAATAAGTTCGTAGAAAAGTAATTCCCTAAGTACTTATATCTTAACGCAGGCATAGTTGTACCACTGAAAGTCCATTTTTCAATGCAGAAAAATGCCCCCCTTTCCTAAACACAAAACATTACTTTTACCCATATTTAACCTTTAAACGTAAGGCTGACGCGCGCGATGAAACATTTTCTGGGTTTGTAGCCCAAACGCATTTCAGCCAACAAACCCAATCATCAGCCAATAGCAAATGAACAGCTCAAAGTGTCTACGTAAACGTCGCACCATGTGGGCCCTCTCTAATTACTTCCAGTGCAAATTTCTTTGGAAAAAAGAAAATAAAACAGGTTTGCATACATCACCTTGTTTCACCCCACGAGTACGTTAATGTAATTATTTAAAATTTAGCCCCACATCTCCCCTAGCCTTACTTTGACATCAGGCTACGAACACATTGATACAGTTTACCTTTGTTTCCATTTTAAAAGGGGATTGGCCACAACAATTTTCTTTCATAAATCAAACGCCTTTTCAAATCAATAAAGGCAACATATAACTTCATTGAAACAAAACTTTTTTTGTATTAGCCCAACAAAGTAAAATAGACAACTGTTGAGTATCCTTTTGAATCCTTTTGGGTGTTCACCTGTAAAATTTATATTTTCTACCATTTTTGAGTCTTTATTTAAAAAACTGCACTAATATTTATGCTGATATCACACAAAGTACCCTCTTAATTACTGGATTTTTAACATCACCTTTTTTTTTGAAAAAAGGAAGTATTAAAGGTCAGCCCGTTACTGGAAAAATACCTTTGTAAAACAATGCATTAAAAAATTTCAAAAAAAACCCAAAAAACCGACCCCCCCAAATTTTTTAACTTTCCCCCCAATGATTCCATCTGGACCAGCAGCTTTACCATTTTAACCCCATTTTTGAAAGCAGTACCTTTTCCCTTTGATAAGGGCGATTCAAGCACGCTCCTCTCCATTTCCTCAGTTTAAACTGATCATTATCCCGAAAAACTGTACTCTTGTTTTTCCCCTAGTTCTACTAAACCCCTTTAAAAAACTAAACCACCTCAACTGTCAAATTATTATGAAAGTTTTCCGTTTTTGAAGTATTGTATGCAAGTTTCCCAAAAAATTTTTGAGTTTACGTGTGACAAATTTTTCCAACAGATACATTGTACTGTTTTTCTTTTCTTTTTTTAAAAAGTTTTTTATTCTTTTAGCAACCAAAAAAGCATGATGTCCTTTTCATCTTTGTTTTCCCAAAGTTTTAAGAGCGATCTTTTTCTTTTGCTTTGCTTTAAATTTTCATTCTAAACATACCCGTCATTTATCTCTCCTATCAATTGATTTTTTTTTTCATAAAAATTTAGTTGTTTTCCCAAACATTCATTAAACGTGTTTAAAGCATCATTTCAAATAAAAAAACAAACCCCAATTGCTGATCAAGCAAAAATAATGTTTATTTGCCCGCATTTCAAGACATAAACAGTTCAAAATCAACTTCCACACAAACTTTTTTAATTCCTGTTTTCTTTGCATGGGGTAGGGCATCAGATATTGCTTTCTCAGAAAAAATTTCAATGTAAATCAATGGGTAAGTATCCGATTTTAGTCTGCGAAAAACAATTTACATGAAAAAAGAAGGACGGTAAACGTTCTTTGGGGATGGAAAAAAATCATTAACATGTTTCCTGTTTCAAATTAGTATAACGCTATCGTTTACCACCCCGCAAAAACCCTTAAAATATACAAACCAAAAGCGACAATATTTAACAAAAATTTACCTAAGTATTAAGACATTATCGCAGAAATTTTTTACTACAATCCAAACAGAAAAAGGGGTCAAACTGTCACAGTTTCATTATTTTCGTCAAAAATTTTGGGAAAGATTTGAAGTTCTGCTATTTAAGTCTCCGAAACAATCCGTGCATCATCAAACAGTCATACAATCAAAAACCTCTTCAAGTCAATTTTGCCTTTCAAAACAAAAAGAATGTAAAAAAAGGGGACCAGCAGGTGGAAATAAATAAAAGCATAGAACATCCCTTTATAAACCAAAAAAAACTCTTGTCAATCAAAAACAAAAGAACATTTTGGGGAATTCCCCTTGTTTCTTTTATATAGACATGAATTCATTTCGGAAAAAAAACAAAGTATGCCCCCCGACATTCTTCCCTTTTCTGGAAATTTTAAAGGCGGGTTTAGAAAAAGAGGTAAACCTGGAATGTAAAAAAATTGAAGATCATTACAAAAGTTTCAACTAGACAAATGACATCAAAAGCAAACAAAAAGGACATAAAATCTTTTCTACTTATTTTAGACAGAAGTCCATTTAATTCCGTGTATGAATGAAAAGCAAACCTCACATTTTCTAAAGACTTCACAAATTCATATCAAAAGATTACCCTTTTACATTTTTTTCCATTTAGGGGTCTTAATCTTTGATTCATCTCTTGTTTCTTGGACAAACTATCTTCACCCCTCAAACCCCTTTTTCTTTAAGATCTTTTTCCTTTTGAAAGCCCCCTCTTAATCCCCCCTTGTTTCATCCGTCGGCAAAGGTGTTTCAATTCCTGAAATGGTTTGTTGCAAACCCTTTTTTTCGTCCATGCATTTGTTCGGTAACTGACAAGTCTTTCCACAATCATCTGTAAAATATCATGACATTTAACATGAAAACATTTGAACTTGAAATCATTTTCAAACTTTCATTATTTACAACCCCTCCCCCCTTCCGTGCCCCCCAAAAAAACCCTGTTTTCAACCCCCGCCGGTTGATCGCTCACTGCGCGCGTGCCCTTTGGCCTCCCTAAAAGCCGCGTGGTTCCCGGTAGTCCGTCTCCACCTTTCCCGCGCTTACGGTGTCAATCTGGGCAGGCCAACCCCCCCATTCAAACTCCCTCAAGTTCTGCCCCCATCAAGAAAAAATTTTCCCTCTATGGAAGATGGTCAAAAATCATGGGGGCCCCCTTTTTTTACTTTGGCTTTTTTTAGATATGGGGGAGAGAGCCTTTCGTATATTTTTACCCGAGGGAAAAATCCTCCCAAAAAACCCAGCCCCCTTTAGTTTTTTTTTTAGCTTTAATATTTTTTTCCTTCTTTGTAGAAGGTGCAGCGGGGGGAGATTGGCGAGTTACGCTTGCGTTTTAGGCGATGAAATCGATCAAAAGGAAGTCGCCCGTCAGTCGAGTTTGTTTTCGATCACACTGTTGATAAGTCCTTCACAGTCTGTCTGGGTCTCATTCTCCTTACGAGGGAGTCCATAGAAGATCAGATTGTTCCTCTTGAGCGCCCTTCCAGATCGTCGGTCTTTCGTTCTGTGTCCAGCATCCGCCCTCTTCAGCTCATCATTTTCCCGTCGTAGGTCATCCACTTCATTCTTCAAGGACTTCAACTCTTCCTGAAGTGCAGAGTGAGCTTCCCGGATGTCCTTCACATCGTCTTTTATGCCGCTTAGATCTTCCTCATGTTTCTTAATGTCTTCGTTCATGCTGTCAAATTTGGAATTCAAAGTCTGAAGCATACACATTAAGTTCTGCTTGGTGGGTTCAGGAGCAGGTTGGAGAGGCGGATAGAGCTGGTTGTGGTCTCTCCCTGTCTTCTCCGTGCTGGCACTACACGGGTATCCCTGGTCAAAGGAGTTTGGCGATAAGTGTCCTTTCGAGGCCCTGGGTTCTGTTCCACGTCGCCACATTGAAGAAGAAAATTGCCCCAGAACAAGAGAGAGAGAGAGAGAGCGAGAGAAGAGAGAGAGAGAGAGAGAGAGAGAGAGAGAGAGAGAGAGAGAGAGAGCGACGGAGACAGAGAAAGAGAGAAAATGAATGAATGAGTGAAGAATGCACGAAAGCATGCATGAATGAATGAATGATGGGTCATATGTAACCATCTATTCATTAAAGCCTAATCCCCTTTTAAGGGAATGTAGTAATGCACACACACACACACACACACACACACACACACACACACACATATATATATATATATATATATATATATATATATATATATATATATATATATATATACATATATATATATATATATATATATAAGAGAGAGAGAGAGAGAGAGAGAGAGAGAGAGAGAGAGAGAGATAGAGAGAGAGAGATGCACTTTGAGAGAGAGAAAGAGAGGCAGAGAGAGAGAGAGAGAGAGAGAGAGAGAGAGAGAGAGAGAGAGAAGAGAGAGAGAGAGAGAGTATAAACAATACGGATATATACTGATATTCACATATACACCATAAATAATCCAAAAAGAAAACAGAAATAAATGCTATTTTATAACGCTTAAGAAACGGAAACATTACTCAGACTTCAACAATCAAGAGAGAGAGAGAGAGAGAGAGAGAGAGAGAGAGACAGACAGACAGACAGACAGACAGACAGACAGACAGAGACAGGGAGACAGACACACTGACAGAAAATGCAACAGAAAGGGGAAAAAAAGCAAGGATAAAGAACATGAACATCAAAAAGAGAAAGAAAAAAAAAAACAAGCAAAGAAAACACAAACGAAGAAAAAAGAAACTAGCAACAATATGAACACAGAAAGAACCAGCAAAGAAAGGAACAAAGGAGAAAGGGGGAAAAAATGGAACA